>CM054057.1:80632375-81019280 GCA_028641055.1 Alopecurus myosuroides | reverse complement strand
CTCAGCTCATTTTTTCCAGCTCGAGCTCAACTCCATTTTTGCTCTCTTCTTCCTCTTGTGAGGTCTAATCCATCCCCATTTTCTCCACCATTTGTCAAGATTGTTGGTACCCATCGGTTCTACGGTTAGCATCAACGTTCCCTCTTCCGGCATTGCAGGTTTTGCTCGTTTTCTTGCTCATTTCATTTTTGTTGTGCTAGCTAGGTGTTTGATGAAATGCCTAGCTAAGCTAGAATTTGTTATTCATTTTGTTATGTATACAAATTGATGCAATTTGAGCTCAAAATTAATTATGATTTGTGCTTTTTTTAGTGTCGCGCGCCTTGTCCCCTTCCTCACTACCGTCAATCGCCCCATCACCGACACAACCTTGGTGAGCCTATTGTTTTTATTTACCAAAACAAATTTTGATTTGTATGATTTACGTATTTACTTGTATATAATTTTCTAGAGCCATGGTTTTGATATCCGTCCCCGTTGGCCCTCGTCCAGTCTATGATTCGGATGTGGTATATTATCTTTTTTCACTACATATTTTCATTTCCTGATTATACGACAATTACTTACGCCGACCAACTTGACATAGATATTTTTATATAGGAGGTAGTGGAACCGGAAATGCCAATCGACCCTATTGTTGAGAAGTTATACTTAGTTGAACAAGAAAATATTGGCTTGAAAGAAAGATTGAAAAAAACTGAAGAAAGGTTGGAAAAAACTGAAAGAGAGAAGATGACCTTGGAAAAGGTTCTTGCCGGTGTCGTCGATAGTCACAAGAGCGAGATGGACGCAATGCGCCTGAAGATTAGAAAGATTAGGAAATATGCAATTAGTAAAGAGGCTTGGTATCATTATGTCGTCGGGTCAATTGTTACCTTTGTTGCGATTTTGATCGCATTTGTTGTTGTTTTAAATGCATTAATTAGAGAGAGTTTTTATGGATGGTTTCAGTGTGTATTTTTCTGAGAACTATATATGTATGGTCACTATACGCTAGTTTGGTATTAACGTGTGATGAACTTTTTGTATTAATTAATTAATTTAGTCATGATGATTTAGCATAATGGTTGTTGATAAATTTATATAATGCAGATGAACCGGCAATGGATGTACAGTGATCGACGTCGTCCCGAATTCCTTAATGGCATGCATAGTTTTCTCAATGTGGCTGAGAAAAACAGGCAGAATGGATTTATTTTTTGTCCATGTAAAAAATGCCAGAATAAGAGGAATTTCCCTAGCTCAAGAACCATACACACCCACCTGTTGCAAGAAGGCTTCATGCCCAGTTATTTTTGTTGGACCAAGCACGGAGAAAGAGGGGTTATAATGGAAGACAATGAAGAAGAAGAGGATAATGATAAGTATCCTATGTTCGATGAACACGGTGATACTGAAATGGGGGAAGATGAGCCTGAACTTGAGGACATTGTTGATGAGTCTGATGATGATCTTCGTCAGGTCATTCGTGAAGAACAGATAAACTGCGCAAGTGAAAACGAGAGGTTGAAGTTGGAGCGCATGTTAGAAGACCACAAAAAATTGTTGTACCCAACTTGCGAAGATGGCCAGAAAAAACTGGGCACCACCCTTGAATTGCTGCAATGGAAGGCAGAGAATGGATTATCTGACAAGGGATTTGAAAACCTGCTGAAAATAATGAAGAAGATGCTTCCAAGAAATAACGTGCTGCCCTGCAGTACATACGAAGCAAAGAAGGTTGTCTGCCCTCTAGGATTGGAAGTGCATAAGATACATGCATGCATCAATGACAGCATCCTCTACCGCGGCCAGCACGAGAATTTAAATGCCTGCTCGGTATGCGGTGCATTTCGGTATAAGATCAGGCGAGATGACCCTGGTGATGTTGAGGGCGACGATCGCCCCAGGAAGAGGGTTCCTGCCAAGGTGATGTGGCATGCTCCTATAATACCACGGTTGAAACGTTTGTTCCGAAACAAAGAGCATGCCAAGTTGTTGCGATGGCACAAAGAAGACCGTAAGGAAGACGATATGCTGAGACACCCCGCTGATGGGTCGCAGTGGAGAAACATCGACGATAAGTACGAGGACTTTGCACATGACGCAAGAAACTTAAGGTTTGGTCTGAGTACAGATGGCCTGAATCCATTTGGGGAGCAGAGTAGTAGTCATAGCACCTGGCCCGTGACTCTATGTATCTATAACCTTCCTCCTTGGTTATGCATGAAGCGTAAGTTCATTATGATGCCAGTGCTTATCCCAGGCCCGTCGCAACCCCGGCAACAACATTGATGTGTACCTGAGGCCACTGGTTGATGAACTTTTAGAGTTGTGGGCTGACGAAGGTGTACGTGTGTGGGACGAGTACAAACAAGAGGAATTTGACCTACGAGGGTTGCTGTTTGTTACCATCAATGATTGGCCCGCTCTTAGTAACATCTCAGGACAGTCAAACAAGGGATACAGCGCATGCACACACTGTTTAGGCGAGACAGAAAGTATACATATAGGCAAGAATGTGTACCCGGGGCATCGTCGATTTCTTCCAGACAGGCATCCCGTAAGAAAGAAAGGAAAGCATTTCAAAGGCGAGGCAGATACACGGAGGAAGCCAACCCTCCCTAAAGGTACTGATATATATGACATGGTCAAAGATATAAAAGTAATCTTTGGAAAGGGTCCTGGCGCACAATCTGTTCCAAATGACGCCGACAACCACGTAGCCATGTGGAAGAAGAAATCTATATTCTGGGAACTACCCTATTGGAAATTCCTAGAGGTTCGCTCTGCGATCGACGTGATGCACGTGACGAAAAATATTTGCGTGAACCTGCTAAACTTATTGGGCGTGCATGGGAAGAAGTCGAGAGATACACCAAAACCACGGCTGCACCACCAACGTATGCACGAACGAGACGACCTGATGAATCCAGAGAATTTCAAAGGTCCTGCCAGCTACGCTCTTACCAAGGAAGAGAAGGAGATCTTTTTCCAAGTCCTGAGTAGTATCAAGGTCCCGTCTGGCTACTCGTCGAACATAAAAGGAATACTAAACCTGGAAGAGAAAAAGTTCCAAAACCTTAAGTCTCATGACTGCCACGTGATCATGACCCAGTTACTTCCGATTGCATTGAGGGGGCTTCTGCCAGAAAACGTGCGAGTACCCATTGTGAAGCTATGTGCATTCCTCAACGCAATTTCTCATAAGGCAATCGATCCAGCAACTCTACCAAGTTTACAGAAGGACGTGGTCCAATGTCTTGTCAGCTTCGAGTTGGTGTTCCCACCAACCTTTTTCAATATTATGACGCACCTCATAGTTCACCTAGTCCAAGAGATTTCCGTTCTCGGTCCTGTATTCTTACACAATATGTTCCCCTTTGAGAGGTTCATGGGAGTCTTGAAGAATTATGTTAGAAACCGTGCTAGACCAGAAGGAAGCATGGTCAAGGGCTATGGAACAGAGGAGGTCATTGAGTTTTGTGTTGACTTTATTCCTGACCTGAACCCGATCGGGGTTCCTCAGTCGCGCCATGAGGGGAGACTGCGTGGAAAAGGCACGCTAGGAAAGAAATCAACAACATGTATGGACGAGCAATCTTTCAGTCAAGCACACTACAAAGTTCTAGTTAATTCCAGCTTGGCGGCTCCATATATCCAGGATCACACGGATATTTTACGCTCGGAATATCCGGAGCAACCTGAAGATTTCATTGCTAAAGAACACGCGAAGACTTTCGGAGGTTGGTTGCAAAGACGTCTGATTAATGACAACATTGTTGAAGATGAGCTATACTTGTTGGCCAAGCAACCATCTTCGACTGTATTGACCTTTAAAGGGTACGAGATAAATGGTAACATATTTTACACGGCAGAACAAGATAAAAAGAGCACCAACCAAAACAGTGGCGTCCGGTTTGATGCAAAAGACGACAACGGGCAAAGGGTCACATACTATGGTTACATAGAGCAGATATGGGAACTTGACTACGGACCTTCCTTTAAGGTCCCTTTGTTCTGGTGCAAATGGTTCAACCTGTCAGGCGTGAAGGTAGACCCGAAGTACGGAGTGACAACAGTGGATCAGAAGAATCTTGGGTACGGCAATGATCAATTCGTCCTAGCCAATGATGTGGCTCAGGTTTTCTATGTGAAGGACATGTCTAGCAGACCGAGAAAAACAAAAGATAAGGAAACGAATACATCAGACGATGAGCCAAGGCGCCACATAGTTCTTTCAGGGAAAAGAAACATCGTGGGAGTCGAGGACAAGACAGACATGTCAGAAGATTACATTAAATTTGATGAAATTCCTCCCTTCAAAGTCAAAGATGATCCTAGCATTCAGTTAAATGATGAAGATGTTCCATGGTTACGGCGCAATCAGAAGAAAGGCAAGAAGAAAAATAGAAACGGATCGTCCCTTTAGTACCGGTTGGGGACACCAACCGGGACTAAATGGGTTAGGGTTTCGTTTGGACCAATCAGATAGAATCACACGGATCGTGTGTTTGTTTCAACCGCTTGTGAGTCGTTGGATCCGGGGTGTGTTTCTTTCCAGCTGTTGTGAGCCGTTCGATCAGGGCTATGGTGTGTTTCTTTCGAGCTGTTGTGAGCCGTTGGATGAGATGTTTCTTAACCGTTGGATCAAAACCCTAGCTCAACACTTTGTGAGCCAGAGGACCCTATATATAGCCCAGCTTCATACACCGTTCAGTTCATCTCCCAAATACAAAACATCCGGATTCGCCAGCATACGCCCTGCTGTGCATTTGGTATGCATATATGCACTCAGTAGCCACTGCGGGGTTGTATACTGGCGATACCGTTTGTTTTGTTCTACACCCTCCTTTAAGGTTTGATACATCATACACCGTTCAGTTCATCGAGCAAATACAAAACATCCGGATTCGCCATCATACGTCCGGCCGTGCATTTGGTATGCATATATGCACCCAGTAGCCACGGTCGGGCTGTATGATGGCAATACCGTCTGTTTTGTTCCACACCCCCCTTAAGGTTTGATACATCATATATTCAGTTCATCGAGCAAATACAAAATATCCGGATTCGCCATCATACGTCCGGCCGTGCATTTGGTATGCATATATGCACCCAGTAGCCACGGTCGGGCTGTATGATGGCGATACCGTCTGTTTTGTTCCACACCCCCCTTAAGGTTTGATACATCATATACTCAGTTCATCGAGCAAATACAAAACATCCGGATTCGCCGTCATACGTCCAGCCGTGCATTTGGTATGCATATATGCACCCAGTAGCTAGCCACGGTTGGGCTGTATGACGGCGATACCGTTTGTTTTGTTCTACACCACCCTTTAAGGTTTGATACATCATATATTCAGTTCATCGAGCAAATACAAAACATCCGGATTCGCCATCATACGTCCAGCCGTGCATTTGGTATGCATATATATGCACCCAGTAGCCACGGTTGGGCTGTATGATGGCGATACCGTTTGTTTTGTTGTACACCCCCCTTTGGAAACAGAAAGAAGAAGAAAAAGAAATGTGCGCCCCCCTGTACAGGCCTTTAGGACCGGTTGCCGTTAACAACCGGTGCTAAAGACCCTTTAGCACCGGTTGTTAACCGCAACCGGTACCAAGAAAGGCAAGAGTAAGATTGTGACGACCGGTTGTCACAGAGGCAGACAGAAGAAGTCACGGTATGGCAGTCACGTATTCAACATCAACCAAGAAAGGCAAGCGTAAGATTGTGACGAAAGGTTGACAGAGGGAAATACTCGCGATATATGTATGTACTTTTTAAAAGTGAGAAACAAAGTACCAGCGGGCTAGTATACCAATCGCTAAATCAATCTACATGTATGGTATCTCGCTAAATTAATCTATATATATGTATCCACGATATATATGCTCGATGTATCACTTGCGCTCTCACTTCTCGTTGCCTTACTCATTACCCACCCTAACTTACCACAGGCGCATAGACCGCAGTATGCGCCTGGGGTAACATTACCGCAGGCGCACAGACAAAATATGCGCCTGGGCTAATATCTATACCACAGGCGCATACTTTGTAATATGCGCCTGGGGTAAGTTATCAGATTACATTAAATTTGATGAAATTCCTCCCTTCAAAGTCAAAGATGATCCTAGCATTCAGTTAAATGATGAAGATGTTCCATGGTTACGGCGCAATCAGAAGAAAGGCAAGAAGAAAAATAGAAACGGATCGTCCATTTAGTACCGGTTGGGGACACCAACCGGGACTAAATGGGTTAGGGTTTCGTTTGGACCAATCAGATAGAATCACACGGATCGTGTGTTTGTTTCAACCGCTTGTGAGTCGTTGGATCTGGGGTGTGTTTCTTTCCAGCTGTTGTGAGCCGTTCGATCAGGGCTACGGTGTGTTTCTTTCGAACTGTTGTGAGCCGTTGGATGAGATGTTTCTTAACCGTTGGATCAAAACCCTACCTCAACACTTTGTGAGCCAGAGGACCCTATATATGCACCCAGTAGCCACGGTCGGGCTGTATGATGGCGATACCGATACATCATATACTCAGTGCATTTGTTCTACACCCCCCCTTTAACACATCCATCCATGTTATGGTGGCGCGTGGCACGGGAGTTGTGACGCGTGGGCTGGAGGGTGCGGTATAAACTGTCGCGCCTCGAGCGCTTCTTCTTCATCCCTCTGCACCGTCGCGCTTCCACCATGCCTCCGAGGAGGAACAGCACCACCGGTTTCCGCGGCGTCCGAGCACGGCAGAACGGAATGTTCAGCGCAGATATCTGCTGGGGGGATGACCGCATCCCCCTCGGCACCTTTGCGACGGCGGCAGAGGCAGCCCGCGCCTGGGACGCGACGGCCTGGCGCCTCAACCGCCCGCGGTCGCTGATGAACTTCAACGACTGCCACACAGTCTGGGAAGCGGAGGCCAGGGCGACGAAGCCACAGATCATCACTGCCGCCGACCACCTCCACCTCCGCCACCGCGCGTTTCAGGGCCTAGTCGACGCCAGGGAAGACCGCGTCGTCCGCGAGTATTACCGGAACAACCCGGGGGAGGAGAGCGCCGACGAGGAGCTCTGGCAGACCCGCGCGGCTCAGCGGGCGGAGCGCCGCCTCAAATGCCACCTCGCGTTAGATGCGGCTCGGGAGGCGAGGACGAAGGCGCTGCAAGAGCTTCGTCGGGCCGACCACGCCGGAGAAGTCTGGGCCTCCGACGATCCGAGGTGGGGGCCTATCTCGGACATACCATCATGCACCTCCGATGATGACGAGGAGGTCACCGACGAGTTCGGCGACGATGATGACCCGGAGGAGGTCACCGACGAGTTCCCCGACGACGACGAGGAGGAGTAGTGTTCGTCTGTTTTCTCTTTTTAATAAAAGAATTTGTATTCCCGCGACACTGCGGCAATCGCTAAATCAATCTACATGTATGGTATCTCGCTAAATCAATCTATATATATGTATCCACGATATATATGCTCGATGTATCACTTGCGCTCTCACTTTTCCTTGCCTTACTAATAACCCACCCTAACTTACTATAGGCGCATAAACAGCAAAATGCGCCTAGGGTAACTTTACCGCAGGCGCACAGTCAAGAAATGCGCCTGGGATAAGAGCTTTACCGCAGACGCATGTTGTGTACGGTGCGCCTGGGGTAAGTGATCACATATACAGAAACAGTAGTTTTTCTGTTTTGTTTTCTTGATGTGTTTTTGTTTGTTTGTTTTGAAATGTGTGTTTGACATAATATAGAAATAGTATAGCTAGGAATTAATATAGAAATAATATCCATTACATAATAATATATACATTACATGATAATATATCCATTACATACTAATATATCCATTACATGCATATATCGAACACAAGATGCGGTACACAAACAACATCTATGGATCCGTCGAGTAGAAGCGGAACAACTCGTAGGAGACGTATGCATCTATGGCTGCATACGTGATGTTGGTCCAGTCCAGTGGGTTCTTCTCCCACAACCAGTGATTCTTCGAGGGGAAATCAGTCTTCATGGTTTCGTAGCCCTCGTGGATGAAGGCAGTTGCCATGAGAGCCATCCCGGTCTTCGGCCTGTTCAAATCAGCAAAATGGATAAGATCCTGAAGATCAATGTAGTGATCTTCAGGTATCACAATACCCAAGCGCATCAACTTCGGACGGTCTTGCGTGTTGTCAACGCTGCAAAAGTCATACCCCTTGTTGACAAGAAAATCAACAAGTGCCGGAGAATGCTTTGAACTACTGCAACAACAAAAATTTGATACGTGTACGTGTTAGATATATTGCAACACATGTATTCTTCACATGCAAGAAACAAATCGAAGATGCAAGATTGTACGTGTGCGTTACCTTGACCATTGGAAGACCAAAACGGCCTCCTTGAATGCAATCTGGATGACTGCAACATTCCGTTTATCCGCCGTATACTCTAAATCAAGCCCGAAAAACCGGTGTTCTTCGGGAGAGGAGAAATACAGATCGGTAAAATACCCAAGAGCACCTGGGAGCTCCTCGCAATTGTTGGTGTAGAACACGTCGACACTTTTGCCGCATGGTGTGGCCACATCATATCTCTTAGAAACTTCAGCCATGGTGCTTAGTGGAGGAAGATCAAGAGAGGAAGAAGAGAAGAAACAGAGACTCGCGATCGGGCCGGTGCGCACTGTAGCAATAAAACTGCCGCGCGCGGGAGGCGGGCAGTTTGTACTAAGACCTTTAGCACCGGTTGCTAACACAAACCGGTGTTAAAGTCCTGTAGTGGGCGCGCAGTCTGGGTGTGGCCCCAACTACAGGCCTTTAGCACCGGTTTGTGTTAGCAACCGGTGCTAAAGACCCTTTAGCACCGGTTGTTAACACAAACCGGTGCTAAAGGCCTGTAGTGGGGATATATCTCTAGGACTTCGGAAATTTTGGCTCATTTCCCTTCGCGCGTCTTCTCCTATACCACGTACGGCGAAGCCCTGCTCCGGCGCCGCGCCTCCGTCCGCCTCGTCGCCGTACGCCTCGCCTCGGTCCGCCGCGCCTCCGTCGGCCTCGCCTCCGTCCGCCGCGCCTCCGTCCGCTCTCTGTCTCCGTCGCCGTCGATCCCCCGCGCGGCCCCGCGTCCGTCGCGCCTCCGCGGTCGCCGTCCGCCTCCGTCGCGCCGTCGCGCCGTCCGCCTCCGTCCGCCTCCATCGCGCCTCCGTCTCGCCTCCGCCTCCGCCGCCCCGCCTCTCGCCCCTCGATCGCCGTCGCCGGCCTAGCTAGGTAAGTTTTATTTCGGTTTTTTCCAATTTTGTTTTACTGTTAGAATTTTTAGAGTTAGTGTTAGTGTTTAGTGTTAGAAATTTTTAGAGTTAGTGTTAGATTGTTTTTAGAGTTAGTGTTAGTGTTAGAAATTTTTAGATTTAGTGTTAGATTTTTTAGAGTTATTAGTATTAGTGTTAGAATTTAGTGTTAGAAATTTTTAGAGTTAGTGTTAGATTTTTTTAGTGCTTTATTTTGTTTTTACAATTTTGTTTAGTGTTAGAATTTTTGTGTTAGAATGTTGTGTTAGAAAATTTCACTAAGATAGTGTTAGAAAATTTCAGAAAGTTAGAATATCTATACCTAATAATAAAGGCACTAAGGTTTCTTACACCAATATTTCGTACGTTTTTTGGTACGTCGTTTGGTAAGTCATCCGTCCGCGACCACGTGGTGTCCTTGTTGCATCGATGTTGTGCAGTGCTCGAACATTGTTTTCTGTCCGCCTCGGCCATGATAGGCTGGTTCATAAGGACAAGTAATGCACCTTGGCCTGGCCCGGCCCATCCAATAAATATGGGCTGCAACCGGTTTCTAATTCTATATCAATACGTAATTGCATTAACCCCTCAAAAAAAATTGCATGTGTTTCCTTTCTCGAGTTGACCGATATAAGATCGATCGTTGAGAAGAGGATATTCTCTCATGAAAACCGTCGAAGAGATCAATCTATGGATCCTCTCCTCAAAACTATCGAAGACGAGACGCGTGAGACGAGAGTCCTTATCATGTCCAGGTATAAAAAACAATGACCTATTCTCGTCTAAGTCAGCTACATCCATGGCGCTGCTGCCACCTTTGATGACTGCACGTGCCAGCTGATAGCACCACGGGTCCTCTCGTCGCCAAAACCCGCAGCAACGGCGTCCATCTTCTTGACGACCTTCTGTCACTTGACAGGCCACCAAGTGGATCGCTCATCGCCATGGCCATAGTAGCATGCGTCCTACGACGCGAATCTCAGCTATGATGAACAGCGATCCTTCGCCGCCACCTCCAAACATGGCATATCCGTGGACGACAGCGAAACAAAGAACACATACGAGCTTTGGCGATGGTGGGCACGGAGCTCACCGTCCGAACCAATGACGGCGGGCGATGGAGGGAGGTAGAAAACCCTCCGGCGATAGTCCGTCAGCGCCCGTGGCCATCATTAAGAGGGACGCCTACTTCTCCATGAAATCCAGTTTACACGGCCATGAAAAATAAGCGCACATGATCGCGGAGTTTGACCTCGTACAGAAGAGTAGCTTCTGCATGCCGATTCTCTTTTACATCCCCGGCACGTCAGGACATGACCACCGCTGCATAAGACTCACCAAGGTCGATAATTTTCAATCCGTGCAGCAGCGAGGTTCCTGCAGGCAGAACGACCGTAGGGCTGTAATGGTCGCCGACAACCCCAACAACCTCATGATCACCGCTGCATGAGACTCACTGAGGTCGATACCTTAGAATCCGTCCAGTAACGAGGTTCCTTGCAGACAGAATGACCGTAAGGCTGTATTGGTTGCCGACAACCTCAGCAGCCTCGCCGTGTTAAGATTCGTCAAGCACATATGTTTTGTACCCCACTTCCTCGATTTCTTGGATGGATGGCAGTGTCGTGTTATGCCAAGGAATACTTAAATGGTAAACTCCTTCTGTTGTCTCAGTCTTACAGATGTCGTTTTTGCTCTCAGTTTTCACTAATAAGCTATGATGGATGGAGTTGCAACTCAAAAGTTCAAGTCTGCTAATATTGAGAAATTTTATTGTACAAAATAATTGCTTCTTAAGCAGGAAATTACCTTTTCAGATCTGGATAAGAAGGAAACTGAATTTGTTGTGAGAATGTGCGCAGTTATTTCCCTTGGGGGAAACTAGACGTTGACCAGATTTTGTTCTAACAGTACGTTTCATTCTTAAAAGGATTGTGTAATATTAAAATTAAAATGTCCAAAATATTAGATTAATTATAACACTAATTATAAAAGAGTAGAGCAAATAAAAATAAAATATATTAAATAATAGAAGATCAAATAAAAAAATTCAAATTATAAAAATATGTAGTTTTAATCCATAGCATGAATCATGTATGTTGATATTTGTGTTGGTTTGGTAGTTACGTGAAATCAATAAATACAAATTGATGTAATTTTGAGAATGAGAATCGGACAATCCGTGGGATTGTCGGTGCAAAACGAAGATGTAAACATTTTAAGGATTTCTCCAAGATGACAGAATTTTGTTGGACTAAACTGCCACTTAAGATGTATTGGAGAAGAAAGTGGAAAATTCATGATCTGAGCTTAGGTTTCGACGGGTGGTGGTATTAGTGTAAAATGCGGGTTGTGAAAAAGTTGTTTATCCAAATTTTTAATTTATTGTTATCCCGGTGCAACGCACGGGCATGTTTACTAGTATATATAATTTCAGTAAGTTAAAAATTTTCACTAAGTTACCATATTGTTCCTGTTTAACTTTCATCTTATTTCTGTTATATTTCTTAATTTACTATTTTTTACTAAGTTAGAAACACTAAGGTATTTTACTTAATTATGGAATATTTACTTAGTCCGGGCAGGTTTTTAGTTCATGTCTTTGTTGGACCCGCCGGGGGATGTCCGGGACTGGGCCCCGCCAGGCTGGCATTGGGAGCTCCTTAGTACCGGGGCACGCGGCTTGGTGAGAAATCCGGGTGACGTGGTCGACCCGGATATTCTTTGGTGGCCATCGCGTGGGCCACGCTCGGTGCGGAGAGAGCCGGCCCCTGAGGAGGTGGTACAACAGCGTATCAGGGAGGAGGACGAGCACGTCCGTCGCTACATGTACTTGCTCGATAGGCAGTATAGGCAGTATAGCAGCAGTTGGTCGATTATTAGGAGGGTTCGTTACCACGTGAGCTATGACCCTATGAGGGTTCCTTATCTATGGATGCGTAGCACCCGTGACTCAGCACCCCGCGGCTTAGGACCCGGTCGGAGTTAATTATTTTGAGAGATGTCACGAGACTATGTATAAGTGATATTATTCGATCGTGATGTATTAGGGTTAAAAAAATCAACCCGAGCTATGTAACTCTTGGTGTGTCCAGAACTATTATTTCATTAATATGTCCAGAACTATTATTTTATTACTGTCCGATGAAATAATTTCGCCAAGTGCCCGATGAAAATTTCGCTAAGTGTTCTTCATTTTATAAATTTTACTAGCAGGTGTTGAGCTATGGATCCCCAAGAACCTGCACATGATCCGCACGCCGATAAACTCGCGGGAATGGGTGAGGCGGAGAAGGAAAGATTAATGTGCGAGATGATTTTTAATAATGCAACGGCCATATATCGTGATGACGACGGTGGACAAGCGTTTAGCAATCAATTTTTGAACGACTCCGGCGACGGAGATCAGAATATAGAAGATGTAGTAGATGATGACGACGACAACGTCGAGGATGAAGAAGTGCCCTCCAGAACAAACTCTGCCAATGTATATCTCAAGTCACTGTTCGCGCAACAATTAATTTGTATTGCACTTACTAACGAATCATTATTTTCCCGTTTAGGCGCCCTCCAGAACAGCTAGCGCAAGTACTGAGACAAAGTCCAAACGAGGCCCGGCCGCAAGGTTGAAAGATACCGCAAGGTTCTCGATTGATACAGTTGCTGCTGATGGCAAACCACTGCAGCCCCCAGAAACTTATCGCAAATTCGTAAATCAGTGCGGAGTTGTTGTAAGAGACCTGGTCCCGATCAACTTAATAGAATGGAATAAGCCGAATACCGGGGCCAACGTTGGAGCTAGTTATGTCGATGAAAGATTGAAAAAAATTCTTTGCGAAACGCTATGGCAAAATTTCAGCGTAGCGAGCGACAAGAAGAAGAAAGTCGAGCAGTGGGCTTTGAAGAAGATGGCCACACAATTCCAGAGGTGGAAGAAAGAACTGTGGAAGAAATATAAGGACGAAGATCCAGTTTTCACTGGGAACCTAGTGAAGATAAGAGACGCTTGGGATGATTTTAAGGCGTACAAGAAATCGGGTGTCTTTGCATCCCGATCGGCCACAAATTCGGAGAATGCGAAGAAGAAGAAATATCACCATATTTTGGGGTTAGCTGGCTACATGACTGCCCTGCCTAGGTGGCGAAGCTATGAAGCTGCGCTTGTGAAAAGAGGTATCATTCCACAGACACATGACTGGCCCGATAGGTCCAAGTTCTGGTTGTTCGCGCATGGGGCAACGTTGGACGCTGAGACTGGGATGATTGTTGCTCAGGGACCATGGTCGGAAAAAATAACAAAAGTCGTAGCAGAACTAGAGAAGGCAATAGAAGCTGTTCGAAAAGGAACTTTTGTTCCCGATAGAGAGAACGACGAGCTGACGAGGGCACTCGGGAACCCCGAAAAGTGGGGACGAACACGAGGCTTTGGAGCGGATACCCCGTGGAGCCAAGGGTTTGCAGCGGACATTGCCACTTACAGAAGCCGTGATAGAAGCAAGAAAAAGACGAGTGAACGGATATCGACATTAGAACAAAAGGTGGATTTTCTCTTGAAGAAAGGGGGACACCCTCTACCTGACACTGAAGAGGAGGTAGAACATCGTCCTGCACCTGATCAGCTGCAAATAGAAGACGATCATGCCGTCCCATCTCAGCATAGAAGCAGCGTGGGTTCCACGCACCTGCAGCTAGAAGACGGTCGTGCAGTCGAACCGTCGGCGCCTCACTACCCCGTGGATGATATCACGGAGAAGACAAACTGTGAGATACATATGCCAATGGGGAACATATCCTTCAGGGTGGCGTCAGGCTATGCTTTACCGAATCAACCTGGAGCAACCTACCATGGTGGTCAGATTCCAGCATCCCATGCTCGTGTCGGGTTGTCAACAATTACGCCGGGATGCCATTCAATTGAGCTCAGTATTCCTGGAGGTGAAGGCGAGAAGACACTGGGAGAAATGGAGCTTGGTATCATCTTGTGGAATAAGAAACACATCGTGTTCCCTAACTCGGCGCCAAGGCCACCGACTCCTCCAGGTACGAATGCACCATACCTCCATCAATTAATGAATGTTGCACCACATGTTATCTTATTTTTAATAGTTTTTTCACTTTCGTACAGAGAATGCACGACCTCCAAGTCCACCCCCCAACGAACCTCCAAGTCCACCCCACAACGAAGATTGGCCGGAGCCCGAGGCCGAGGGTCCATCGCCCGTGCACTCCCGTGAGCCGACGGATGTGCCCACTACGGGTACGACAAAGCGGAAGCTGCAGTTCAGAAGAAACGGGACTCCTCCCAAGAAGAGACCAAGGAAATCCAAGAAAGTCGAGAGTCCCCCGAAGTTACCAGGCTTGATGACTGAGGAGGAACTAACCAATGCAGTGGCATCCAAAACCAAGGCATGGTTCGCACAGTTTCCCCTGAAGCCCCCTCCAGACCACTGGAAGGAAACTCTGAAGGACATCCCAAAGTGGAAAATTGAGCGGACCGTCGACAACTTATATTATCCTGCACCGCCGCCACCGCCGCCCCTTTCAGACTATGAACGGTATATTGAAAAGAAGCACGCCGCACAGATGAAGCAGGCGGAGCAGACGAAATGCGGGAAACAAGTTCCCCAGCTCGGACAACAAGAAGCACAGTCAGTTGGCCCGCTCAAGGTCTTATCTGACCAGGCTTCAGTGTCCTGTCCACGCATGGGCGACGTGGGTTACGCTATTGCTGATGTGGTATATAAATACAAGCCCGGGCACCCTCTGGTCGAAAATCCTACTGATCTAACAACCCAACTACGGAGTTTACATGATTGGTACTTGGAGGCCGCAAGGCAGGAGAGAGACTGTATCATGGCTCAAATTCAGGATCAACACTACTTCGGAGATTACGGTGTCGAGCTTGGGTTCGATGATTTCTTCCAGATGTACAATCAACTACCCTCGACAAGTCTATCCTCAGCTGCTACTGTTTGTAAGTGATTTATTTGTGTAATTTAATTATTTAGTTAAGCTCGCGTTCGTTGCCCGTATAATTATCACTCACGACATTCTTTTTGTACGCTACTATGCAGAATGAAGATTCGTGAATGCAGACTGGCAGGAATCTGGGACTTTGGGTTCATTGACCCGTATTCGTATCATCAAAACACAGTAGAAAAGTTCAACAAGACTACACCGGATGATTTGCTAAGGTTTTTGAAGCGACAAAATACCAAAAAACTAATACTTTGGCCCTACGGATTCAAGTGAGTGTTACTGTCTTGTAGACATTCCATTTTGCTTACCTGATGTTAAGTGTAATTGATGAGTATGCATGACTGCGTGTGTACACGTGCGCAGCGGCCACTTCATATTGTTCATCATTAGAATCGATAAAGGACAAGTTGAAGTCTGGGACTCGTTAAACTGGGGCGCTGACAGATGGAAGAGCGCGCGTCAGATGCTTCAAAAGTATATATATATCAGCCTCTTTCGTTCATCGGCCTCTTTTTCGTTCATTCCCTGATATCAAGTAAGTAATAATTAACTCTTCTATTCATTTTTCTTTTGTCGCCCAGGGTTTGGCAAATGTTCATCAAGGAAGAACCCGGTACATGGGCAGACAAGCTCAACTTTCAGATTAACACAGTAAGTAGTACTACGTACCCTGATTTAAATACCATTACCATTCTCTTAATTATTATTAATTTGACTGAATTATGTTTCTCGTATATAGAAAGTCCCGCAACAACCACAGGGAACTGATTATTGTGGATACTACGTTTGCGAGTTCATTCACAGGAAGATCAATGAGAAATCCCGTACTACCAGAACTCTAGAGGTACGTAACCGGATCTTCACAACTTTATTTATGTTGCCATTAATTATGTTTAGTTTTGTTCATAACTTAATTGTTTTCATCTACTTCTTTTCAAGATGGCACGAAAGCGGGCGCAGCTCAAACCAATCGACCGTTGCAAGGCTATTGCAGAGGAATTGGCAGGATTTCTTCTCACGCAAGTCATAGCAGAAGACGGAGAATTTTTCCATCCTATGAACCAATTATAGCCAGCTCACTTCTCTATGCAAGTATACAACTATTCAAAACGAACTTCAGATTATGTAATTCTCGGTCGATTACTTCGTGTTACATGTATATATATATGTACTACTATTTGGTGCATCAACATTTAACCGCAAACGGAAACACGTAAACGGAAACCCTGAAAATACGGAACACGCCCTAAACCCTAAACCCTAAATACGGAATTGGAAACCCTGAAAAGAAAAAAGAAAAAAAAAAGAGAAAAAAAAAACTTTAGGACCGGTTGGTATTACCAACCGGTTCTAAAGGTCCTCCGCCTGCGCGCTCTCTTCGGCGCCCACGTGGAGGCCTTTAGAACCGGTTGGTGACTGACCGGTTCTAAAGGGGGGGGGGGCCTTTAGTCCCGGATACGTAGCACCGGTTTTGTATCCGAGTCCAAAGGCCCTTACAAACCGGTGCTACTGGCCTGTTCTCCACCAGTGATACATGCCTTACCGTACATTTTTCAATTTGTTAACATAATATTTTTTCGAGTCTTCAAAGGTTCAATCGGTCCCAAGGTCGTGATACTGTCTTGGGTAGTTATTATGATACCCATACGTGCCTCTCTCGAGCATAAATCGTTACGGCTTGTGTATAACTTATATGTGTTTCATGCTATCTATATGTTTTCTGATAGTATCATTCAATAATTATGTTATTATAGTATTCGAGTTTAGAGGACTACACATAAAGGTCAATGAATTAAGTTCATCATTACGGTGTCCATTAGTGTCTTGCTACTTATTGGGATGTTCATCAACTAAGTATGTCCTGATTAAAGACCGGGTACTAATTTGGAGTATTATATATTATCATTGTTTTCTAATATGTATTATCTTGATAAATATGTATATATATATTCATATATAATATCTTAGTCGGGCATGCAGGACAGAGGACACACCATGACGATTAAGTTCACTAACAGCCCAATTTAAGCACGTTTAGTTTTTTACATTTGTCGTGCATCTCAAGAGGTCAAATCAATAGCCCACAATATTAATGTGTTTTGGAAAAATATGGTTGATTTAGCTATGTTCTATGTGCATGGTTATATGCATTCTGTTTTTACATCTTAACAAAATATTGGCTATTGTACAAAATTCTGCGGTATTGATATTCCATTTGTTAACCACACTGACTGACGGCATAGTGGGTGACAACCAAAAAGGAGAGATCAAGTGAAGGGTGTACTAGATGTGGAGGTATGTCAATCTGTCCTTAGGGACAACACTGATGTCAATGTACAATTAGCAATACAAATATGTTGATTTTTCATGAATATACACTAATAAGGGTTCACGATGGACATAGGATATCTACGTCCTTTTCGATAAAGAGTTTTATGATCACACAAAATTTAAAATGATATCGTTATTTGTATCTAAAGTTGTATTTTTTTTAAATGATAGAGTTTCCATGAAGTCATTTAATACACATTTATGCGAGACGTGGGTTCTCGTATCATATAATATTTAAGTATTTATGCCATTGCAATACTTTTTATTGTTCTTATCATGGGACTCAAATAATTGATTGGTATGACAATATTAAAAACAAGTGTTACTAACGGATCAAGCCAAACTTTGCAGTACAATGAGATAATGAGTATTATTCTGATTACATGTATTAAATTGATGAATCACTCTAACTATGTACCATTTATGTGTTTTATAGTCCCAGGGAGAGTGGGGGTGAGAGAGTGGTGTGAGTGCGAAAGTAGGAAGGAAGTAAAAAAAATAACAAAATAGAAGTACGCGTGTTTCAAAATAGAGAAAATTGAAGAATATATAGCATGGTAATTTTGCAAATTTTGTGACCGCCACAAGTTAAAATGATTCAAAATGCTTCCAGCACATGAATCTAACAACACAATAAAGAATTTAAAATAATTCAAGAAGTTATATCCTAGATTTAGAATTCCATTTTTTTGAGAATTTAAACCATAGGTTTATTTTATGAACATATGCAACACACTAAAGAAGATGCCCTCGCAAGCTAGTTTTGCACTAAAATAAATATTTTTATACTCTGCCTCGAAATGACCCAAGGGAGTTTGATCGGTCGATCTCTCCAATCAAGCGCATGCATGTTGTGCATCCTCGTTTTGTAGAGCAATGGCGCTCAACTGAAGCCGAAAGATCATCGAGCTAATAGCCCCACCCTCCGTACCAATATCTATACCTAAACAGACAGACGATGTCTTGCTCTTGGTCTTCTTCTTCATCTTCCTCCTCATCTGCTTCTTCTTCGTCCTCATCAACGTGGCTATGGTAGTGAGGGACAGAGCTCCACGGGCTGTCATCAAAGATACTGCGGAACCGGCTCCGGAGGAACGTGGCAGCCTCATGCGCCGCCGCCTGCCTCGCCTCACTGGCCGACGGACGACTCTTCGTGAAATTCCAAACGTGGTAGTCGAATATTGGTGATGATGTCTTAGGGACTTGGATCTGCACGGTGATGCGTGACCCGCCTGCATTCTTCTTCTTCTTCTTCTTCTTCTCGTGGGTTGTGTAGGAGGGTCGGACGGTTGCTCCCAGACAGTTGGCCATTTCCCGCAGCCGCAGCTCCTCCTCGGACGCTGCCTCGGGCAGTGGCGGCACCATGCCGCGGGTTTGCGGGAAGCGCTGTGCCGTCACACACCGCCAGGTCCCTGATGATGATTCGGTTGGCATGTATGTGCGAAGGCAACTATTACCCACGTCGTAGGATAATAGCAGCCGAAATAGCTTGCGGCCGTGGGCGGTCATTGACGACCTAGGAGACAACACGTAGTTCTTCTCGTCCTCCACGAAGCAAATCTGGTTCTGTCCAATCTTGCTCCCCGAGGAGACCGGAAAAGCGCCGCAGCAGGAGTCGCCGATGAAGACCGCGTGCCCGCCAAAGTCCTTGACTGGCTCCGGCCGCTTTTCCGTCTCGTCGAGCGTGAACACCCCGACAGCACAGGTGAAGTACGTGCATCCGGGCGCGCGGTTTCGTCCCCAGACCCTGACGACCATGTGCAACCTCCCATGGAGGACAACCAGGTGCAGGTGCTTGGTACTGCCCAAATACATGCGCCGCCCTATATGCTCAGGTGGCCTCCACCACCTGAGTTGGGGTTGGAGGTCGCCGTCTTGGAGAACGTGGATGCGAGCATTTGAGTCGATCGCATGGAGTTTCCCGTCGAAGAAGAGGATGTCCTGGAGATCGAACATCTCAGTCAAGTACCGCCAATAGCTATCTCGCCCTACACGGCAGAACACGATCTGGCTTCTGATGGTATATTCGCTGTGGTTGTTGTCGTCAAGAACGATGGCAGCCACCGTGCAGCTCTTCGAGTCCGGTGCCGACGACAGGACGAACTTGACCATTGGCTGTTTCGTCCGCGGCGGCAGCTGAATCCGCTCCATGGTAAAAGCGTTTAGTAAGAAGGGGCGGTCCGACTCCGACGACGTCGACGGTAATAGGGCCAGCCAGTGGCCGAAGGAGCCTAGGCAGAGGGCAGCAGCGGCGTCCACGGGCAGCGGGACGCGATGGATGGAGGCGTCGTGGAGGCTGACGCAGTGCCCGGGGCCGACAAGCCAAGGCATGGGAGGATGTGGATGGGCAAGCTCGGCGGCGCGCCATGCCTGGCACACGCCGCGGAAGCGGACGCGGTCGCCAAAGGCCGGAGTGAGTCGGTCGAGGATGACGCTGAGCAGGTCGTGCTGGAGTTCCGACCATTGACGGCGCCTCGCTCCTTTCTTGGCCGATGACATGATATGAGTGTGCGCCTCCTTTTTCTCGCCACGGCTGATCGAGAGATCATAAGTGTCAAGCAACCCAACTCAAATAAATAGTAGCTGTAATCTTGCTCGTATTGAACCTGAACTCGAACTCATGCGCTGGTCGTGTTTTTCATCGACCTGGTTGGTATCTGAAACCTTGCCCGGGTACAACACTGCTGAATCAATAGATTTTCATTTATATTTTGACCGGCTATCGATCAACTAGAATTCATTCAAGAGTTTTGTACCATGCTTAATTACATTACAATGCAGTGCACGACAGACATCCTTCTTAATTCTGTATACAACAGCGACACTCTACGACCTCACGGGTGTGCATCCCCGAATCTACTGTGGTTGAACAAAAAACGGAGCAGCAACTGGGATGACGAACTGAAAATGCTCTAGCCAGAGACGCCTTCCGATGTTTACTGAAACCTCACTGCTTCGGCTTCCGTGCCATATACCTCGCTCATACCTCCCTTCATTACAGGGAAATAAGTCCTATACGACCCAGGCTGAACGACCCAGCCTGTGGACCAACCCGCCTGATTGACATCTGGCAAACAAGGGAGTTCGAAATTTCACATTGCTTTTTTTCGTCGCTGGTGGCTATCGTGACTGATTCTGGGTGAGCGTTCCAGGCCAGATGTCGATAGCTCCGGTTGGTCCACGACGCGCGTAGTATGACCTGGGTCGTATAGGATTTTCTTCCCCATTACAGGAATCAAGCTAGTTGCTGACGGTCTAGAACCGTCGGCATACAAAGGAATCCCGTCGGCAAAGAGGTAAGCCGATGGGTGGCCATCAGCATAGAGACGCACACTGAGGATTTTGGATGGCCATCAGCATATATTTACCCTCCGCAAAAGAAGTAGCGGTGCCGAATGTTTGACGACGTTAGGAGGTATGCGCTTCCATTTCGCGGGTCTGATCTTCCTGGGACACTGAATATGCCGAGAGCAATGTCGTCTCCGGGTTCGCGGGGTCTGATCTTCATGGGACACTGAATATGCCAAGAGCAATGTCGTCCCCGGGTGTAACCAATTTGCGATGCGTGATAGTTTATGCCGAGGGCAATGCCGTCGGCATACTCTCTAACCAGAATAATAAAAAAAATAGCCAATAAATGGCTAGCAGTTTTTTTTTAGAGCGCAACGGGGGCAAAACAGCCCACCTAAACATTTTCATTAAAAGGCCCCCGAGAAGGGGTTAGGGGATTACAGGGAGAGAGGTACAAATGGGTGGAGGGAGGAGAACCCTACAGGGATTCACACCATGCCCTGAGACCGCCAAGGTCAATCCGGCGGGGGGGGGGGGCACGTATCAACCAAAGCTTCAGGTGGTCTGAAACCATGGCGGTAACGCGCGTGCCGGAGAGCCTGTCGGAGTCGAACACCATACGGTTTCACGATTTCCAGACTGACCACACAATCCCGAGGACATTCGTGTGGAGAGCACGGGGGTGGACATGGGAAAGCGATCCGTGAGCTCACCCACGAGGTCGTCTAGCTCGGTTCCACGATCGAGGCGTAGACCTGGGACCATGGGTAACCAGACCTCAGTCAGCCGCGGACAACGGATGATCTCGATCCTCCACATGACCAGGGCAGAAGGGGCAGTGCGGCGAGGGAAGGCAGCCGAGGTAAAAAAGGTCGGTGCGCGTCCTAGTCTGACCAAGCCGGAGGATCCAAAAGAAAACGCGCACTTTGCGGGGGCAAAGTTATCCCAGTTGAGGTCCTGCAGCGGGACACCGACTCCCGAGGACCGAAGAGCGCGGTAGACCTCACTGGTCTGGAATTCCTGGGAACTACCGATGGAGATGACTCGCCAATCCGGAGCATCCACGAGACGGGTCACGTGCACCTGGGGGCGAGGGAAGGCCAGCTCCGCCTCAGCCTATGCAGAAGTGCGAGCCTGAAGCACCATATGCGTCTTGCCCCCAGCTGAGAAGCCAGCGAGCGGTGCCCGAGGGGCGGTGTAGTGGGAGAAAGCAGCGGGAAGCACAGACGCCAGCGGGCCCAATGACGTCCACGTGTTGTACCATAGCGAAGTCGATGCACCATCGCCAGGCTCGACGGTACAGGGGCATCAAGGCCTCGAAATGGCGCCACGATGGAGTGAATGGCTGGGGACGCGCGCATAGATAGCTCCACCGGATCCACCGAGTCCAACGAGTGTCACGGCCGGAGACAATCCCATGGATGTTCTTCAGAAACAGGCATGTGTTCTGAAGTTCGAGATCCACGACACCCAACCCCCCTTCTGATCTCAACCTGCAGACGATGTCCTAGGCAATTTGGCAGTCACCACCGGAGCACACCGCGGCCAATTTCCACAAAATGGCACAAGCCTCTGCCTGTCCATTTTGGCGATGACGCCCTTTGGCAGAGGGAGGACGGACATAGCCAGGATGGGCAAGGCGGAGAGGACATCAGTAGTTAAGGTGAGGCGCCTACCAATGGGAACAAGCGACGGTGCGCCACCCCGGGATCCTGTTAGCGATCTTGGTGGCGAGGAATTCCAGGGACGAGGCCGGGAGCTTTTGGTCTGACAGGGGAAGTCCCAGGTATGTCTGCGGAATGGACGACACAGGCCACCCGAGGAGCCCTGCCAGGAGCGAAGCGCGGGCGGACGACATGCACATGAGCACGAACGTGCTCTTGTGGAAGTTGATGTGCAGCCCAGTCGCACGGGAAAAGGATTCCTGGACGCTTCGCGGGCGCAACATTTGGGAAGGATCCGCTCGGAGCACGATCAAGGTGTCGTCAGCGTACTGTATGACGGGCACGGGGAGGTCGTCGGCGAGGGGGAGGCGAAGGCGGTCTTCTCCAACATCCTCCAGGAGCAAGGACCAAAGGAGCTCATCCACAGCAAGGAAGAGGTAGGGGGATAGGGGTCACCCTACCTCAAACCGTTCTTGCAAGTGATCCGGTGCCGTGGCACACCATTCAGCAGGACAGCCGTCTTCCCGGAGGAGAGGATGGCCGAGATCCACCCGCAGAAGTTGGTAACGAAATCCCGAGCCTGCAGAATCTTGTCTAGCTCATCCCAATTAACCGAATCAAAGGCTTTCCGAAAAATCCAGCTTGAGGACCACGACCTCCACGTCGCGAACATGGCAACTCTGGACAATGTCGATGGCATAGAGGAAGTTGTCCGTGAGCACACGCCCTTTGACAAATCCAGACTGCTCAAAGGCCACCAGGCGCTCAATGAAGGACTGATGTCGCGTGGTCAGGATGCGTGTGATGAGCTTCGTAACACAATTCTGTAGAGAGATGGGCCGGAAGCCGTCCGCGGTGACCACATCCGCCTTCTTGGGAAGCAAGGCGATGAAAGCGCGGTTGACACCATCGAGACGCGCAGTGCCCAAGTGGAAGGCAGCAAGGAAGGCCGTGACGTCGGATCTGACAAGAGGCCAGGAGGATCAAAAAAATGCAGGCCCAAACCCATCCTTAAACTACTAGCAGTTTACGGATACAACATTCAACAACGTCAAAGTTACAAACACTAAACTCATCAGAATCTCCACCTCGGAGAAGAGGCCGGATTTTTCTCCAGGTGGACGTCGGTAGAAGCAGACCTTGTGGACGTAGGCAGCAGCAGCTCCATTGACATGGTGTGGGTCTGTGCCCGGTGCCACACGCCTCACGAGCGTCATGGAGGTAGTGTGCGGCGAATAAGGGGTGGCCGGGGAGGGCCACCACCGGCGTGGCTGCAGGAGAGAGGGAGGCCTCATCGATCTTCTATAGAAGCTCGTCCAAGGTGGTGTAGACTATTCCTTCTTCTGCCAGAGCTGATAGGATGAATGGGAAACTGATCGACCCATTTGGATATAAGTACACAGATGGCTATGAATATCAAAACCGAATGGAGATATAAACATGATGTGCACAATTATATGGCAATACAATGATGTACTGCAACTAACAAGTACTCGGTTGATGGGACAGGCCCGCGCTTGGCCAAATTATCTCTAGTTAACAACCTATTGCTGGCTAGAAGCGAGAGGGAGATGTGTAGCCTATGAGGGACCTTCACACTCCACACTGCAGGAGTATGGACATGAATAGCACCTCTGGCATTGACAATTTCATATAATGATCTAACATTATACACCCCAGATGAGTGAAACATCCAAATGGTTAGAGTAACAGTCTTCACTAGTTGACACAACTCTTGCCAATGTTTCCAACCTTCAGAAGAAACATTTCTCCTAAAGGTGAGCCTAAGCTCATTGTTCTGATAGGCTTGGGAAACAGTAATATCTTGATCATTAAAGAATTCAATCAAATTCCAGAAGCAAACAAGCAAACAGGCAAACAACAATTACATATCCAAACATCACTCCCAAATTTGAATTTGTTACCATTTCCTACTTTCCATCTAAAGCCACATTTGGCAGCTCTAGCAGCCCACATCTCACCCTTCCAAAAGGGGGAGCTAATTATGGGTACAGAGGATAAGATGTTTGGATCAAGGTTATATTTGAAGTCCACGATTTTCCTCCAGATCTTATCTGAATCACTATGAGATCTCTTGACCTAAGAAGCTAGCAAGCAAAGGTTAAAGTCACCAAGGTTTTGAACCCCTAGGCCCTCAAACTCTTTTTCCCAGAGATACCAAGTCCAGTTAGCTAGGTGGTACTTTTTTACCTTCTAAATCACTCCACAAGAAGTAAGCCATTTTGGAATTAATTGTATTAATATCCCATTTTGGAGACTTGGCAAATGAAAGGAGATAAAGGGGTATGCTAGCAAAGAAAGCCTTTAACAGGAACAAACTACTATGATAATTCAAGAGTTTACCTCTCCAGTCAGCAAATCTTTTAAAAGTTTTGTCAATAACAGGTCGTAAATCTTCTTTCTTAAGCTTTGAAAAATGAAGTGGAACAGTCAAGTATTTACATGGAAAGTTAGAAAGTTTGCAGCAAAAAACTTGAGCAAAAACATTAATGGTTCTAGGTAAACATGGATCCCCATCAAGTCATTTTTATGGTAATTTATCCTCATCCACACATATTTTCAAAACAAGATAGTAACCATTTTAAGTACCTAGCATACTGTAAATTGGCTGCCAGGAAAAGGGTGGTATCATCAACATACTGGAGGCTAATAACACCCCCCATGAACCACTTGAGGAAGCAGACCTTGGACCAACCCACCATTGGCTCCTTTGGAAAGCATTTTTGTAAACACAACAGCCAAGGTTGAATAAAATAGGAGAGCTAGGATCCCCTTGCTTTAGACCTTTTCCTACTTTAAAGTAGGAACTGTTTTCATCATTAATTCTAATACACAAGGACCTCCCAACCAAGAGCCTTTAATCCAAGACCTAATAATAGGGCCAAACCCCTAGAAATTAAGGAGCATATCATCTAGAAATTCCCAGTCTACTTTATCATAGGCTTTTTCATAGTCAAGCTTAAGGACCAGAGCAGATTCACCCCTAGTGGGTGCAACATGAATTAAACCTTATGCAGAAACCACACTTTCCATAATAAACCCGCCCTTAATGAAACCATATTGGTTATTAGAAATAATCCGACTACCAACATCGGAAGCCTATTAGTAATAGCTTTTGAGATAAATTTTCAAGCTACAATTACCTAAACTAATAGGCCTAAATATCTTCAAGTCCTTGGCATCAGGTTCCTTTGGAATTAAAGTGACAACTGCAAAGTTAAGTATCGCAACATACAGTTTACCTAACTCAAAGTCCTTAACCAAGGCCATGAAGTCATCCTTGATCAGGTCCCAAAATTTTTGATAGAATAGGAAAGAGAACCCATCAGGCCAGGAGCACCACTAGCATGAGAGCTAAACACTTCATATTCAATCTGTTAAAGGGAAAATTATTTTTGAAGAGGACATTTTCCTCATCAGACACTAAGTCATTGGGGTCCCAGAAGTCAGGACCCAGGGAAATATTTTTCCTAGACTCAACAGCAAACATGTATTTATAAGAGTCCAGAGCAACCTTAAGCTTATCTTTAGTACTATCCCACAGGTCCCATAGGGCCCACCATAAGAGCAATCTGCTTTTTCCTCCTCCTTTGGTTAGCTATAGCATGGAAATAGGAAGTGTTCCTATCGCCTTCCTTAATGAACCCATCTCTAGACCTTTGCAGGCTTTGGTCTCTTCCAATTTCAGGATTTTGCCAAGGTCAAGCCTAATCTGCTTCATCCTGTTAGTCTCCTATGTAGAGAGGACAAAAGACTTAGACAAGGTTTCCATAATATCAAATTCTTGGAAAATATTATATTTGATTTTCTTGTTAACAGCATCAACATTTATGATCCAACCTTTACAATGTCTCCTCAACATCCTCAATTTAAACTGCCACCTATCTATATGGGTTGTTAGGCTGCAAGGAGATCTCCAGATCCTATGCACCATGTCTACAAAGTCAGGGTACTCAAGTCACCATTTCTCAAACCTAAAGACTCTGGGGGGCTAGGGAGTGGAAGATCCGGTATCAATCAAAAGGGGATCTGATCACTAATAGTTTTGGGTAAGGCTTTCACTGTAGTGAGAGGAAATCTGAGTTCCCAGTCGGTACTAGCCATGACACTATCAAGATTAGCCATAATAGGACTATCTTGGTTATTAGACCAAGTGTAGCTCCTATTAGCAAGCTTAGACTCCATGAGAGCAAAGGATCCACTATGTGATTCAATACCCTTTCATTTTAGGGTTTCACTTTTCCTCCAGCAGCGATCGTAGGAGTCCACCATATTGCCGGTGGTTGGGAGATCGCTGCCCGATCATCGTCGAAGCGAAGCCACCAGACATCCCTGGGATCATGGACGAGACTGGGGCTGGTGTTCCCTCCGGTCCTGGCGGAAAAGAACGTTGGCGATACTGGAAAGATGACGGAACCACAGGGGACGCCGTCCGGAAATTCCGCGTCGAGTGCACAAGAAGATCCGGAGAATGTCGAGGATATACTGAGCCGCTTGGAGATCACAGCGGAGAAAGGGGAGGCGATTGACCTATCTGGTTTGATCAAGGAAGATTGATCGTCCATGAGGTGGGCGGTGATTATTAGGGTCTGCCTGAAGAACTCTTTCAGTCATACTGCGTTTTACCAGAAGATGCAAGTTGCCTGGGCGGTTTCTTAGGAGGTTTCGTTCCAAGACCTGGACGAGTTCACGTTCATTGCACAATTCAAGTGTCTTGGAGATTGGAAGACAGCGATGCATGGGGGTCTGTGGCTGTTTAGGCGGAACGCGGTTTTAATTGAGGAATATGATGGATTGATGAATACATAAAGTATTCCGCTAGACTCCATCAGAGTTTGGGTGCGAATAATGGGGCTTCCTAATCTAATTCGCAACTCAGATGCAACCAAGAGGCTGGCGAGTAAGATTGGAGAGGTTTTAGAGGTGGAGTTGGGTATGAACGGTGTGAATTATGTCAAGTTTGTCAAGGGCTATGTGAAAATCAACTTGAAGAAACCTTTACTACGGTTTGTGATAGGAGGAGTAGCATCTGACAAGGAACCGCAAAAATTTAGAGTCCTTTATGAAAAATTGCCACGGTTTTGTGCTCAATGTGGTCTTATTGGGCATGTCGCGGATGAATGATGGGGCGCATGACCCAAAGAATTTCCAGTATGGTGATTTTATGATGGTCCCTCTATAGGATTTTTGGCAACAGCCAAAGAGGGGTTTTGTGGTTAGACCCCAAGCGTCTAATGCTAGGGGAAGGGGAGGAAGAGGACGTGGTGGCCGCGCTGGTCCAAGTTCTTCACGGAACCATATGGAGGAGGACAGTATGGAGCGAGGTACTAATGTTGGAAAATCAGATAGTATGTGGTTGAAGAAGCGTGATATGCAAGCAAGAGAAGGCCATACAAAAATTAACACTCTTCTTATCGCATCATCCTCTCATGTTGATGAGATGGTACCGTCTTTGGAGGGGAAATCTGTGGGCGAAACTACACCACAGAAGGTGCAACAACCAAAACGTCACAAAGGGGGCGGTAACACTGATGGATTGGCGGACTCCAGTGAGGAGTTCCGCCAGGAGCAATGAAAACATGTTGATATAATTGTCAGTGATTGGGCACATCCCTGATAATTAGACCGCTTCTAAAAATTCGAAGGCAACACGGGCCCGAAATACTATTTCTTTCCGAGACTCATTTGGATAGAGAGAGTGGTGACAGATTGCGTATCCAGCTTAGGTATGCTAATATGTTTGTGGTACCAAGTAATGGGAGGGGTGGAGGATTGATACTTCTATATGATCAACATGTGAGTATTCAGTTGAAATATCAGCATAAGAACTACATTGATGTGCTGGTTGTTGGAGAGACACCTAATAAAGATTGGAGACTCACGGGTCATGGGGAGTCAGTGTGGCGACACAAACACCGAACATGGAGCTACCTGAGGGATCTACACCGGCAAGCTATCCTTCCTTGGCTGGTGTTGGGTGACATGAATGAAATAATTGCAGAGGCAGAAAAGGAGGGGGCGCTCCTCGTCCCCTCTCGTATATGCAGGCTTTCAGAGATTGTTTATCTGGTTGTGGTCTGGAGGATTTGTGGTTCATTGGTAATAAATTTACGTGGAATCATGGACAAATTCGTGAACGTCTGGATAGGGCGGTTGGTAATTTAGGATGGTCTGCTTTATTTCCACACTCTGGAGTCCATCATGTCACTGCTACGGGCTCAGATCGTAGACCAATTGTGGTTGATACGGATACTTACTCTGCTACGTGAATTATTCACAGAACCGTCGACGTTTTGAGGGACGGTGGCTAAAGGAAGAAAACGTGGGGGAAGTTGTATCGACAGCCTGGTTGCATGCTCCTCCTAATGCGCCAGTGATGTCAAAATTATCTGCAGTACACTCAGATTTGCATGAGTGGGATTAGATAGTTCTTAAAGCTCCACAGAAAAAGATCAAAGAACTCACAAAAGAGCTGGATCAGCTACTTAGTGGGCCGATGAACGAGGATACAGCCCAACAACAGAAGGAAATAACTCGGAAAATCGAGGTGGCTTTAGAGCAAGAGGAGGTTCATTACATGCAACGCAGCCGGGTAAATTGGTTGATGCATGGGGACAGAAATATGACTTTCTTTCATAACTTTGCAAAGGCTTGTTGTAAGCGTAATGCCATTCTGAAGATTAAGAATGGTGATGGAGACTGGATAGAAGGGAATGAGGAGATGGGCTCCTTGATACATGATTATTTCTCGTCGTTGTTCACTTCTAAGGTACAACAAACGGATGGGGAATTGCTGAATAGAGTTTTTCCTAGTGTGACTCCCGAGATGAACTCGGCCTTGCTTAAGCCGTATACTGTGGAGGAGGTAAAAGCGGAAATGTTCTCCATTGGCGATTTTAAATCACCTGGAACAGATGGACTCCATGCGTTCTTTTATAAAAAGTTTTGGTCTGTTGTGGTTGAGGAGGTTACCTGGGAGGTTTTGAATGCGCTGAATTCTGGGTGCATACCTAATGAGTGGAATGAGACTGCCATAGTACTAATTCCTAAGATACAGAGTCCGGAGATGGTTAAGCAATTTCTCCCTATAAGTCTCTATAATGTCATCTATAAAGTGGTGTCAAAGGTTTTATCAAGAAAACTGAAGGTGCTGCTACCGAAGGTCATTTCAAAAACACAGAGTGCTTTTATTCCAGGAAGGTTGATTACTGACAACGTCCTGGTTGCTTATGAGAGCTTTCATACTATCAAGAATAAGACACAAGGTAATAGAGGTATATGTGCAGTTAAATTTGACATGCACAAGGCCTATCATCGTGTGGAGTGGGGCTTTCTACGTGATATGATGTTGAGGTTAGGTTTCGACCAAACTTGGGTCAACTTCATCATGTCATGTGTCACTTCGGTAAATTACAGAGAGTGGTTTAACTCTGTGGAGACTGATTCGTTTATACCTACAAGGGATATCCAGCAGGGGGATCCCTTGTCGCCTTACTTATTTTTGATTTGTGCAAAGGGTTTGTCTAGTCTTCTAGCTTATGAGGAGTTGACTGGTGGTATTCAAGGGGTTAAAGTGTGCAGGAACGCACCGTCAGTGTCTCACCTTCTTTTTGCTGACGATTCTTTGATCCCTATGTCAACTGATACATCAAACGCCACAGCTCTTTGTAATGCTCTGGAATTATAATGTGCAAGCTCGGGACAGTTGGTTAGTGAGGCCAAGTCTAGCATATTCTTTAGCCCAAATAATAATGTCTTGATCCGTGAGGACATTTGTGTTCAACTTGATATTTTGGTGGAAACCTTGTCAGATAAATATCTTGGTTTACCAACGCTAGTTGGTCTTGATCGGAGTGACTGCTTTCAGCACTTGGTGGAGAGAGTTTGTCAAAGGATATGTGGATGGAATGAGAAATTATTATCCATGGGAGGAAAGGAGATTTTATTAAAGGCCATTGCACAAGCTATACCGGCATATGCCATGTCGGTGTTTAACATACCCAAACAAATTTGCAAAGCAATTTGTAATGCCATTGCGAGGTTCTGGTGGGGTGGAACTGAAACACAACGCAAGATGCATTTGATGGATTGGTCGAAGATGAGTATTCCGAAGCGAGAAGGAGGGATGGGCTTGCGTGATCTCCATTGCTTCAACCAAGCCATGTTGGCTAAGCAGTGCTGGCGGCTGTTAAGCGACCCAGATTCCCTATGTGCACAGGTCCAAAGAGCCAAATATTATCCACATGGAGATTTGATCAATGCTACAATGAAGAAGGGGTCTTCTTTTGCATGGCAAAGCATCATGTCAGGTCTAAAAACTTTTAAAAGAGGTTGTATATGGCGACCAGGTAATGGGAGTGCCATCAATATCTGGTCAGATTACTGGTTCCGTCGAGTCCGACGCAGATGATATCATCACGTAGAGGAAATTGTGTGTTGACACGGGTGGAACAGCTGATAGAACCGGGTTCAGGTAGCTGGGATGAGGCTCTATTTAGAGATAATTTTGAGACTGTAGATGTGGAATGGATCCTACCTATCCATCTACCAAATTTTGGGCAACCAGATTTTATTGCATGGCACATCAATAAATTAAGGTGTTTTTCTGTCAAAACAGACTACCACTTAGAGTGGAGGGCAGAGTATAGAAGAAGAGTTCAGAGATCTGATTCTTCGGATCGATCATCCCCGCATGAGGTGTGGAGAAGGATATAGAAAGCTAAATTTTCTCGCAAAGTTCAAATCTTCGAGTGGCGAGCTTTGCATGGGATTGTACCTTGCTTCTGTACACTGGCGAATCGCCACATTGGGCCGACAGTGAATTGCCTATGTGTGCAGTTGATGCAGAAACCCTGCGGCATATGTTGTTTCATTGCCCTAGAGATCTTGAGGTTTGGGATGGGCTAGGGTTGAAGGCCGTTGTTGCCTCGGCGTCGAGAATGGATACCTCATGTTCTATGGTGTTGGAGGAGTTGTTGTGTTCCTCTACTCCTGGAGGTATTGCATGTGATATGGACCATTTAGTCGAAACGGTGATGACGACCTGCTGGTATTTGTGTGGTCTCGTAGACAGATTAAGAACAAGGAATCCGTGCCAAGTCCCGAGAGGTCTGTGATCAATATTTCTGGCATTCTGGCTAATAGTGTGAAGCAAAAGGGTACAGGTAGTGTTATCCGAAGAGATGGCTGGATCAGGCCGTCTTCGGTGTCTACAAACTCAATTTCGATGCTGCGTTTGATATTGACACGTGGCGTGGAGCAACTGGGGCCATTATCCGAGATGCGGACGGGAACTTCATTGTTGTTGCCTGTGACTATACTGATCGGGTCATTGATGTTGCGTCAATGGAGGCTTCAGCGCTGTTGGCGGGACTGAAGCTAGCGGAACCGTTTGGTGCCAAATCTTTGGTTGTTGAATCTGATGCTCAGGAGGTAGTACAAGCTGTCCTTGAACCTTCAGAGTATAGAGGTACGAGTGCGGTGGTGATGGATGATTGCCATCATATACTAATGATGCTTGGCATGGCAACTATTCAACATGCGCTTGCTCGCCACGGCTCAGTTGAGTGTGTTAAACTCTTTTGGTTTGATGATCCTCCCCAATTTCTTGTACCAGTACTTGTGGAAGACCGTGTTTTAATTCGTTAATAAAGTTGCTTTAAGTTCAAAAAAAACTCCATGAGAGCACATCTATTAATCCAATCATTGAACAAGAGGGTAAATTTAGCATTAACCACCCCCATTGCTTTTCTCATAATGAATATGAAAGCGTATGAGAGAATAAAAACAACCCTTATCCCATAGCGCTTTTCTATGCTAGATAAATATTTGTTTCATGTGCAATGACATAACATGCTATATAGATCACATGGTTGAAGGTGAAATGTGAGAGGGTAAGAAAGACAGGATCCGCATCAAAAATCGGCGGCACCGTGAATAGCTAGAAGCACAACTGACATCGTCACAGTGCTGTAGTTGATGTGCTTGCCTCGAGGCAATATCGTTGTGGTGACCCAGCACGCCACTTCATGTGTAGTGCGCAAGTCGATGACATAATACTCACAGAAGGACTTATCCGTGAATATTACATCCCTCAGAGTAGTACAACAGAAACATAGCAGGTCCAGGAAAAACTATAGGATACAAACTTCATTACAAAATCTCGAGAATCTCTTTGAAGAATCAAAGAAAATCTCTTACAAATGAAACATCAGAAGAAGTATATCGAAGATCCAAGCTGGAGAAGAACTCAAGCTCAGAACTAATCTACTACGGCTGTTGAAAGCCCTAATCTATGGCTTATAACAGCTAACTCCAAGAATGGACTCCACCTACACCTTGATAGCTTCTCCTCCATCAGCGCTGTTGATGATGATGCTTTACAATGACGACTTCCATCAGGCTTCAACTCTAAGCAGGGGGTCAAACGGGAACGAATGAGTAACGAGCGTTAATCAGCAAGATCATGATACATAGAGGGTAGTTTGATGCACTAACTACAGCTTTATACTCGAAAGAGTCATAAGCTAATGCAAGGTTTTGTAAATCTTTCTTGAAGAGGTTGCTTTTACTTCTGAAAACTATGCCCGCCAGACCATCACAGGACTAGAACTTCATGGAGTTGCCTTTCCTGTAGCGTTCGCAGTTCCTTCCCGGAACAGGGGGTAACATGCCACATCATTTTACACTCTTCAGAGGTGCGTTACTTTACCCATGGACGACCAAGACCATGTTGCACAACCAGGTGTACATTCCTGTCCACTCCCACTCAGGTGTGGGGCCCGGTTGTTGGTCCAAGCCAAACCGTGCTTCTCCGCACAACGCATGCCCACCCATTTCCGCCAGCAGGTTGAACGCCTGATTTCACCCCTCACGATGGAGATCTACGCGCCCCTGGCAGACACTCATAGACCCCAGAGTCCGTGGGACGTAAGGGCTCCCACTCATGTGCATGTAGTCCCGCAGAACCTACAGCGTACGTCTCTGGCAGCCCGTTGACATGCGAACGAGAAAATATCACAGCTGACTTACTCCCCCCATAGAAGACCCATGGTTAACGCGGTATTTACGGCGCACCGAGTTCTGACGGCATTTGTGATTAATTCCTAGGTAATACGTTCCTGTGCAGATGGAACCTTCCTTTGACCTATTCATTTTACCATGGTTCCATCCGCCCACCAAACAGAACACTACCACTCGGGTAGTCATTCAATTAGTTATATTATTATAAAAATAGGATCATGCATTCTTTTGAGACTAGGTGGTAATACGATAGAGTTTTTGTAATTAGTTTGTTATGAAGTACTGCAAAGGATATGAGAAAGTGATGAACTTGCCTGAGATTGAAATAACAATAATAATCCAGGTCTTCGGGTTCAAGGGTCTCGTAGAAAATCCCGGTATCTGAAAGATAGCAAAGTAGTCCTGGTAAGGACTACAGAAAACAATGGCAAGATGATACATTCATAGTAATGAGATGCATCGTGAATTACCCTGGAAAAACCCCAGCTTACAAGTGTAAGCCATGTTTGATACGATATCTTGAGCACACAGGTTTTAGGTGAAATGTTTCATTACTTGTGGTTATGTGGTTTTTAGTTCTTTTAGACTTACATATGTTTCACTTTTACTTAGCAAACAATTGTTATCATGTTTAGGGCATCTCCAGTCGTTCGGCCCCCCCAGGTTTCAGATCGGCGCTTTTTAGCGAAAGCGCCGCCCCGCACCAAAACCTGGGGGGGCGATTTCACCAGCCGTTCGGCGGCCCATAAAAGAGAACGGCGATATCATTTGAAACTTCATCTTCCCGCCCCAAAATATAGAGCCCTAGTTCGGCGATAACGGCAGCCATGATTTTGGGCAATCATATTACAAAAAATGCCACAGGTGGGCGATCAAATAGAGTCTAGATCGAATCACACAGACGGGCGCGCGCGGCGTGGGCAAACGTAGGCGATCAGGCAGACGCGTCGGCCGGCGTCGGAGCAGGCGGCGAGCTCGGCGCAGCATCCTCGAGGTCGATGACGGCGTCGGAGCAGACGGCGGGCACGGCATCCTTGTCGACGACGGGCGCGTCATTCTCCAGGTCGACGACGGGCTCGGCATCCTTGTCGACGACGGTCGCGGCATCCTCCAGGTCGACGTGCGTGCTCTTCGGCGAGTGGTGTAGCTGGTGCCACCAGACGACGTAGTCGGGGCCGGGGGCGTGCTGATGCCGGTCAGGATGAGTTTGCACTGCGCCAGGAACCAAGCTCTCGCCATCGTGCCGGCCACGATGATCTCCTCCATGTAGCTGATGTCCTAGGGCTGAAGTCCAGCCATGATCGCACGGCGGTGGGACGGGGAAGCTGCGTAGCCCGGCGACGCGCCATACATCATCGGCGGGTGGTAGGGGAAGGTGAGGTTGGGGTTGAAACCCCCCAGGGGGTCGCCTTCGACGAACCACGCAGGCATCGGGTGCGGTGACAGGCGTGGCGACAGCGACGGCGACTGCTTCCATCCGGCGAAGACGGGGCCGAATGGGCTCTTCCGCTTGGCGAGCGGCGCTGTGGCTGCGACCGGAGTAGGCGGCTCGTCCGGCGCAACCTCGTCCTCCTCGTCCTCCAACTCCTCTTCCTCGGCGGCGGCCTGCTCCTCCGCCTGCAGCTGTGCCATCAGCTGCCTCTGCCGCGGCGCTGCCTCCCTCCCCCGGCGTTTGATGTTGGTCGTTTCCAGGCGCGCTATCTCGGCGATCCACTCTTTGTTGGTCATGCCGGGCGGCTTCTCCTTCGGCGCTCTCGGCTTGCGCGGCTTCTTGCCGAGATCGGTGGTGGCGGGAATGGATACGGCGGTAGCGACAACGTGGGGTCCTGTAAATCGGGCGGGAGCCATGGCGTCTAGATCTCGGGGATGGGGGGATGGCGGGAATGGAGTTGGGGGAGAGGTACATGAGGGGGGAAAGTGGCGGGAAACGCAGAAAAAAGGGAGGGAAATCGTCTTCCGTCGCCGACAGCTGTGGCCCACGCACGCATTTCGCCCCCCCCCCCAAGCCGAACCCAGCGCGCTGGGTTTGGCATGGGTTCGGTGGCGTGAAACGGCGCAAAAAACGGCGGAAAGTGGCGCTAAACCGGATCTTGGGGGGCGACTGGTGCGAAACGGCGCGAAAAACGCCGCTTGGTGGGGCTCTGGGGGGGACGGCTGGAGATGCCCTTAGTTAGAAGTGGTTTATTACTTGGTTAGGCAATAAGACCATGACACATGGAAAACAACTATTAAAAGATAACAATCACATTTTGTTTTATATTCAAAAAGTGTAGAGCATATGACAATGAGTTTAGCTGAAAATGATGAACTAATACAACTAACTCTATCATCACATAGCTTACTAATAACTTGTGATGATAGGTTTGGTAGGTGTGAAAACACTAGGGTTTTATCAATAATGAACATACTGTTATGGTAATTGTTTTCTGGTTATAATGGAACACTATAGAATTTCATTAAACTTTTAGAAACAAGTTTATAACTTAAACAAAATGTTTTATGTTTGTCATATTTGAGTTGGAAATGTTTTTCTCTTTAATTTGGTATATCATTTGAAGTTTTCTGAAAAGATTTGAATAAGATATTAATTTATTAAATTTAAATGAATTAAGTGATTAGGCAAAATATTGTATACATGAAAACTTGGTCAAATGACTATGAAAACATCATAGATGATTTGTATTTTTCATTTTTAGCATTTTGGTATATAACTTGTATTTTTCTGATTTTATGAATTTTTTTATTATTTTTCTCAATTTTAAATGATTTAATTCAATTAAAGAAAATATTTAATTTTAAATTTCTTCAAACCTGTTTAAAAAGTTGATAAACATATGGAGTTTATTTTTCTAAAAATTTTGATATATTTTTCATATTTTTCTGATTAACGGAATAAAAGATATTTATTTAACAAATTTTAATTATTTAATGATTTTAAAATGACAGGTGGGGTCCACGTGGCAGTTGTAATTCAATTAAATAGAAAAACATTTTATGACGTCATGCGGATGTCAGGATTGAGTCATCACCGGTGGGGATTGCTACTGTGATGATGCAATTGGTCGATTTGATGCGAATTGGCCCGATTAACTCGTACTACTCGGTAGAGGATGAAGTGAGGAGTCTAGGGGTGGCAGCGGCTTGACCAATAGGTCACCGGAGACTCGCCGGCGTGCAGTTTCGTGGTGGCCGGCGGCGGTGCATGATGAGGTGACGAATTAGACGATGAAATTCTAAACGGAGGGCACCCATAGGTTCCCTACCTCGCCGCGAAGCTCTTGGTAGCGTTGAGGAAGCAAAACGAGGTCATGGTCGCCGGCGGCGTGCTCCTTTCTGCGGCGGCCGGACTTGAGAACGGGGCGGAATTCGCACTTCTTGAGGAACCTCCAACCATGCGCTTGCTCGAGGAGGTCGAGGAGGATCTCGCGCACCCCGTGGTGGTCTCGGTTGCTTCCGGGGCTGTCGGAATCGACGGCAACAGCGGTGGTGGCCGATGGTTGGGGTTAGGGTTTCGGGGCAGTTCTCTGCCTAGAGAGAGAGGGCAAGCGAGTGAGAGAGTGCGAGGAGAGCTCGATGCAGACGACTCCCTAGTGATCCTATCCTTGCAATCGGCGGTAGCAGGAGGTGGCACATCGAAGATGACTCGACCACGACCGCCTCTGCCTTCTGGCTGGAGGTGGAAGAAGAAAGAAATAAACATTTTCTGAATAACCCCTAAAAGTTTTTTTCAAATTACAACCAAGTCCTTTTGTTACTAAAACTGAGAGTAAATTAATGTTTTCAGGGCCTTTTTGTGAACAGAAAAATTATTAAAAATCATATTTGAATTCCTCATCAAATTTCACATCTCACCATGTTTTGTTTTGGTGAATTTGAATAATATTTGTATTTTTTATTTAGGGTGCTAGATTAAGTGATTTTGTTGTTTTCTCCTCTTTTAATTTATTTAATAGCTTTAAAATTATGCTAAAGCATGTTTAATAAAAGTACACACTCCATCTTGTGGATACCAAGGTGGTGTATCATAATTGGACAATTTTAAGTATAATCCCTTATAGAAAATAGTTTGGTAAAATTACTTGGTACTGGTTCTATGCACTGTTATGGAAATCATTTAACATAGCATTTCATTCCATGTCACACCAAATGATTTTAATGGGTTAAGGAACTTGTTTTCCTTTTATAATACTATGTTATTTTCATAGCTAAAACTCTTAGCAATTTTGGTTGGCATTATACTTAGGTGTGTGTAAACCATGTTTGTTGTTTTCAGTATTGGATCAAGTGGGAAATATGGGTGGCCTTTGAAATCTCTTTGTTTGTTTTCCACTAGGTTCAAATATGAATATTATCCATGCTTGTTTTTAAAACAAGTGATCATTTATATGTTTATGTGTAGATGAGGTTTTTTTATCATATGTTAGTCTTATCTATGAAAAGGATTTGGAAAACAAGGTATTAGCTTGTTTTCATCTACCTCCACATATCAAGACATGTGGATGCAATACCTTGTTGTTATTTCTTTCTGGATACTTGTTTCCATTTAAGAGATTTACTATTTGTTCCTCATCTCTGTTGAGCCTGACATGGCATAGAGGTTATGGATTCTCTGACATTAACTAATGCTTTACTGAATAAATTCTTCTGATCCCCTACTGAGGCAGTGTTGCTTCTTGTGGTCTTCTGTTGCTTGATGTTCTTCTCTCTAGTTGCCACTAGTCTTTTGTTATTACCTTTGTCCCTTTCATATAGATTCCTCTCTTGGTTTCCAACCTCATCTGTCTCACCATTTTGGTGAAAACATCCAATTACTCCAAGCAAGGATTTTACTTAGATGATTGTAAAAGAATGTGAGTTTGTTTTATGACATCAATTAGCCTTAAGCATATAAGAAGAATCTGTTGACAAGTTTGCCAGGCTTGTCCCCAAATTACTTTTCATATACAAGACGCTGAGATGTACTAGGTTGTTCAACCTTCTGTTTGTTTGTGTATGACACTCAATTGTTTGAGTATGCAAAAGTGATCTGTTAACAAGGTAGCTAGTCTTGTTATCAAACTACTTCTATATAACACTAACATTGGAATATCACACTATTTCAAGAGAGTTAATAAGATCAAATCAAGATATAAGAGTTTCCAATTACTCTTATAATAGATTGGAATGGCACTTCTAGAACAATCTGAAGAATCCTTCTGTAGATCTTCTTGTGATAATTCCTCCTTTCTTATGGATTGCTTCTCTTGCAGAATGTCTTAGAGAAGAGCAGAGAATAACAAGATAAAATGATCCAGACAAAATAATAATATCTAGATTAAGAGTTAGCTAATGTTTTTATTTTCCTTCCATATACTTCTTATTTTATTTCCCAAAAGATAGATACTTGTTTCATACATGATTGGTTTTACTTAGCTATCAATCCAATTCCTCTAATAGAGGTTATAACTTGTTGTTACTCTATACTTGTATCCAGAGGTACTTGATTTGTTGAATATTGATGTGGGTGGAAATATAGAGTGTTTGTGGAATGATGACTTAACATAGTAAATTGATCAAGTGGTTCCTTGATGTGTTGAGATCTCATATGCTCACTTATATAAGATGGATGAGACAATGATCATGAGAAGATGATTGGGGATTAATGATTTAAGTCAGAGTTGGAAAATGTTTTCTCAAGGTGTCATGTTGTTATTTTATGTTCTTCATTTGTAAACATAATGCAGGCATAGAGGTTTGGAAAAATCAAAGGTAATGATCAAGGTTTAACAATGGTTTAAGAAGATTTATCTATCCTTTAAGATACTTCTTTTATGGTTGATGAGATATGTACATATTGGATAAATGTATTAATACAAGTATTATATCATTTTCCACTTGTGGGTTTTGAGTTAACACTTGTTTGTATCAGTAGTGTTCTATTGATTCTTTGTTATGTACTTGTGATGGTTCAGCTAATAGTTGTGAGATGATTTATAGAGATGTTGTGGAAATGAATTGATAACTTAGGGAGTTGTTGTTTTATAGGAGATCACATCTCTGTTGATGAGATGGTTCAATTATGAATTACTCATTGGTGAAAGTATGATCATCAATTATGAGATTTCGATTCTCACGCCTCTTTGAGTTCTAGATACCTAGTGAATTATCCCAAGTCAATTATAGACTTGTGGTTAAGGTTGTTGAGAGTTTGTGTTGGTCACAACCAATTATGATTTGTGTAACCAGATGATTTGGTTTCTTAAGATACTTGTTATAAAGATCACTCCAAATGTACTCCTGACTAGATGAACTAGACCTATTTCATCATGTCAAGTGAAACTTTGGTCACTTTGCTTTGTTTAAACTTTCGCGCCAAAATTTCCCGTACTTTTAGATGCATGCTTTGCAAATGCACATATTAAATTTAGATCCTTATAACCTCCCAAACACTGGGATGTTACAATCGTGAAGTTCAACTCTGCGACAGAAAGTGCTTGCCCATTCTCTGTGGCGGTGTGGACTTCCTTTGGAGATGCTGTCATACTCCACTTTGACGGCGTCCACGAGAGGGAAAGGATACAATTACAAACTTGGCTAATTTTAACTACATGGCCAATCTTCGGGAACCTAACAACACTCTGTGTAGTGATAAAAGTAAGCTATGGAAACTGGGAGTCTACGTGCGAACTGAAAATGACTATGCTATGGAAACTGGGAGTCTACGTGCGAACTGAAAACAGGCTGATTTCGTTCTAATCCCATGTACCCTCTGACTAATTAATTACTACTACAACTCCATAGTGGCGGCGTCTTCCCTCGCATCGGGTTTGTCCGCTACCAGGGAAGCTGAAATGACACCTTGTCCTGATTGCAGATGATGCCGAGACGATTCAGTGCATTCACCCTCGCCGCGTGGAGGCTGCCTCTTTACAGTGAGCTAGAGCGCATGACCCACTCTGCATCACCTCACCTCACGCACCGAGCTAGAGCTAGGCGTGCCGGTGTATCAAGAAGGACGTTGCTGCTTGCAGAACAGCAGACACGTACAGGAAAGAAGACGAAGAAAACTAGAGAAACAAGAGAACACAGCCTTTGAGATTCGTGATTCCAGATGGCGTCTCCTAGGTTGGGTCTATTCTCATAGGAAAATTGACCCGGTCTCATAGGATTATTTTCCGGGAGACGTAGCAACACCAGCGGCCAACCCGGGGTCCCTGGCTTTCATCGCTACCGTCGACGTTAGATCGGACGTACTATACGCCCAAAGAAGGAGATGGCACCCAGCTAGACTTGCGGAGCAGCCTCCCTATTACGTGGGCCACGCGTGTGTTTGCACGGTGAAACGTCCCATGGTCGAGCGGTGAGAACTCAGAGCGATCCGGAGCGTTGGTCAAGTAAATTGTACGGCATAGAGCCCCAAATCGATGTGCTAGCTCCTAGCTAGCCGAGTTTTACTGTTACTTAATGATGTAAACACTTATTTGGTGAGAATGTATAAGCCCAGTTCTAAAAAATCACGATCTCTGGTGAGTGACTAGGACCGTAGGCGTCGTGTTCCTTAACCAGTAACCGTGGGGTATGCGGCATGCAGGGACGTGTGGTGGCGCTGGGCGGGCTCAGGCTGGTCACAATGGGGAGTAACATAAGGTAGAAACCTACACACTTTCCTAGACTATGTTCCTACCTTCACAATGGGGAGTAACATGTATGTACTGTCATGCAACAATGCATTTATTAGGCTATAGACTCATTGTTTCTTGGAGTGTGTGATGTTCCGGTAACTTAGCTAGTTACCACAAGCACCTCTCTCTTCATTAAATACGTGCCACATAAGCAAAGTTGTATTGGAGTGTGTGATGTTGCTGCTAAGTTCCTCCCCATTGTGACCAGCCTCAAGCTGGTTAGCTTCCCAGGTGGGTTGCTCGACAGGTGTGATGTTCTTCTTCGTTGGCGGGATATGTCGTCCAAGGAAGTCCATTCCGTATGACATATACGATTTTATGGAAATTATATATAAAAATATTATTTAAGAGGGGATTTAAAATGTGTGTGCATTGCCAAATTTATGGTGATCAAATGGTTGTGGATTGATATTCTTGTCATTACTGGATTATGGAAAAGAGTTCATAGGCTATAAATAAGGACAATTGTTTGGGAAGTATGTCCGTCTATTTTTTTTTATTCTGAGGCAAGACATGACTCTTCAATAAGATATCTTACAATCCAGAAATTATATATTTGACATATATTAAAATATTTATACCCTTTGCAATGCACGGGCAATTACGTAGTTTTGATTTCTACTAGGTCGGGAGGAGGTCGCCGCCGACTTTTGGACAAACATCGGATATCCGACGCGTGACTCCAGGGTCTGGGAGAAGGGTACACGCGAGGAGAGTCCGGCCAAGGATGAGGCGCCATCGCCGTCGTCGACGTGCCAATCCGAGGCCCGGATGTTGCCGCCGGTGAGTGTTTCACCGTCGGTGTTACAGGCGCTGCGGCGGCCAGCGGTGAGGTTGGGATGGCGAGGGCCGATCCCGAGGCCAAGGGTGACTCCTGCCCCCTGCCTGTGGGACTTCTTCCCGGAGGACTAGGCGAAGGACGCCGGCGTCGAGGAGGACGGACACCCACGGCCTAGAGGCGCTGATCCGAGTTTTACGGATCGCGGCGGGATCCCAGGAGTTCAAACTTCGCTGCAAGGTGGACCCGCTGTGCATGGCGTTGGTCCACGCGCCAGGCCTTGGGCCTACTTGGCAGATGCTTTTGAGGTGCTCTTGTCCCGACCCGACGCTCGATCGTCAAAGGTTCGTACGTCGGCGGCTAGGGTTTCTTCATCAACTCAGACGCCGTCGATCTCAACGCCCTCGTCGACTCCTTCGAGTGCTTCTCCTCGAGGCAGCAGGAGATCCTACGTCGACGCTCTCCGTTCTCTTCGTTCCATGGCGGCTCAGCAGAGGGAGGGTGCTCTCCCGGTGCCGCGGAAACAGCACGCACCGGCCGTTGGGCGCGGGCGGTGCGCCGGGCGGGATGGTGTGCCTCAAGGCCAACCTGCGGCGGGGCCTCCCACGTTTGCTCTAGGGACTCACCCGGTGGTTTTGGGCCAAACCATGGAGCGTCATCGACACCCATCGACGGTGGCGGCTGCCGGCCCCGGTCCGGTGCATGCTCCCGCGGTGGTTGTTCAAGGGGCCAGGGCACCCACAGCTCCGGTGGTTGGCGCAGTGCTAGCGGCGCCAAGCGCGAGTGGCGCTGCGGTCCATGCCACAGTGGTGGCCAGCGCGCTGCAGGGGGCTGCTCCATCCGCCCCCGGTTTCGTGGTCGGCACAACTCCGGCAGCAGGAACCAAGAAGAGGAAAAACAAGAAAAAGAAGGTGGTGCAGAATGCAGGGGATGCTGGCTCGTCATAGGGAGTCGTTTTGGCGGGAGGGGATGCGGCATTGCCGGCGCCGACGGTCGAGCAGACAGTGCTTGGCACCACTGTTCCCGGAGGTGCTGATGTTGCTGTGGCTCCAACTGCTAAGAAGACTAGATGCTGGAAGTGCGAGGCGGATACACAAGCCACCAAGGACTGCCCGGTGGAGCACTACTGCTACATTTGTGATAACAACAAGCATCCGTTGAAGAAGTGTCTCACTCTCAAGATTCCTAAGCCTTCAGTCTTCATTGCTGGGATTGGCAGCAAACACACTATATTCTCTCAATTTTCTGATAACCTATTCAAGGATCTAGGGGATTCGTCTGATGGGCCTATTGCTTTGGTTACGGTGCAAGGCACCACGGCGACAGCTAAGCAGGCTGAGATGACGGTAGCCCGTATGAGTTTTGTTACTAGGTGGAAGTGGGAGGCATGACCCTCTGGTGATAATCTGTTCAAAGTGGTGTTCCCGTCGGTGGCTGAACTGGACAGGTTTGATGGTATGGACTTCGGTGTTCCTATACAGTCTACGAGGTTGCTGTTTAGCAAGTGGAGGCAGGAGGAGATCGAGCCAACACTTGAGCTGTATCAGACTTGGGTACACGTGGAGGATGTGCCGCACTCGCTGAGACATTTTCTAGGTTTGTGGGCATTCAGGACTCTGATTGGTATTACTCTTGATGTGGATCTTCTTACTCTCCGTCGCAGAGGTATCGTTAAGCTCCGGATGGCCCTGTCTGATGGTGATGTGTTTCACAAGGTGGACGAGGTGGGATCTTATGTCAACACGGACGGAGTGTTGCGACTAAAAGGGTACTCATTTACCATTAGGCCGGAGCCGGAGGACTTCGTTTCCGAGCCTGATTTTGTTCCATTTAGACCATAAGGTCCATTCAGAGTCCGTGCCGTCTGGGGCAAGTGGAGTGGATGCTACTGGTGCTTCGGGGATTTTAGAGGAGTCTACGCAGGGCCCTACGAGTATGGCTATCGATCAACCTAATGAGGGGGGTGATGTTCATGCTTAAGCCTTGGAGATTCTCAAATACTATGCTCTAACTCCATTATCTCCGCATGGGAAGGCTGCAGCTAGGCAGGAGATATCTTCTGAGATGGCTCTGTAGTTGTTCTTGTCGGGTTCGCGTTCACGTTCATCTTCGAGAGGGACTTCTTGCAGTGCGCAGCGGATGTCTGGTGGTGCATCTACGCCGCCATCGCTTGTAGAGGCTGGAGCATGGTCCCGATACCACGATGGAGACGAGGCAGCGGAGGCTAGGCGTATCGGGTTGGGCGGAGCTCAACCCCCAGCCGCCCACGCAGCTGGTACTACGGACGCGAGAGAGGTGGCTGCTAGGCTGGTGTTGGGCCTGCAGGGGTGGGCGGCGACTACCACGCCGTCACCCAGGCGTCCAGCACGAGTCGCTGGGTACCGGCCGCTGCTGGGCCGTATCCGCCGCGGGAGGAAGCTGGGCCCACGGGCACAGCGCGCTACGCGTCGCCTACTCTGGCTGATGGGACAGGCGGGAGACAGGCGGATATCGCGCAGGGCGAGACCCGCTGCGCGTCGCCTGTGTGGGATGCGAACGGTCCCTCGCTGATGCCACATTCAGTACGGTCGACGCCACCGACAGGGCCGATGGCGGAGGATGTTGTAGCCCCATCAGCCGTAGTTCGCGTGGTGAGCCGGCAGCTATTTCCTGCTGTCAAGGATTCAGTGGTCGGGGGGGACTTCTTCACCGATATTGTCCCCCTCTGCGCTGTTTTCGTGCCTGTGGCGACTTCTACGGCCACGAAGGAGTTGCGGCACAGTGCGCGCCACGTTCTGGCGAAGGACGGATCTTCTGCGACTGAAGAGGACGCGTTGTCCAAGGCCATGCGCGGGAAGGCGGCCTTATTTTCTACTCCACCTAGAGGTACGACAGTGATACATACATCTTTTCTTTCTTTTCCAGATACCATTATATCGTCTAGATTAGGCAATATTGGTGTTAACTTAGGAAGAAATGATGCTGAGATCACGTTGTCGGCCAATGCGTTGAAGCATATGGAGTATGACCGTTTAACAGTTAAACCATGTGCTTCTCCGAAGGTGGACATACCCCACACGGATGATGATTTAGCGAATGCCTCTTCGAATGGACAGCTTTTATCATATCTTGTGGGGGAGGTGATCGAGGTGGGTATGAATGAGGATGGACTCGGATCTCTCGTTGATCTGTATGCATCCGGCCGGAAATCCAAATCCGCCAAGCAGAAGAGGAAGTATTCGCCGCGAAATTCAGCGAGACCGCCAAAGAACCCAATTTTTTCCCGATGAATGGCTTATTCACTAATAACAAAGGTCTTTGAGACTTGTCTAAACATTTGAATATTGCACAATACGTCAGGATCATAATTTGGAGTTCGTGGCTACCTCCGAATCAGGGAGGAGAGACTTTCCAGTGAGTGTTTTGAACCGCCTTTCGGGGGGTCTAGACTTCACTTGGCATTCTATTCCTCCGCTTGGACGATCGGGGGGGATTTTACTAGGCGTTAAATCAGATTCCATATATGTGTTAGCGAGGTCGGATGGTGATTTTCATATAAAATTACATCTCCGCAACCGCGTTGACAACTTCGTATGGAGTTTGGTTGCTGTTTATGGTGCTGCCCAGGAAGAGTTTAAGGAGGCTTTTCTTCCCGAGTTGGTGAACCTGGCTAATGTTAATCCACATCCAATTTTAATTGGTGGTGATTTTAATATGCTAAGGTTTCTACACGAGAAGAGTCGTGGACGATTTTATGGTCACTGGTAATTCTTGTTCAATGTTGTAATTGATAGCTTGGATTTGAGAGAGGTCTACATGACGGTTCGACAGTTCACTTGGGCAAACAATCTTCCGGAGCCTACTTCCAAAAAACTAGACTGCATGCTGATGAGTACCGATTGGGAAGATAAGTTCCCATTGGTAACGGTGCACGCTCTTGAGCGTATGGAGGCATTGTCGGACCATGCTCCCCTCCTTCTCTCAACTGGAACAACGAAATCACATTCACAACCGTCGTTTAAGTTTGAACTGGGATGGTTATTGCGTGATGGTTTAGATGAGCTAGTTGAGAGAGTGTGGTGCAAACCGGTCGTCGGTGATAACCCAATCCGGAGATGGAATAATAAAATGCGCAATATGCGTAAATATCTCCGTGGATGGGCTAGACATACGACTGGAATGCTCAAAAAAGAGAAAGAGCGTCTTTGTTCCATTATTGATGAGTTGGATCAGATCGCTGAGACGATGTTGCTATCTATGCAAGGGATTGAACTTAAAAGTCAATCAAACGCAAAAATAGCACAAATGTTGCGAGAAGAGGAACTCAAATGGTATCAGAGATCGAAGGCTCAATTCATTCTTGAAGTCGAATACTCGTTATTTTCATAATGTCGCCAATGGCAGTCACAGGAAAAAAACGAATTCACTCTCTCCATCAGGATGAAGGGCTGATTGAGGGACAAGAGTGTCTCAAGGCTTATATCACAAAGTTCTATAAAGGTCTGTTTGGGGCTCCTGAAGTAAGTAATATTACTATGGAAGAGACCCGAACAGATGATATTCCCCAAGTCGCCAATGAGGAAAACGTCTTTCTTAATGCTCCCTTCTCGGAACAGGAGATAAAGAATGCGATATTTCCAATGAAGCATAATAAGGCACCTGGCCCAGATGGTTGTCCCGCAAAGTTTTACAAGCATTTTTGGGAGGTCATTAAGGATGACCTCATCGAGATGTTTGGTTGCTTACAGAGTGGACACCTACAGCTATATCGTCTTAATTTTGGGGAAATCGTTTTGTTACCTAAGGTTTTGGGGGCAGTTTGGATACAACAGTATAGACCAATCTGCCTTCTCAACGTTAGTTTCAAAATCTTTACAAAAGTTGCAACCATGAGATTGAATTCGGTGGCAGATCATGTGGTAAAACCTTCGCAGAATGCATTTATGCAGGGTAGGAATATCCTTGATGGGGTCGTGATTTTACACGAAACCGTACATGAGATGCATTCGAAAAAACTAAATGGTGTAATTCTTAAAATAGACTTTGAAAAGGCCTACGATAAGGTGAACTGGGAGTTTCTCCAACAAACTCTGAGAATGAAAGCATTCTTAGAAGAGTGGTGTGCTCTAGTTTGTAGTTTCGTGGAGGGAGGTAGTGTAGCTATCAAAGTCAATGACGATGTTGGCCACTACTTCCAAACCAAAAAAGCCCTAAGGCAAGGTGATCCGCTATCGCCCATATTTTTCAATATTGTGGCAGACATGTTAGCGATCATGATTTATAGAGCTAAGGAAAGAGGTCAAATTGAGGGAGTAATTCTACATCTTGCCGATGGGGGATTGTCTATTCTTCAGTATGCAGATGATACAATTCTTTTTATGGAACATGATTTGGAGAAAGCGTCGAACCTGGAACTAATCCTTTCGGTGTTCGAGCAACTATCCGGATTAAAAATTAATTTCCATAAAAGTGAATTGTTCGGCTGCGAGCAAGGTCAATTTCCCATTAAGTATTTGGTAATACCAATACATTACATAAGATTGACTAATGCAGAATGGTGTCACATTGAAGAACGTTTGCAGAAAAGATTGCTAGTTGAAAAGGGAAATTGTTGTCACTCGGTGGAAGATTGGTACTCATTAACTCAGTACTATTCAATATGGTACTGTATATGATATCATTCTTTCAGTTGCCTAAAGGAGTCTTGAAAAAACTGGATTATATCCGATCAAGATTTTTTTGGCAGGGTGACAGCGAGAAAAAGAAATTTCGAGATGGGATATAGTTTGTCGCCCAAGAGATCAGAGGGCTAGGTATTCATGACTTATAAGTCAAGAACTCCGCCCTTCTTGGTAAATGGTTGTTCAAACTATTAACTGAAGATGCTGTTTGGTAAACCCTTCTTAAACGAAAATACATAGGTTCGAAAGCAGTCTCACAGGTTATGTGGAAACCTGGTGATTCACACTTTTGGGCTGGACTTATGGCAAACAAAAAATTATTTTTTCGCTATGGAGTATTTAACATTAAGGATGGATCGCAAATATGGTTCTGCGAGGACAAGTGGTTAGGTAATATCACCCTGTATCCGGCATTATACACTATAGCCCGACATAAGGATAGTACGCTGGCTACAGTCATGCAAACATCACCTCCTAATGTTACGTTCAGACGAGATTTAATCGGGCCAGGATTTACTTCTTGGCAGAACCTGGTGAATAGGCTAACTACGGTTACTCTAACACCAGGCACTGATGAATTTCGTTGGAAGCTCACTAAGAAAGGAATGTTTTCGGTGGATTCCATGTATAGAGCTATAATCCAATCAGACATGCCAGTCGATATTTTTAAAAATGTATGACGTACGAAGATACCACTAAAGATTAAGGTATTTGCGTGGTATCTTCGGAAGGGGGTCATACTTATAAAGGATAATCTTGTCAAATGTAATTGGCATGGGAGTACTAAGTGTGTTTCTTGTTCTCATGATGAGACGTTTAAGCACTTGTTTTTTTATTGCACTTTTGCGTGTTTTATATGGTCCGCTATCCAAATGGCTTCGAACATTTATCAGCCCACATCAGTTGCGAATATATTCGGTAACTGGTTAAATGGGGTAGGGTAGGAGCGTTTGCCGTTATTTGGTCGCTCTAGCTTTGTAGAAATGACAAGATTTTCAACGATAGAAACTTCTCTCATATGCAGGTTCTATTCAGGTGCACGGGTATTCGCCGTTCGTGGTCCACATTACATGGGGGAGTTTCGAGACCTTTTTATGGAGACGTGTGCACGGCTGGAGCAGGTGGCGAGGGATATTTTTATCCCACATGGATAGCCGTTTGTCTACGGATAGCAGTTCCATAGCATCGACAGTCTATATCTACAGGATTTGTTTAGACTTGTCATTTTTTTCCTTTCAGTTTTGGATTTCGGATGTGTGTATTATTACGATGCACAGGCCGGGTGTAATGCATAAACATTTTAAGTAACAAAAGCCCTTTATAAAAAAAAATAGGTCGGGTTCTTGTTGTTGGCCTGAGGATTTGCCGTCACTGCAGGAAGCCAGATGGAAGGAGTTTTACAAATCTAGGCCGAATTCGCCCCCAAATATGTTGAGCCCGTTTTCTCCATCAACCAAATGGGCCCTAACGGAGAAAGCCTGCTAGCCAATTTCTTTCTCGCGCGATAGGCCATGTCGTGGCCTGATAGGATAGTAAATAAGACACTGACTCGGAGAAAACATTGGACGTCGTTGCCTTTGTCACTTCCAGTTTTATAATGCGAGCTGTGTACCTTTTGGTAAACCAGGAAGAGCACAGAGAAAAAACAAGCGGGGAAGGAAAGCCGTCGAAACCTGTCGAACCTAATGGCGCTGCGCTGTCTACTCAGAAAGATGCCGGCGCTTGCTCTCAGGTCATCTGTAGAAGTTAGAGCAATTGATTCTACTCGGCTTGATTTGCCCGAGCCTGTTCTCTGTATATTTATATACGTGCGATGCGGCACAAAGCTTACAAGAACTCCACACAACTCGGTATCCAAACTCTACACGGTTTGGGATACTCCTGGTACATCGGTTAGGACTTCTAGTGACATACGGACTCCTAGTGACATACGACTACAGTACGATCTCAATTCTAACACCCTCCCTTAATCACAACTTGAAAAAGTTGAGATTATGTTTGAACTCTTCAAAACTTCGAACAGAGAGAGGCTTAGTAAATCCATCCGCAACTTGATCTTTGGACGATATAAATCGAATTTCCAATTGCTTGTTTAAAACTCTTTCTCTCACAAAATGAAAATCTATCTCAATGTGTTTTGCTCTAGCATGAAACACGGGATTTGCTGAGAGGTATGTTGCACCAAGATTATCACACCATAAACATGGTGTTTGACTCATCTTTATCCCAAGTTCATCAAGAAGAGATTGTAACCAAATAATCTCGGCTGTAGCATTAGCAACAGATTTGTATTCTGCTTCAGTACTTGATCTAGAGACCGTTGCTTGTTTCTTTGCACTCCATGAGATAAGATTATGTCCAAAGAAAATTGCAAAACCACCTGTGGACTTACGATCATCCAAACAACCTGCCCAATCTGCATCTGAAAAAGCACTGACCAAAGTAGAACTAGATTTTTGAAATGTCAAACCAATATCTAGCGTATACTTGACATACCGCAATATACGCTTAACTGCTGTCCAATGCAATGTAGTTGGAGCATGAAGATACTGACATACTTTATTAACTGCATAAGAAATATCTGGCCTTGTAAGAGTTAAATATTGCAATGCTCCAACCAAGCTTCTGTATTTTGTACTATCATCAGCTTCAAGCAACTTTCCCTCGTGTGCTGTGAGTCTTTCTGAGGATGACAAAGGAGTAGGACAAGGCTTGCAATTTGACATGCCAACTCTAGCAAGAATCTCTTTGGCATATTTAGTCTGTTTTAACACAAGTCCATCATTTACCTTCTGAACTTCAATGCCTAAGAAATAGTGAAGATCACCGAGATCCTTGAGAGCAAACTCCTTACTTAAATCCAACAAGAGTGCATCTGTTGCAGTCTTTGAAGAGCTAGCAACAATAATATCATCAACGTAGATGAGCATAAAGATAGTAATGTTGGACTTGTGATAAATGAATAAAGATGTGTCAGACTTTGAAGCAACAAAACCAAAACGAACCAATTGTGAACTCAACCGAGCATACCATGCTCGAGGTGCTTGCTTCAATCCATATAATGCCTTGTCAAGTTTACACACAAAATTTAACTTACTTTTGTCTTCATAGCCTGGTGGTTGTTTCATATAGACCTCCTCTTCTAGAACACCATGCAAAAACGCGTTCTTTACATCCAACTGTCTTAGACTCCATCCCTTAGACACAACAATTGCCAAAACAAGTCGAACAGTGGCAATTTTAACAACTGGACTACATGTATCCTCATAGTCAATGCCATAACGTTGTTTAAACCCCTTTGCAACCAATCTGGCTTTATATCTATCAATTGAGCCATCAGCTTTCTTTTTAACTTTATAAACCCATCTGCAATCAATAACATTAGTGCCATACCGTTTTGGAACTAAATGCCAAGTTTTGTTGTTGATAAGAGCATCATATTCCTCATCCATTGCCCTTTTCCACTCTTTCCTTGTCAATGCATCCGCTAAATTAGCAGGTTCATCTGACACACAATTCAAACACCATCGAATTGTTCCATCTTTAAACTCTCTTGGTTTGAAAATACCTTTGGAGGAACGTGTAACAGCCCGTGTGTTAGAAACAGCAGGAGCTGGTTGTTCACTTGGCGCAGAAGATCCAGAACGTACACTGTCAGCACTTTCCGCAGTTGATCCCATACTGGATTGTGTGGCCGATCCTGTTGTTGAATCATTCGCAGAAGATCCACTGCGGGAATCTGACGCGGGGGACAGAGACCAGCGCGTCTCATCCTGATTGGAGCGCACGCTCGCGCTTGGAGACAGGCTGTCCTCGCGGCCTGGTGACGCTGATGCGTCTGACTCTGATCGGTAGGATCCCGAGGGTGATCCACCTGGTACTAACAAGGCCGATCCCGAGGGAGATCCGACAGAATCTGCTCCGTTCCCCGTGCCTGAGTTATTTTCATCGGAATTTGATGATTCCTGTATAGTTTCTTCACTGTTTTGGACACCGATTTCTCCAAAATTATCAAGATTTTCACCTGCATGCTGCAAAGTCTCAGGAAACACGTTAGTAACATTAGTAGGATTATTAGCCAATGTTGATCCTTCAATATCTTCGCCCCCATGCTCAAAATTGTGAAGAGAGGAATCAAGCAAAAGAATTTCACGGCGCAATAAAGCACCTGCATTTGGATGAAGCTCTTTGAAAGGAAAAACAGCTTCGTCAAAAACAACATCTCGTGACACATAGACACGTCCAGAAGACACGTCAAGACATTTAACCCCTTTATGTACGGGACTATAGCCCAAAAACACACAACGTTTTGAGCGAAAAGCAAGTTTGCGTGTGTTATAAGGACGAAGATTAGGCCAGCAAGCACATCCAAACACACGAAGAGATGAGTAATTTGGAGATGCACCTAAGAGACGATGAACAGGAGTGTCATTCTTTATAACTTTGCTTGGAAGAATATTAATTAGTTGTGTTGCTGTAAGAAAGGCCTCATCCCAAAGCATGAGCAAGGAGGGACAAGCCCACTTCAACAATATGACGATGTTTTCTTTCAGCTGCACCATTCTGTTGATGTGCATGAGGACATGGAATATGATGATTTGAAAGAAGGAATTTAGTTTAACATATTCTCCTCCCCAATCAGATTGAACTGTAAGAATTTTCCTATCAAATTTTCTTTCAACATGTTTCTGGAAGTTGATAAAAGCTTGATAAACATCAGACTTTTTCTTAAGAAGATATATCCAAGTAAACTTACTATAGTCATCAATAAAGCTTACATAGTAGTTATGACGACCAGCAGAGGTAGGAGCAGGTCCCCAAACATCAGTAAATATTAACTGAATAGGGACCAAAGACACACTAGTGGATATAGGGTATGGAAGTTGATGACTTTTTGCTCTCTGACAAGAATCACAAATAGACTCTATACTTGACTCTCTACTGAAAGGAAGCTTATTTTTGCTAACAATTTGCATTACAATTTGAGACGAAGGATGACCAAGACGACTATGCCACTTTGCTTGGGAAGGCTTGCTAAGAAGGAAGGCATGCTTCTGATGTGATGTTTCAACCATGGATGATATGAGAGGATAGAGACCACCTACACAACGTCCTCTATGAAGAATTTGTTTCGTGACCTGATCCTTGATAAGAAAGAAATTTGGATGAAATTCGAGAAAGACATTGTTATCAATGGTAAATCGATGAACGGACAAAAGATTTCTCGAAGCATTAGGAACATGCAAGATATTGCGAAGAGAGAAATTTTGAGCATGATTACGAATAATTGAATTACCAACATGTCTAATAACCATACCTTGTCCACTAGCCGTGTTAACTTTGTCATGTCCATCATAACGATCACGCATTGATAGCTTATTGAGTTCTCCCGTAATATGATGTGTTGCACCTGTATCACAACACCAATTGGTATCTATACCATAAGCATGTGGCTCCTTGGAGATGTCATCACGTGTATCTTGCTGAAACCTGTGCCAACAATCCCTTGGAAGATGCCCTTCTCTGCCACAAATCTGACAGGTATCATCAACCCATGGAGATGTGCGGCGTCTACCTCTGCCACGGCCACGTCCACCTCCTTGAGACACCCGTCCTCCTCCTCGATGAAAGTTGTTTCGAGAATAGTCATCACGTGAATAATTGTCACGACGCCGATCTTCTTGACGGCGATTGTCACCACGCCCATCATAACGATTATCATTGCGAGCTCCATAGTTCTGTCGGAAACCACCTCGAGTACGTGCTACCGCATTAGCTGATGTCTCGAAACCTGAATGAGTTGAAGAGCCAAGCATATCTTGTCGCTGGTCATAAGACTGAATTTGCGAAAATAGCTCGGCTACTGTAAGTGACGACCTGACAACACCTAGAGCGGCGACAATGGCATCATAGTCATGTCCAAGACCGGCCATGATAAATGAAATAAGCTCTTCTTCCTCCATTGGCTTGTCCGCGGCAGCAAGATCATCTGCTAAACCTTGCATCTTGGCAAAGAAGGCTTCTGTAGTTAGATTGTTTTTCTTGGTATTTGCTAATGCAATTCTCAAATTTGTGACTCGAGATCTATTCTGTGAGGCAAACATCTCCTCAATCACTTTCCAAACCTCAACCGCATGTTCTAATCTAATCACATGCATAAGAATCTCCCTTGATAATGAGTTAACCAGGAAACTGAGGACTTGCTGATCCCGGGAAACCCATGTGGCATATTCAGGGTTGATAACCATAATTGGATCTTTGTCTGCTACTGGATTAGCAGTGGCAATCTTCATGGGTGGTGCGGTCTCGGTTCCATCCAGGAGACCTGTCATCATGGCACCACGAATTGCAGGGAGAACTTGAGCTTTCCATATTGGGTAATTGGATCGGGTCAATTTTTCCGATGGAGGTGACCCAAGATTTGGCGCAACACTCGAGCTTGATGACGCCATAGCTGCGCTTCTACTGATCCTCTATATCTCAACTCGATCGATCTACTGATTGAAAGTCTAGGATGATTTTGGGAAGAGGTATGGCTCTGATACCATGTAAAAGTTAGAGCAATTGATTCTACTCGGCTTGATTTGCCCGAGCCTGTTCTCTGTATATTTATATATGTGCGATGCGGCACAAAGCTTACAAGAACTCCACACAACTCGGTATCCAAACTCTACACGGTTTGGGATACTCCTGGTACATCGGTTAGGACTTCTAGTGACATACGGACTCCTAGTGACATACGACTACAGTACGATCTCAATTCTAACATCCCCCACGGGCCCCTTCCACGCGCTCTCGCCGGCGGCACGCTCTCGACTAATGTCTACCGTGTCCGTTCCTCGTCCTACCAATCTCGCCCGCGCAGAGGTTAGTGCCATCGATCGTTACAGTTAAAATTCGTCGAAAACTAGTAGTCCTATATTTGCAAAAACAACAAAAACATAATTTGTTACACATTACACTCCAATTTTTTGTTGTTGGCCCCGATCCAGGGGGTTTATTAACTTGATTCCAATTCATCAAGCACTGGTATTTCCTTTAATTTTTTGTTACGAATCTCATTGAACCCTCCGAACTGCAGGGTAAGAAACTGACGTGTGGATTGCTACCATGTTTCAAGACCTTGGACAAAGTTGACGTGTACATCGCTACCATGTTTGTCATACCACCGATGCTTCTATTGATTAGTATTTCAAAACATAAAGTCTTTTTAGCAAGCTAAACTAGTTTTGCTAAGAAGGCTTATATTTTGAAGCGGAGGGAGTACCGATTAGCTCAATGTGTTGATTAGGAGTAGGGGTTAGTTGAATGTGTTGATTCGGAGTAGCAGTTAGTTGCCAACGGAGACACTTTTTTAAAGTACATCTCAAACTGCATGTCATGTTCTTAATATGTGTCAAGAGTGCAAAAGTGTAGGATGCAGTTTTATTTAACATTGCCCTTTGATGTAAGCTGTAACTTCTAAATAACAATTGGTATAAGTAACTGTTATTAAAAAGACATACTCCACAATAGCTTGGTCAGCCAAAGTCTGACCCTACACGCGAAGCATCCCTTGTTATGACTTACCCCAGTTACAAAAAAAAGTTGAAGTAGGTGCTTCCTTGAATAGTCTCAAGGCTAAAAACAGATCAAGCGCTGCTATTAGTCGAGAAATACAGCGTCACACTTGAAACTACTACCAGAACAGAGCAAATTCTAGCAACATACCTCGTTTTCAAAGCATTACCACACATAAGAGCTCCACATGAACATGCGAAGTAGACAACCAGACAAGTTAATCTGCTCAATAAGTTGGATATATGGAGTACGTACGCACGACGCCGCACGGCGGCTTGCGGAGATTCCATCGTACATATACGCACGCTTGTCTTCGCTATAGCAAGCTGGCTCGCTAGCATCCGATTTCCATATAACGCGTTTGATGTATCGGCCGGAAATCTGCTTTCTACTGCAGGCCAGCTCCACAGAAAAATCATTACACGTCGCCTCCGGCTCCGGTACTTGATGTTATTTTTCGTTTTCTACACATAACGCTAAGCTTTTCTTTCCGGATAGTAACACTTCATTTTTAACACACATGAACGTGATACAAAAAATATGCTTTGAATTCTAGTAGCAACAGGCCAACACCAAAATGTTAATAGGTGGTCAAAAGGTTTTATTGTTGAGAATTTAGGAAATATACAGATTAAATTAATCTAAATATAAATCATAACATGACCTAAACATACTGATATAATTGACCATATTCTTGCATACTAGATTGATGGTGGATACATCTACGCAAACTATTAGTACTGCACATATAGAAATAAGCATAGTGATAAACTTATTATACCCAGCAGTCGGCATAGCCGCAGCAGAGGCGGCAGCCGAGGCGGAGGTTGCAGCAGCGGTGGCAGCTGCAGCAGCTTTGGCGGCCACGTTGGCAGCAGTCTTCCCAGCAGTAGCGCATTCGGCTTTGGTGGAGATGTTGACAATGAGGGCGATGTCGTAGTTGTCGAAATAGATGAACAGCAGCGAGCAGTCGCGTAGGAGACGTTCCCCAAAAACCTAATCGTCCCTCTCCCATATATGATCTGGAGAGGCGGGGTTTCGGAGGCCTACTCTCCTGTCGGCCGTGTACGCGGTAGACAGGATGGGATCACCGGCGGCAGCAACAGGGATTGGTTCGGCAATGCGCGCAAAGAGGCAGAGCGTATGAGGTGTGTTTTTGTCCGCCCAAGCCCTCCTATATATATACGCGGTCGGGTAGGAGAACGGTCAGCTCGCGAGATAAATTGGCGTTTACTATAGCCGTTACCGCGTGATCAGTGTGGCGTTTACAGCGGATATTACCAAAACAATTGTGACAATTAACATACGGCAATCAATAAATATATCGTCTCATATTATTTGCCCGTATGTTGCTGAATCCCCGTTTCCAACCGCCAAAATAAAGGCATTGACTCGGCTCATTCCCACAGCCCGCGATGCGTCGTGACGAGGCAAGGTGTGACGAGGCGGGCGGCGCAGGAGGAGCTCGCTTGTGAAACACATCCTCGTCCTTCACACAATTCATACTAGTTGGGGAAGAGCTCACCTTATAAAATTGTGCAAAACTGTACTAAACAATGTGGGACTAAACTGCCACCACTTGCTATGGCAACATGGGCATTTAGGGATTAAATGAAATTGGCTAGTGGGCCAAAAGCCCACTCCAAATTTCAGCAATCCCCCACTAGATCCAGAAGACCCATGGTGTTGTCCTCTTTCCAATCACTGTTTTTATATACCAGTATTTTCAGTGGAGACCCGCTCAGGTTGAACATCCACCTAGAACAAATGGCTAAACGACATCACAAGTAAATAATAGACTATGCATTGAACTGTCAGTTTGACGTAAAATAGTTTCACAAAATGTCTTACCAGTACTAGGTTGCTGAAGGCTGGCCCCTCGGGTGGAGCGTATTAGTCACACTCCTGGCCTATTCATTAACTTATTAGAGATCACCCAATCTCATAGACTATGACCAGCAGTCAGACTCATATAGGTGTGTTCTTATGCGTGTGAACACACGTTCGTTGGGAGACCCCAAGAGGAAGGTATGAAGAGCATAGTAGCACGTTTCCCTCATAAAGAAACCAAGGTTGAATCGACTAGTAGGAGGAAGGAGTAACTTCAGAAGGTTGATGCAGCTGAGATGGCAGGGGGCAATACCGGTTCAGCAGCAACGTGGAACCTACACAACACAATTAATCACTTTGCCCCAACGAAGCAGTGAGGTTGTCAATCTCACCGGTTTTGCTTAACACAAAGAGTTTAAACGTATGGTGTGGAAAACAATATGAAAACAGTAGCAGCAGTGTGAAAAACAGTGGAAACATGTGTGTATTATCAGTATGAGAAATGGACCGGGGTCCATAGTTCACTAGTGGTGTCTCTCCATAGAAGATAAATAACATGTGTGGTGAACAAAGTATAGCTGTGCAATTGACACAAATGAAGGCTGCACCATAGTGCATATGCAAGACATAAAGATTACTATGTGATTCATGCGAGCATTACAACAAGACACATAGACCGTCAGCCATTGCATCCATAACTAATAATCCACTCTCTGAATATCATCCGAACAAAAGTTGGATATTTAGTTGCAAGCAGCAGATAATCGCAGTAAGTAAAGTGTGTAATGTAAACAATGTAAACGAAGTAAACATCGTTGTTTTCTCCCTAATGGTAACAACACATCCTCCATCCGTCACGTTTCTGTCACTCGAGCACAGATGCAAAGGAGGCATGAACCCACTATCTAGCATAAATACTCCCTCTTGTAGTTACTAGCACTTACTTGGCCATATCATCTACTAATAACGGAGAGCATGCAAGATCATAAATAATATATGCATGAAGATAACATGATAGATTGATAATCAAAAGACATAGCATTTAACATTCATCGGATCCCAGCAAACACAACATGTAGCATTACATAAAGATGATCTCGATCATGTGAGGCAGCTCACGAGATCTAAACATGAGGCATAAAGTGGAAAAGACAACCATATAGCTACTGCTATGGACCCATACTCCAAGGATAAACTACTCACGCATCACTTTGGAGGAGGGCATGGTGGTGTTGACCCCTACGGTGATGAATTTCCCTCCTGGCAGGGTGCCAGGGAGAGCTCTAGAACCCTCCCGATGTCGGGATGACGATCGATGACGGCGGCCTCGGGTGTTTTTCATGGAAAAGTGGTCTCTTTTTAGGGTTGTCGTATCGGGGGGAATAAATAGGCGAAAGGGGCAGGGGGCGCGCCGCCCTATGGACGCCCGTGCGGCCCACACCACCAGCAGACACGGGCAGGGGGCGCGCCGCCCTATGGTGTGGCCCCTCTCCGGACCTCTTCGGGACTCCGTGGAACCTTCGGAATTTCTAAGACTTCCGGGCTTCGAATTTTACAATTCCAAGAATATTTCTAGAACAACTTTTCCGAAACTAAAAAAAGCAGAAAACAAGGGACTGGCTCGGTGGCATCTTGTCAATAGGTTAGTTCCGAAAATCGATAAAAATGACATAAAGTGTATATCAAACACATAGGAAATAACATGAAAAGAACATGGAACATTAGAAATTAAGGATACATTTATGACGTATCATGTTCCTCCAAAGATTTCTCTGTAGGATAGCATCTTTCTTATATAAGCATTGAAAAACATTAAGACAAAAGTCAACCTTCCATACAGTTTTGAGAATACTACATCTCTAGTGGAGTGAGTTATTAAAAATTACTCTCCTCGGTTAACCACTAGCTTGTTTTCCCAGGTGCTACTACACGGGATCTCCGATCACATAGATTGGGTTACTGCCACGGCAACTCATGTGAGTCTCATACCCCTCGATGCACTTTCTATCACAACACGTGATAGCCCTTTAGTAAAGCGATATGTCAGATTCTTAGCCGATTGCATATAATCCACCGCTATCACTCCGGAATTTCTTAAATGTCTAACAACTTTTAATCTCATATTTTTGTGCTTTGTGGACTGCAGTATTGTACTTTGAACTCTTCACCTTGACAATTACTGTTTGATTGTCACAGTTCATGAGGATAGCCGGTACTGGCTTTTCAACCACAGGCAAGTCCATCAAAATATCTCGAAGCCATCCTGCTTCGAGAGTAGACGTGTCTAATGTGGTTAATTCTGCTTCCATTGTCAATCTCGTTAAGATCGTTTGCTTGCAAAAAGTCCAAGAAACAACACCACCTCCCAGGTTAAACACATACCATGTTGTGGCTTTCATCTCATCAGCATCAGAGATCCAATTTGCATCACAATACCCTTCAAGTACCAAAGGGTATCCACTATAGTGAAGTCCATGGTTCACGGTAACTTTCAGATAGAGCATAATTCTTTCTACAGTATGCCAATGCACATCACCCGGATTGGAAACAAACCGGCTCAGTTTGCACAAAGCAAACATGATGTCAAGCCTCCTAGCGCTCGCTAGGTACATGAGTGAACCAATTATTTGAGAGTACCTCAGTTGATCCTTAGTTGTGTTTGTGAACTTTCGAATCCGCACACTAGGATCATATGGTGTTGGAGAAATTTTGCAGCCCAAATATCTAAAACGACTCAAAACCTTCTCAACATAATGAGATGGCAGAAGTGTAATCCCACCCTTATTGTCTCTCAACAGTTTGATATTCAAAAAAACATCAGACACACCAGGATCTTTCATCTCAAAGTTCTGAGATAGAAATGACTTAACCTCATCGATTACTTTGAGGTTGGTCCCAAATATTAGTATGTCATCAACATACAAACATAGTATAACTCCTTCGCCCCCACCATGGCGATAGTATACACGTTTTTTAGCTTCATTAAGAACAAATCCAATAGATGTTAAAGTTGTATTGAACTTCTCATGCCATTGCTTAGGTGCTTGTTTCGGCCCATATAAAGATTTCAGTAATTTGCGGACCTTTCCTTCCTGATCATCTATCACAAAGCCATCTGGCTATTGCATATAGATTTTCTCGTCTAGCTCTCTGATGTCTACGCACGCTTCTATTCTTGTAGACAATGTTGGGCCTCCAAGTGCAGAAGTTTGTAGAACAGCAGCAAGTTTCCTTTAAGTGGATCACCCAAGGTTTATCGAACTCAGGGAGGTAGAGGTCAAAGATATCCCTCTCAAGCAACCCTGCAATCAAGATACAAGAAGTCTCTTGTGTCCCCAACACACCTAATACAATTGTCAGTTGTATAGGTGCACTAGTTCGGCGAAGAGAGAGTAAAATGCAAGTAATATGGATGATAATAAGTGATAATAGAAATCTGAAGTAAAAATGGCAGCAAGAAAACATGTAGCAGAACGGACGGAAAATGGTGTTTCAATCCTTCGAAATAAGGCCTAGGGCTTCTATTTTCACTACAGGACACTCTCAACAATGATCACATAAATGAATAACTAGATAAATTCTCTCACTATGCTACTCTTAACCCTCTCCGGTTGGATAACAAACACTAATAATTGCGTAGGCCTGCAAAAAGCATTCCTCAAAGTAAGCATTCTCATGTCTAGTTAACCTCACGCTGTCACTATGAGTGGCCTAGAAGGTACTAGACAAACACCACAATTCATAGAGGATACACACACGATGTGCACACTGTCACCTTCACACCGGGATACAAGGTGACTACATAGTTCATATTAATAAAGCACTTGAGTAGCAAAAGATGAAGAGTAACATCTATGAATTCAAATAGATTAACTCATGATCACATATAGATCACACCATGGGAGAGAGAGATGAACCACATAGCTACCGGTAGAGCCCTCACCCTCGGGGGAGAACTACTCCCTCCTCACCATAGGAGACAGCAACGTCGATGGAGATGGCAGTGGAGTCGATGGAGATGGTTTCGAGGGAACTTCCCCGTCCCAGCAGGGTGCCATAACATAGATCTGTCCCCCAAAACTTGTCGGTGGCGGCGGCGGAGCTACGGATGTATTTTGTGGAAAAGGTCGATTCTTTTAGGGTTTTCCCTCGGGGGAGTATATATAGGCAAAAGGGCGATGCCGGAGGGTTTCCAGGGGCCCACACCCCTAGGTGGCGCGAGCAGGGGGACCCGCGCCACCCCATGGCGTGGCCACCCTGTGGCCCCCTCCAGGGCTCTTCGGGACTTCTGGAAGCTTCCGGGACTTCTAAGACTTCTGGCTTTCGAATTTTCCAATTCCCAGAATATTTCCAGAACAACTTTTCTGAAACTAAAAACAGCGGAAAACAGGGAACTGGCTCTGTGGCATCTTGTTAATATGTTAGTCCCGGAAAACGTGTAAAAATGCTATAAATAAGGGAGAACACATGTAGCAATTGGCATAATATCATCATGGAGCATAAGAAATTATAGATACATTGGAGACGTATCAAGCATCCCCAAGCTTAGTTCCTACTCGTCCTCGAGTAGCTAAACGATAAAACACAATAATTTCTGAGGTGACATGCTACTTATCACAAACTTGATCATTATAATGTGAAAGCATATGTACGCTGAGATCACAGAACTTCAAACACAAACATGATAAATAAAACTTTAATAATAAATCATAGCAATCACTTTGCATCATGAAGAGTATCTTAAATAAAGGATCATGGATAATAATGCAAAGAAAGATAAACTTTTGTTTCAGGTATAGGGAAAGCATGGCAAAATGGTATTTCGCTAGTCCTTAATTAAGAGTGGGACAAAATATAAATGCCAGGACACCTTCAAAGTTCATGAGGAAGACTAGAGAAAATAATTTAAGAACAAATAATATCACATTATGAAGCAATTATTGATGTTTATGGGACTAATACACATAGAACTCAGAATGGAAAAATGCTCTCTCAACTGTGCATAAAGTTAGAAGATGGAGACTCAACATAAAAGTAAAAGAAAGACCCTTCGCGGAGGGAAGCGGGAATCACTCATGTGCTAGAGCTTTTATTTTATTAAATAGATGTATTAAAAGTTTGACACTCCTCCCTTCCATATTTCACAAACCATGGCTAACCGAATCCTCGGGTGCCTGCCAACAATCACATACCATGGAGGAGTATCTATATTTTACTAGAGGTGTATGTTAATTTCAACGAATGGTAAACAGACAATACAGTACGTGAAAAGCCAACTGGATTCACAAGAGCGGCTCCCATGTGAAGGACGCAACTGGTGTAGAAGGTCAACCCTCTTTCTTTTTTGTTTACACAATTTTGCTTTGACTGATAAATTAGGGGCAAAAATAGTGAAGAGAATTTGTTTATAGTAATTTGGGGCTGGGCACCCCGCTGTCAGCTCTTCCATCATTTGGATAAGCGGATGAAGCCACTAGTCCAGGGTGTGAAATCCAATCAACAATTGAGATAAAGATTCTCCATTGACGTCCTCATGAGCACAAACAAGAACATAAAACAGGAGTAATTTTGAAAATTTTAAAGGTAACACATGAGAAATTTACTTGGAGTGACAGTGAAATACCACATGTAGGTAGGTATGGTGGACACAATGTGAAAACTTTGGTTTTAGGGAGTTGGATGCACGAGTATAATTCCATACTCAGTACAGGTGGAGGTTAGCAAAAAACTGGGAGCGACAAATCAAGAGAGCATAAGAGCCATAATCATGCATAGCGACATAAACATCATTAATTAAGCATAAGCGGTCTCACAAGTTCAAAAACTAAATGGTCATGGAGTCTATTCGTGACTGGTTCATAGTCATGAACATGATGTGAGCATGCGCCAAGTCAACCAAATAAAACATTCGAAAGAGAATATCATAAATTTATGCTTTACTATGACAAGAACAACTCATGAATCTTTCAATGGCAGGCTATTCAATCTACTCAATAACCACATGGTTTTAAAACTAAAATAACATTTAGCATGGCATGAAAAAGTTCTAGCCACGGTCTATACAAGCTTCTATGTGCACCGTTATAAATTCTACTTCAAGCAGCAGTTTCTTTTCCCAACAAGCAACATACAAGATATGTTTTAACAAAAATACTCTACATGCTACAACAAGAAAACATGAGAGTACTCACATAACACTACTAAAACTAACAGCTCTGAACAAGAGATGCATGAAAACGAAGGCTAAACATAGTACAACCAAAAAGTGAACACTCACAGAACAATAAGAATGAAAACTAGAGTGTTCTAAGCAATGAAAACGGAGTGTGTCTCTCTCCCACACAAGTATTATAAGATCCAATCATAAACTACAGCAAAGAATACTAAACAAACTGAAAACAAAAATAAAATACGCACCAAGTAAAGCACATAAGATGTGACTGAATAAAAATATAGTTTCACTAAAAGTAACCTGATAAATTGTTGATGAAGAAGGGGATGACCAAGGCATCCCCAATCTTAGACGCTTGAGTCTTGTTGGAATTTTCTGGTATTTACCACCGGGGAATCCCCAAGCTTAGGATTTTCACTCTTCTTGATCACATCATATCATCATCTTCTCTTGACCCTTGAAAACTTCCTTCACACCAAACTTCTCACAATCTTCATTAGCAACGTTAGTGCAATCGAAATAGTAAATTCACATGGTTCGGTTTCAACACAAATCTAACACTCATAAACACATTATCTACTTTCAAAACTTCTTTTAAAACTCTTTTTCTCAAAAGAACACCAAAAGAAAGAGATTAAGATGCAAATGCAATTATTGGCAGAAATCTGTCAAAACAGGGCAGCAGGTAAATATGATTTTCTTATAAAATCTTATATTGCTCAAATAAAAAATTGGTCAAATAAGAATAGTTGTGAAATTAGCTGAGGAATAAGCAGAAAAAATTTCAGATCATTCTGATCTTCGAGGATTTTATACGATGTTTTACGGTGGACAGCAGAAATCTGTTTTCTACGCAGAAATCCGAAAACCCACTCCAATTTTCGTCAGAAACTTTACTTGGCACTACTAAAACATGAAAATAAAGATACAAAGGAGGGTCTACATAAGTATACAATCCCTTGACTCAAAGAAAACAGAGAAAAACAATGCAAAAATAAAAACGTGGGTTATCTCCCAAGAAGTGTTTTTCTTTAAAGCCTTTTAGCTAGGCATGATAATTTGAGAAGATGCTCACATGAGAAATATTAATTGAAGCAAAAGAGAGCATCAAGATGCAAAAATAAAACAAATTTAAGTCTAACCCACTTCCTATGAAAACTAATCTTGTAGAAAAACAAGTCATGAAAGTACAAAGCAACAAGCATAGGAAAGCAAAACAATTGCAACTTCAAAAATTTCAACATAAAGAGGGGAAACTTGATATTGTTGACATAGATAGAACTATGGTTTCCTCTCTCATAATAACTTTCATTATCTCATGAATAAAATTAACAATATAACTATCACGTAAAACATTCTTATCACGAGCCACATGCATAAAAGAATTAATACTCTCCACATAAGCATAGTCATTCTTTTTAATAGTAGTGGGAGAAAATTTAACAAAATAGCTATTATTATTCTCATCACCATACTCATTAAATATAGGAGGAATTTTGCAATCATAATTAATTTTCTCCTCAATAGTAGGTGGACTGAAAATATCATGTTCATCATTGTAAACAGGTGGAACTAGAATACCAAAATCATTATAATCATCATATATTGGAGGCAAAGTATCATCAAAGAAAATTTCCTCCTCAAAACTTGGGGGAATAAAAATATCATATTCATAAAAACTAGCTTCCCCAAGCTTAGACTCTTCCATAGCATTAGCAATAATGGTATTTAAAGAGTTCATAATAATAACATGTGACGCCCCTGGATCGGGTACTATGGGGATTTCAGCGTTCCGCCAGAATCCACATAATATCTGATCCGGAGTTGTCGTTTCTGATACCATTACAACAGTTCACGAATAATCCGCAACAACAACAGAAGAGATATATACAAGACGACTCAACTGAGTCAAGGATACAACTGATACAATACAAAGATCCAAATAACAGCGGAAGACGACATATTATCCGACTACGGACAAGATACAAATTGGACTAAGAGTCCTGAAGATAACCGATGGCGTCCAATCCCTGCCCAGGCCAAGCCGGAGGGATTCCCAAGCTAACGTCGTCCAATTTCAACCTGATGACTGCATTGTGAATACAGCCCCGAATCAACGGGGTCAGTACTTGGGGTACCGGCAGATAGAAAGCAATACTCAAGATACCAATGCAACCATCCATCACAAGATACAAATACTTTGGGTACAGAGGAAGAGATTGGTGTAATGAAGCGGCAGCGGGCGGCACTAAGCAGTCTATGGAGACACGCTACAACTCTCGTCTAACAGAAAGGGAAGAGAAAGCGCGACAAAACCAACTACAACTACTCACCAAAACAAACCCATCCAGGATTTACCGCCCAACAACCAATGCTAGGAGGTAACTGAGGAAAAACTCACACATGTTGAAATAGTAATCATTGCTATCGCACAGGTTAACAAATATCATTAGGTGTAAGTTGTCTGACTCTTGTAAGCCAGCACTTTCTCCAAGATCGTCACATAAGCGCGGACGACACGCCTTCTCGAAAAGATTTAACCCTGCAGAGGTGCACCAATGTAGCCATACACGCTCAATCAATCCATAGCCACAAAGGCAGGATATCTCGACATGACCTTTCCTATCACCACTTTCAAGTCCTGGGAAGCCACCCATCTGAGTTTACCCGCGTCAAGAGTCCGGCCGTAAACTCCGTAGCGGCTCAAAAGTTTTCGACTACGTGCAAGACGGATCAAACCAAGTTGGAACTGTCCGTTCGCACGTACCGCACCTGTATGACCCCCCAATCTCATAACCTCTCATCATCAATGCAATGTGTATATGCGTATGAGAAAATGGAACACTCGAACTAGTTGTGGCTCCCAAGACCATCAGAGGATCTAGTATTACGTCAAGGGGGGTTCCCATACACACCTCCCGCGAGTGGTTAGTGCGCTCATTCTTGGATCAGCGGACAAGAACCTTTTCCTAAGGCGACACCAGAGGGACCAAAAGCCTCGAGGGGCCTCCCGCCGGTGGCTTAACTCGATTTCAAATTTTATTATTACCCCCAAGAGTTAAGATCATTTTTTCAAACCAAGTTGAGCCAACCTATCATACTAGTAAGGTGACAAAGAACCAAACTCGCCAAAGAACCTAAGCATGCGCTACGACTCACAAGGCCAACAAGAAAACAAACATGTCATAGGAGGTGGGAGATGGGGCTATATCATGGTTGCAAGATAAACATATGATAGGATCGAGACACAAGCATCGAATCATAAGGCTAGAATAAAGACAACGGAAAGAATCGGTAACAAATGATGAACGGCAGCCATAGGTAGCAAGTGAGTAAAGCTTGCCTGGAATCCAGCTTGTAGAGGTAGAAGAACTTGTCGTTGCTCACATCATCTCAACGTCCTATCCGCGAAGAAGCAAAGCACTAAAAGAAGCCAAAGATGCAACACTTACTACTACGGCAAAAGATCCAGCATGATCAAGATACGGATGCATGACATGCGGGAATGCAACTTAACCAATTTAAGAGGAACCGAAGTCCGAGCAATTTATTTATCGGTTCAAGTTGTTTATCTAACCATCAAGTTAAATGTTTATTATCATGGATAAAAATTATTAGGTGAGCTACATAAAATTAAATGGAATAGGGCACAAATTGAATTAATTACCCAACACATCCCATATTTATTATTTAGGTGGACATGCGTAACACTATTAAAATGAAAGATGCAAGATGCAAACATGAGCATGGATGGCATATTAATATTCCTTGCATTTTTCTGATAAAATAGACATGGAGTTTGCATTATTTGGATTAGTAAAACAAAAGATGTGATAGATAAAATTATACATGATATTGGAATTTCTGGAAAAAAGAAGAAGAAACGGTGAGGAGTTGCGATCCGAGGGATTTGAACTCGGAATCTTTTTCCTGCTGGCACAGACTGCTAGCCACTGGGCCAACATCGAGTTGTGCTTTTGATAACCACTCTGACCGAAGATGAAACAAATATCGACAGTGACTGAACCTGTGAGATAAAATAGGATAAAAAGGGCAGGGTGTCGCCTCTGCTGGGAATTGATCCAGAGATCTCACGGGTGCATCTGATGGAAGGAGCCACTAGGTTGGATCGCTGGTTGTGTTGGATGACGGATCGATGCGAGTATAATCAAGTCGACGTTAACTGAACTTCGAACAGAAATGGGTTCAGGCTTTCAGCTACAAGACTGAGCAGGATCAAAATAAAATTGTGAGAACTTCGCATCAGAGGGGGATCGAACCAGGGATCTCCCGGGAGACGGATCGAGTGCGCAGCCACTGGGCTGTGTGATTGTTTGTGCAAGGTTCCAGGTCTGAAACAAGATGAAGTGTAAAGTCGGGGTGTTATTCTGACGAATCTGAATGTGTGCAGGTGTTCCTGCAAACAACGGACAGAAATCGCGGACGGCAGCGACCTGCAGCTGGTGGCGCTCGAAGGCGCCACTCCCAGAGCAAGGGAAGAGAGGGGAACAGGTCCCTGAGGGTTGCTCACCGTGGGGGAAGGTTGGTGGCGGCCGGAGGTAGTCGGAAACGGACAGAAGCGGCGTGCAGACCGCGCAGACGTACAAGAGAGACAGATGAGGAAGACGACCATGCCGGCGACGTACTGGGCACCTCCGGCTCTTGGTCTTCAGCGTAGATAACGACGATGGTGTGGCGGTTCCATTCCCGCAGCTATTGCAGCACGACGGAGACCATGGCATCGGGGCGAGGATGAGGACCTTCGGTGTTTTGTTTTTGTCGTGGGATAATCACGGCAGACGTTACCGGGGGTAACTTGTCTTGGGGCGAATCGACTCGAGTGTTTGGGAGAGGGTTTAGCTCAAAGGAAACCATGGTGATATGCGATCTGGTAGCCGGCAATCAAGTCGCCGAGTCTACGATCTAAATATATTAACTCGATACTGGTGTTACAATGGATACTCGATATCTCGCGATCTGGCGATTGTGTTCTTGCTTACGATACAACTTGAAAAGCTTGTCCTAACCCTAACCTAAGGACCGGCTTATATAACATCCGGACCCCCTGGCTTATTCTCCAAGGCGCACTCTGAATCCTACCCGGACACTGCTTACAAACCCTAAACTTCCATACCGGAACCCACAATCCGGGTTACGAGGCCTATGCTCATGGGCCTTCTAGAAGCTCCTTTATCCTAAGCCGGGTCTTGTGCAGCGCCCTTTGGGCCGAGTTACTCATTGGCGTTAGCCTACCGGGTTATAATCCCTCCATCAGTAGTCCCCAGAATAGCTTGGGCTTCACAGGATTTTCCTTGAAACGCACGCTATTCCCTGCAAAAATAACAAACATACAAGTTCATAGGGGCCGGGTTAGGTTGCTTTAATAAACAGCTAGGCCTAACTCCCTTGGTGGTCCATATAGTAACCCGGCTTTCTCTAAATCCATCTTTAATTTTCCGGGTCAATGCTCTGATAAAAATGTCAAAGACCCGGCTTACTTCACTCGTTAATTGATCCTGATATCGCGGAAAAGATTTCCTTCTTATCTTGTCCGGATATTGCTCTCGGGCACTTAACGCATATCCCCAAAATCTCGGACGGGTATCCCTTATCCCGAAAATTTTGGTTCCCGCCCGTTGGCCTAGGTTTCCCCACCCGTACCTATAAATAGGCACCTTGGGGGTGACCTAACCCCAACGGTCCATTGCTTCCATCTTCTTCTTTCTTTCCAGCGCTCTCTCACTTGCACTCGCGCAACACCGCCACGGAGACCTCGAGCTCACCGCCGGAGCAAAGCCGCCGCCGGTTGCGTTCGTCCACGATCCGCTCCGCGCCGCCGCCAGACTCCGCTGCCGCGCCCCTGAGCTGCCCGCCGGGAGTAGCACGTGGGCATCACGACTGCGCCATCTGCCTCCGCCGCGTTCTTCTCCAATCCACGCCGGTAAGTTTCTCGCTCCCACTGATTTAGCTTTTGTTTGCACTTATTTGACCTAGATTGGATCTTGGTCCGCCGCGAGCCGTTTCTTGTTCCGCACCGGATTAGGTCGCATAGCTCCACGCTAGCTCGTCCAATAGCTTAATAGATGGTCACACATCACTCCCCTATCACTTTTAATCATCAATTTCTCCGCGAAATCGTCCACAAATTTCCCAATCTAGATTCATTTCGCCCAAATTTTCCGCGGCTGTCATTGATACCCGGAAAATCCACTTCTTCCGGTTCTTTTATCTGCACTAGATACATAGGCAATCAACCTTCTTCCACAAATGCTTGCCAATAAGTAAATATCCCATAGTTTCTGTACTGATACTCGATACCCGGATAATTCATAATTCTCATACTGTTTATCAATACCCGGTAAACCCATAACTTCCGAATCTCACACTTTATATCCCTTTGTCTTGGGCTTTCGCAGACTGAACCAATGGCTCCCAAGACCAAAGGGAAGCAAACGGCTAAGCCAAGGATGACTCAATCAATATCCGCCAACTGGGCGCGATCCTCTGTGACCCAGGCCAAGCTGGAGGAGCTGGCCGAGTTGGGCGTCCTCCCCCCTCAAGAGGAGATCCACTGGAGGGTGCCGGGTGACGAGACCCGGCCTTCCCCTAACCCGGACGAGGTAATTTGCTTTGTCGAGCATGTGATCCGGGGGTTTCGCCCCCCGGGTCACTCTTTCTTCCGTGAAGTCCTCCACCATTATGGCCTCCGGGTGTTCGACATAGGGCCTAACTCTATGTTGAACATAACCCATTTCATTGTCCTCTGTGAGTCTTATTTGTGCATTCCGCCAAATTTGGCTCTTTTCATAGAACTCTTCCAATGCAAACCGTGCCGCGAAAGCGGTGACGGGGCGCTCTTAGCTTGCGGCGGGGTTTCCATCCAGCGCCGTAAGAACTCTCCCATGCCGACTCTCAATCTTAATTCTCATGTTAAGCATTGGCAACTTTCCTTTTTCTATTGCCGAGACACCTCCCCACCCGGCGAGAGGAAGTTGCCGGGTTATTCGGAGGGTCTCTTAGATCTCTCCGATACCTTCAACGCTTTTTCCCCTGAGTCGGATAGGGAAGCAATCCAGCCTCTCTTATCAAAGATAGCCGTCCTCTCTGCCCAAGGTCTCCTTGGGCTCAATCTGGTTAAGACATGGGTGGACTTCCGGATCCAGCCCAACTCTATTTGTACCAAGATTATGTGTGGCTACTCGGGGCACGCCACGGACGCGCTCCGATATTCCTCAAAGAACTATCCGGCCGGTGACACCAGTAAGACCATCAAGAGCTTCCTAACCGAGAAGCTAGAGGTGATCAAGAATGTCGCCGGGTTAGCGCCGTTCACCCGGGATAACCCGGCTCCAGCGGTACATCCGATACTTGCTCACTTATTTCTCGTACTTTAACTTGATACAACTACTAACTTCCCATTTTCGTGCTTGTCGTGGGATAATCACGGCAGATGTTACCAGGGGTAACTGATCTTGGGGCAAGTCGACACAGGCGTTCGGGAGAGGGTTTAGCTCAAAGGAAGACATGATACAACTTGATCTGACAGCCGGCAATCGAAGTCGCCGGATCTCTATTCTCGATATAATAACTCGATTAGGGTTTACACTGGATACTCGATACCACACGATATGGCTAGGGTTCTTGGATCTCTCTCCCAAACTATACCCGGGGGTCGGTTTATATAACACCCGTACCCCCTAGCCTTTTCTACAAGGCACACCCGGATCCTACCCAGACACGGCGTGCTAACTCTAACTTTCCTTTACAACACCCCTAATCCGGGTCACTAGGCCCACGAACTTGGGCCTCCACAAACATCTTTATCATTAATCGAATCCTGCACACCATCCTTTGGACCGGGTTACTTCCCGGAGCCTGGCATACCGGGTTAGTATCCCCCCGTCAGTAGTCCCCAGAATAGCTTGGGCTTCACAGATCTCCTTGAAGCGCTTGCTATTCCCTGCAAAGATACCGATCATACGGGCGTACGAAAACTGAGTTAAGATATCGCGATATTCAGCTAGGCCTCACTCCATGGTGGCCATACAATAACCCAGACCTTTCCTCCATATGCTTGGGTCCAAATTCCTAAGTCCAAACCACAATAAGGAATGACAAGATCTCATGCTTGATAACCAGTCCTGTCATTACGGACGAACCCCTTCCTTCCTCTGTCACGATGCCTTGCCCAACACTTAACGCACATCTTGCGAAATCTTCGTGGATAACCATTACCCCGCGGTTCCCGGCTCCTAGCCGTTAAGATAAGCTCTCCCTTGCCTTATAAATAGCGCTTAGAGGGTAACCCTAAGCCCATCACCACGCCACAACTTCTCCTCTCCCTCATTGCTCCTAGCACCTTCGCAGCACCATCGTGAAGAACTCGCGCCTGTTACTGACGCAAGATTAACAGCGGCCGCGCCCGCCCTTGAATCGCCTCGCGCCGCCGTCAAGCGCCACCTTTGTACCTCCATTCCTCCCATTCGAGCCGCACCGCTCGTCGCCCTCACATTAAGCCCCAATCTTCTCGGTAAGCTCTTCGCAACCAATTAATTCAGCCCCGCAGCTTTTAATCCATCCAAGATCAGATCTAGGTCATCCCGCGAGTTACTTGTCCGATTGCACCAGATTAGATCGATTCAATGCTCGCCAACCCATTTAATTGCCTGCCTGATAGTCACAAATGATCCTCCAACCATTACTGATCACCAATTTTACTTAAAAGCCATCCGCGAACCTTTCCATCTAGATCCGTTCCTCCGCTGTTTTCCGCTTATTGCATTAACACCCGGAAAAACCCTCCTTTTCCAGCTATTTCATTTGCGGTATAAATATGGGCAACCATCCGTCATCCCCAAATACCTTTTCCTACGTAAGTGACCAACAATTTCCACAAGTGTGCTCAATACCCGGACAGTTCTCAACTTCGTACCTTCTTGATACCTTATACTCGGATATTTCAACTTTCCCGGGTCTTATTTCATACATCTTTTTCTTTTTGTGTTTCGCAGGCTGACCCCATGGCTCCCAAGCGACAAGGAAAACATCCGGCTCAAGCAAGGACCACCCAAGCCATATCCGCCAATTGGGGGCGCTCCACAACTACTAAGGCCAAGTTGGACGAACTAACCGAGTTAGGCACCCTCCCCTCTCAGAAAGACATCCACTGGAGGGTGCCAGGTAACGAAACTCATCCCACACCCGCAGAAGACGAGGTAATCTGCTTTGTAGAGCACGTGACCCGAGGATTTCGCCCTCCGGGTCACCCTTTCTTTAGGGAGGTCTTAGATCACTACGGACTCCGGGTGTTCGACATAGGGCCTAACTCTATGTTGAACATCACCCACTTCATAGTTCTGTCTGAGTCGTATTTGTGCATGCCACCAAACCTGACTCTTTTCACTGAATTATTCCAATGCAAACCGTGCCGCGAAAGCGGCGACGGGGCGCTTCTCACTTGCGGCGGGGTATCCATCCAACGCCGTAGGAATTCCTTAATGCCAACCCTCAACCTGCAATCATGTGCCAAACATTGGCAGTTATCCTTTTTTTATTGCCGCGATACCTCCTCCGACAGCGAAAAGAAGCTGCCGGGTTACTCAGAGACCCCCCTCAAACCCTCCGAGTCTTTCAGTGCCTTCGCACCAGACTCGGACAGGGAAGCAATCCTTCCTGCACTAGCCAAAATAGCCATTCTCTCAGCCCAAGGCCTCCTAGGGCTCAATTTGATAAAGACATGGGTCGACTTCCGAATCCAACCTAATTCCATCCGCACCAAATTGATGTGCGAATATTCGGGTCACACTACAGATGCACTTCGCTATTCCTCCAAAAGCTTTGCGACCGGTGACACTATCAAGACCATCAAGAGCCTCTTGGCAGAGAAGCTGGAGGTGATAAAGGGCATCTCCGGGTTACCTCCGTTTACTCGGGAAAATCCAGCTCCAGCGGTAATACCCGGCACTCATAACTTGTTTCCACATTTCAACTCGATACTGCTTCTAAACCTTAACTTTATCTTTTTATTTTAGGCTGATGACCCCTTCTGGAGAGTGGACCCGCTCCCTCCCTCCAGAGACCCGGAAGAGGAGGACGAGACGACTGACGACAGCGAAGGTACTCACCCAGGATCTGTATACTTTTGCTTGTATTACTTTCCTTTCGTCTGTCTTTTTCCCAATGAATACACATCTGGTTCGCAGGGCTGGAGGACGAAGGTGGAAACAACGAGGATGACCCGGAGAGAACCGAGTCTGACCCAGAGGCAACAGCCGGGGCCAAGAGGAAAAGCAGGGGGACAGTATCCAAGGTTCCTTTTTCCTCACTATCTTCTGAATCTTACTCCTTTGACGCCATGCGAAGACTTAACCATCAATTATCAAATTCGCCGTGCTTGAAGGAATCTTTCCCCGCCAAACGCAGGGTGACTCGGAGCTCCCCGGGTGAAGATCCCCTTAACCCGGGCATCTCCGCCCCTTTAGTCCCTCGTGGCAGTGCTCCTCCATCTCGTTCTTCCAACTCTCCTCAGCGCCACCCTTCTCCTAACCACCCACGTGCCGGGCAATTCCGGGTTCCATTAGTGGTTCCTGCGAATACCTCATCTACTTCAAGTGGCGAGCTCCCATCGGATTACACCGTAAATGCCGGGTAAGTTTTTGCCTTACTATTTCTTTTTGCCTCTAGCGAACTTTCAACCGAGACACCATCATCATTAATAACTGCCTTTTTCCATCTTTCTTTCAGTGCTCAGGTCACCGTCAGTGACCCGGAAAACACAGAAACGGATAACCTCCAGGTGAAGAAGCCGACTGACGACGCAGACGCCGCAACTGGTGGTGATGCGGCCGCTAACCGGGAACAAGGCCCTCTGAACAATCCACTTTCCCAAACCGTCGGATCTCCTTCCTTATCGGAACCAGTAGACGAAGAGATAGAAATTCTAGATACAAAGATGGGCCCTCCCAACCCGGACACTCAGACTGTCCGGGTCTCCACTCCAAATGCAAGGGGAACCTCCCTACCAGATGATCAAGCTGCCGGCTCTTCCGGGACTCGCTCCGAGGAGTTAACTTTTGCCCAGATGCTAGAGACCCTGCGCCTTAAGGGCTAACGAGGAAAATATCTTGGGGTCTTTGATAACCAAACACGAGGTAAGTTTGACTAATGTTGCTTGTACCTTTGTCCAGTCCCCAAGTTCCGAGGGAGTTCATTCATGACTTGCTCGGTACTTTTATTATACCAATGACTGATAACCGTGCTCTTCTATCCGACTAACACTTTTTAACATCCACGCAGTCTTTCGTGACTCAATATGAGGAGAAACTTGCAGACGCCGCCAAGCTCATTGAAAAAGAAATATCTTTACGCGAAGCGGCCGAGAATGAGGCCAGAAGGAATAGGCAATTAATGAAGAAGTACCGAAGAAGGGCTCACCGAGCCGAAGACGACCTGACAAGCCTTTCTGTCGAAATTTCTGATACCTATCGTTCTTTGCTTGGTATGCTTCCTTCTCCGGGTTTATCCTTTTGACCAACAACAAAAAATGCTTAGCTTATATATTCATTTTACTCCAGGCCCGGACGAAACCATGCCGGATGAGGATGATATTGCCAAGCTGAAGACCATGAAGAATGTTATCCGGCAGCTGTGTGCCGGAACCAGATGGATCTTGGAAGAGTTACGGTGGCCAGGTAGAGGACATGTTGACCTGAAGAGGATGCTAGACGCCTTTTCCACGATTCCTGAGTGGATTTGGCACTGGAAGCGCTCGTCCTGCCGGGTTGGAATGACCCGGGGGCTATCACTCGCCAAGGCTTACTTCCCCAAACTCGATCTGGCAAAGCTCATGGGCGGTTTCCCCCGAATTCAAGCTTGATGGTTCAAAATTCTCGCGGGAGGATTTTTAGGCTGTGCAGAAAGAGGTCCGTTACCCGGCTAGCGTGATCGCTGATGAACTGGACGTCAATACTCTTGTCCCCGCTTATGATGCTGCTGGTGTGGCAATTAAGTCAGATCTTCCCGAACCATATGACATGATGGCTCGGTGGAAGGAGGAAGCTGCTGCGATAAGGGCGGAGGCTGCCAAGAAACAAGCTGAAGCCGGCTCTGCTCCTGCTGCCTCAACATCAGTCGTTCCGCCCCCTGCGGGGGCTGGCGCCGCCGATCCGGGTGTTGCTGCTACCACCAATGATGGCAAGGGTAAGGCCAAGATGGGCGCCGAGTGATATATGGTTTCCGATGCCTCTTCTTAAGCGTCAGTCGGTCGACATACTTTTTGAAACAGTCATTCTTTAGGCGGTGCGCCTGTGCACCTTTGATATTTTTTCACCAGTATTTTGTAATGCACACTAAGGCCTTGATATACTCGATCCCCGTTCCGACCTTTGTAAGTTTAAGCTCATCTGTTCTCGATATCTGGTTTTATTTATTGCTCCTTTTGTGAAAACTCAATTTCCGGGTCTCATGGGTATTGACAAGCGGATTTTGCTTCGAAGTCCCCAAGTCCCCAAGACTCGGATACTTGGATTTTTGCAACTATACAAGTAAGCCAGCTCTTTTCAAGATTCCAAGCTACCGGGCCCGGATTGCCGAGCCTAGGACACTTGATCTTGAAAAGGCAACAAAATGCTCATTGCTATTTTCACAAAGATCCATGAGTTGTTTCACATCGGATTTGAAGTTATGCTTAATAGTCATTGAGTTTTCCAGCTATTCAGCCTTGTACTCTGCATAACTTGTGGTTTAGATGACCCTTTTGACCGTCTTGTACTGTAAGCCGGCTTTCGCGTGGATACCATGTTGTTACATCAATACGAAGACGTAGCCAGCCAATCCCCGTCGGGTTTTATGACTAACTGCCATCGTAAGCGAACAAATCATGCCACTTTAATGCGAGTCACATCGAGCTTAAGTAAGAGTAGCCAAGAAATTTGGACTTCTTTGTCCGGTTATAAGATTGTAGCCGTACTCGTTTGCAAGTAATCGGCCCTTATAACTCATAGGCATCATGGCCGGGTCTTTGAGTTTGTAACTGTGCTATTTAAGCGATCAGCCCCCAAGACCTAGATATACGCATCGTACTGAGAACACATAACCTGATAACAACCATCTCTTTTCTTGATAACCATCTCTTTACTTGATATGAAAAACTGATAACAACCATCTCTTTTCTTGATAACCATCTCTTTACTTGATATGAAAAATGTAGGTCAGCAAGCCGCCTCATTAAAAACCCGTCCAGTCCCCAAAGGTGCCCTGGATAGGAAAAGAGTACGTCAGAAAACCTGCTGCCTATTACATCATGCAATTCCACTTGCCGATATAGTCTTTACTAAGTATAATACGGACGCAGCTGAGCCACGTTCCATGGTCTATCTCTTTCTTGCATAGATGAAGTGGTGTGCGCGGTGTCATTGACTGTAGCCGACTCTTCCCTTGCATCTATCAAATAATATGATCCGTTATGTAGGTTCCGGCTTATGATAAATGTTCCTTCCCATGGTGGTGATAATTTGTGTTTTCCTTCGTTTGACTGTAGCAGACGCAGAACCAAATCTCCTTCCTGGAATACCCGGGTCTTCACACGCCGGCTATGATACCTCCGTAGATCTTGCTGATATATGGCTGATCTTTCCAGGGCTTGTTCTCTTTGTTCTTCTAACATATCTACGGCGTCCTGTCGGGTTTTTTCGTTTTCTACTTCGACGTAAGCTGATACTCTGGGCGAATCGTGAATAATATCACTTGGTAACACTGCCTCCGCACCATAGACCATGAAGAAGGGTGTCATCTGGGTAGACCTGTTAGGTGTAGTGTTGATACCCCAAACCACAGAGGGTAGTTCTTCGACCCATGCGCCAGCAGCCCTAACACAGGGGACTCGCAACCGTGGTTTTAACCCACGAAGCAATTCTTGGTTTGCTCTCTCCACTTGCCCATTGGCCTGCGGGTGAGCCACTGATGCAACATCAAGCCGGATGCCATTGTTGCCACAGAATTTCTCCATCTCGCCAAGAGACATGTTAGTTCCGTTGTCGGTGATTATGCTGTGGGGATACCCAAACCGGTAGATGATCCTTTTCAGGAACTTGACTGCTGTAGCCGCTTCGCAATTCGTAACTGGCATAACCTCAACCCACTTGGTAAACTTGTCAATAGCCACCAAAAGATGTGTCTTTTTGCATGGTGACATATGGAAGGGACCAACCATGTCCATACCCCAGACGGCGAACGGCCAAGTTAATGGGATGGTCCTTAATTCCATAGCCGGTACGTGTGTTTGGCGAGCGTACCTTTGACATCCGTCACATCTCGCTACCAAACGTTCTGCATCTGCTAGAGCTGTAAGCCAGAAAAATCCGTGTCGATAAGCTTTAGCCACCAGAGACCTTGTAGATGCATGATGCCCACAGTCGCCTTCGTGTATTTCCTTGAGGATCTGTCGGCCTTCTTCTGGCGCTACGCAGCGCAAGAAGACTCCTGTTGCGCTTCTCTTGTATAATTCTCCATTGATGATAGAATACCCCTTTGCTCGCCTCAGAATTTGTCTTGCTAATACCTCCTGTTCTGGTAACTCGCCCCGTGATAGGTAGGCCAGGTATGGCTCTGTCCACTCGGGGATGGCATGTACTGCGGCCACGTACTCCAAATCCGGGTCCTGATTTGCCAGTTCCTCCTCAGACTCGGTTTTAACTGATGGTCGCCACAACTCGTCTAGGAACACATTAGGTGGAACCGGCTCTCTACGCGAGCCGAGTCTGGCGAGTGCGTCTGCTGCCTCGTTTTTTCTTCTGTCTATGTGCTCCACCTCATACCCGGAAAAGCACCCGGCAACCCTGTCGACCTCCATGCGATATGCTGCCATAGTTGCATCCTTTCTGTCCCAAGTTCCCGATACCTGTTGCACCACAAGATCCGAATCTCCGAAGCATCGTATCCTTTTAATGTTCATTTCCTTGGCTACCTTTAAACCATGCAACAGGGCCTCATACTCGGCCACGTTGTTTGAGCAATCGAAGTGAATTTGCAGTACGTAACTCAATTTGTCTCCCTTGGGCGATGTCAGCACTACTCCAGCTCCTGATCCCTCATATTGCTTTGACCCATCGAAGTGCATGGTCCATGACTCGGATTTTGGAACTGTGGTAGCCATACCTGTATGTGTCCAGTCGTTAACGAAATCAATTAAAGCTTGGGACTTGATTGCTGACCTGGGTTCGTAGTTTATGTGATAATCTCCCATCTCTATTGCCCACTTGGCTATTCTTCCCGTCGCGTCCGAGTTTCTGATAATATCCGACATTGGTATTGAGCTGACCACCGTTATAGGATGTTCTTGGAAATACGGCTTCAACTTCCTGCTGGCCATGAAGACTCCGAACACCAACTTTTGCCAATGTGGATAGCGCTGCTTTGCTTCTGATAATACTTCACTGACGTAATAAACCGGCCTCTGAACCGGGTAACCTTTCCCGTCCTCTTTGCGTTCCACGACAACCACTGCGCTAACGGCTCGGGGGCCAGCTGCCACGTATAGCAACATAGGCTCTTTAGGACCCGGCGCTGCTAGTACTGGTGCTTCAGATAATTGCTTCTTTAGTGCTTCAAACGCTTCATCTGCCTCTTCGTCCCATACGAATTTATCCGATTTTCGCAAGAGCCTATACAAGGGTATTGCTTTTTCTCCGAGTCTAGATATGAACCGGCTCAAGGCTGCTACACAGCCCGTGAGCTTTTGAACATGCTTCAAGTTCTCCGGCTTTTTCAAACTCTGGATTGCCTTGATTTTATCTGGATTTGCCTCAATTCCTCTCTCGGAAACTATGAAGCCGAGTAATTTCCCAGCCGGAACTCCGAACACGCACTTCGTTGGATTAAGTTTCATCTGGTACCTCCTCAGGTTTTTGAATGTCTCCTTTAGATCATCGATAAATGTCTCCGCCTTCCTGGTCTTGATGACCACGTCATCCACATAAGCATGGACGTTACGTCCGATTTGGTCCTCAAAGCACTTTTGAATACACCGTTGGTAAGTTGCGCCAGCGTTCTTCAACCCAAATGTCATAGTTTTATAACAAAAGGCCCCAAACGGGGTTATGAATGATATTTTCTCCCAATCCTCCCTTTTGAGCTTAATCTGATGATACCCGGAATATGCATCCAGGAAGCATAACAGATCGCTTCCAGCTACTGCGTCTATAATCTGATCTATCCTTGGGAGCGCGAACGGATCCTTTGGGCAATGCTTGTTAAGACTAGTGAAGTCAATGCACATCCTCCACTCGTTGGTCTTTTTCATCACCAGAACCGGGTTAGCCAACCAGTCCGGGTGAAATACTTCCATGATAAAGCCGGCTGCCAGTAGCCGAGCGATCTCTTCGCCTATAGCTTTCCTTCTTTCCTCATTCATTTTCCTCAAACCTTGTTTCACGGGCCTGGACTTGGGATCCACATGCAAACTGTGCTCAGCCAATTCGGTAGGGATACCCGGCATGTCGCTGGGTGTCCAGGCAAACACATCTGCATTCGAGCGAATGAACTCCACGAGCGCTCCCTCCTGCTCTTTTCCCAGGTTAGACCCTATAGTAAACTGCTTAGTAGAATCCCCTTCGACAAAATCTATCTTCTTGGTGTCTTGCGCTGCCTTGAATTTTGCTCTCTCATCCTTAGTATTCGGCTTTTTCAAGGCTGTTCTATCGTCCGGGTTTACTTGAGACCGGTAATATTCGAGCTCTTCCTTCCTGCATGCCTGCTCGGCCATAACTGAATCTCCTTCGTCGCACTCGGCCGCTATATCCCGGTTCCCATGTATAGTGATGGTCCGTTTAGGACCCGGGATTTTCAGCTGTAAATACACGTAACACGGCCTAGCCATGAATTGGGCGTAAGCCGGCCTCCCCAACAGCGCGTGGTAAGGACTGCGCAGCTTGACCACCTCGAACGTGAGCCACTCCACTCGATAATTATCCGTCGATTCCCCAAAAGCAACTTCCAAGGTGATCCTTCCCTCGGGGCTCGCCGAGTGACCCGGTACGATCCCGTGAAAGATTGTTGAACTTTTCTGCAGCTGGGACTCTTTGAGACTCATCCGTAAGAAGGTCTCCCAGTAAAGGATGTTGATGCTACTTCCACCGTCCATCAGGACCTTCTTCAGCTCGTAACCATTAACCTGTGGAGCGACCACCAACGCCAAGATTCCTGGACGCTCCACCTTTTCCGGATGATCTCTTCTACTCCATGTTATCTCTTGTTCTGCCCATCTAAGGTATCCCGGCGCAGCTGATGAAACCGAATTTGCCGCTTGCTTTGATGTCTCTTTGTTCCTGCTAGAAGTTCCTGTAGTATGCACATGATATTGTCCTTTTAAGTTAGTCGTTCGTACCGTGTCGACGAAGATATTGATCCGGCCGATCGTCAATATAAATCCGGACTCGAGGTGATCCGATTCTGGCCCCCGGCCGGGATCGTCCACCGACTTTTCTTCTTCGCGGTCGATGTAGATTTCGCCAATGACAAGTTCCTCCATGCCCTTCCGAGCTTCTCCCGTGATGTAAACACCTTTGGACGCAGGCCCCACGGTGGGCGCCAACTGTCGTGGGATAATCACGGCAGATGTTACCAGGGGTAACTGATCTTGGGGCAAGTCGACACAGGCGTTCGGGAGAGGGTTTAGCTCAAAGGAAGACATGATACAACTTGATCTGACAGCCGGCAATCGAAGTCGCCGGATCTCTATTCTCGATATAATAACTCGATTAGGGTTTACACTGGATACTCGATACCACACGATATGGCTAGGGTTCTTGGATCTCTCTCCCAAACTATACCCGGGGGTCGGTTTATATAACACCCGTACCCCCTAGCCTTTTCTACAAGGCACACCCGGATCCTACCCAGACACGGCGTGCTAACTCTAACTTTCCTTTACAACACCCCTAATCCGGGTCACTAGGCCCACGAACTTGGGCCTCCACAAACATCTTTATCATTAATCGAATCCTGCACACCATCCTTTGGACCGGGTTACTTCCCGGAGCCTGGCATACCGGGTTAGTATCCCCCCGTCAGTGCTTTTATCTCAGGCCGACAATGTCTTCTGGACCATTGAGACCCCTCCCAACTCCGGGAACCCGGAGGAAGAAGAAGAAGAACCGGCCGACGCCGATGAAGGTATCATCCAGAATCCAATCATCTTACCCTTTATTACTTTTCTTACCCATTTTCAACCTTTCCGACTATATGCTTACACCTTTCAGGGATGGATGACAAGGATGACAAGGACGACCAGAGAGACTCGGAGGAAACCGAGAGTGACCAAAGCGAAATCGAGCCGGAAGCCGAGGTCGGGACCAAGAGGAGAACCCGCGGGGTCGTCTTCAAGGTTCCCTACTCTTCCATATCTTCCAAACCTTACTCTTTTGACAATATGCGCGAGCTTAACCGACAGTTGTCCAACTGGCCGTACTTGAAGGACCCACCCACGATCAAGCGCAGAATGACTCGGAACTTTCCGGGTGAATCCACACTTAACCCGGGCATCCCGTCAACCCCGGTTCGACGCGCTGGTATTTTTCAACCTCTTCCCGAATATCGAGGTTTTCCTTTTCCGAATCACCCCTTAGCGGGGCAGTTCCATATCTCACTTTCTCAATGTTTATCAGCTTCGTCCGGGTCTAGCAGCGAGTTCCCCTCGGACTTCGTGGTAAACCCCGGGTAAGGCTCTTCTTCTGATGTTCTAACATTTTTCCGCAACTTTCTCCAGTCACACGCTAACTGCTTATTTGTACTACCCACAGAGCCAAGGTCACTATCAGTGACCAAGAAAATATGGAAACCGAAGACCTGGGTAAGGAGAACCTGATTGATAATATGACTGCCGCGGCTAGCGGCGAGGAAGGGCGGCAAGCGCCACCGAAGGATCCGGCTGATCAAGAAGCCGAGTATCCTATAGCCTCGCACGCACACGAGGAGAAAGAGGCCACAGTCCTTGGCAGGGGGAGGCGAGCCAAACTCCGATACTCGTACGACTCGGATGCCTTCCCCTGCCAAGGAAAAGACTCCAACTCCGGGTTGCCAAGATCCCGGGTCTTCCAACTCGGACAATCACTCCTTCGACCAAATGATGAGCACCCTCCTTGCCATGAAGGCCACGGAGAACACTATATTAGAGCGCATGGCCGCTGAACACCGGGTAACACTAATTGATATCTCATGTTATCCATCTAGTCCCCAAGTTCCGAGTATAACTTGTCGGAGTTACACTCGGTACTCCTTTTAATACTCAGCTGATTATGATATCCGACTGACGTCTAACTTTCCATTCCTTTTAGGTGCAGGAGAGCCGGTCCGAGGAAATTTTGGCCAAGACCAATCAACTCCTGGACGCCGAGGTAAAGCTAAGAAAAGCACTTGAGGCTGAGGTGGAAAACTTGGAAAAAGATGTCACGGAATACAAAGAGAAATACACCACTGCTCAAGCTGCGCTGAAGAAACTATCGGCTCAAGTTGCCGACGCTTATCGTGTCCTCCTTGGTGAGATTTTGTTACTGACTGGTTCGTGTCTTGGTTTTTTGTTTTCTTGATCCATGATACCCGGAATGCTTTGATATAACCCATGTTTTTTATATTGTAGGTGCTAACCTTGCGCCCTCAGAAGAAGATGATATCCAGAAGGTAAAAAACTTGAAGAATGTGCTCCAGAGATTCTGCGCCGGCACTAAATGGATCCTGGACACCATACAGTGGCCAACCGATGGCTATCCGGGTATGGAAACTTTGATCCATGCGTGTTCCACTTTACTTGCATGGATTGAGCTCTGGAAACGCTCGGCATGCCGAGTTGGGATGGCCCGGGGGCTAATGCTGGCTAAAGCCTACTTTCCAAAGCTTGATCCAGCAAAGTTGGTGGCCGGGTTTCCAGAATTCAAGGCTGATGGTTCTAGATTCAGCGTCAAGGATTTCAAGGCTGTGCAGAGCGAAGTGCGTCACTCAGCGACTACAATTGCCGATTCTCTGGATCTAAGTAACTTCGTGACCTCATACGACGCCAAGGGTAAACCTGTGAAGGAAGATATGCCTTTACCCTTCGATATTCTGGAGAAGTGGAATGCAGACTTAGCCAGGAAGAGGGAGGAAGCTGCAAAGAGGGAAGCCGACTTTAAGTCAACGCCTTCCTCCTCTACGCCGGCTAGCCGCCCTCCTCTGCGTCCTGATGCTGCCCATCCGGGTAACGATGCTGGGAAGGCCGCTGGCCAGGACCCGGCTGGCAAGGGCAAGGACAAGATGGATGCCTCGACCCAAGATGCCGATTGATCTTTTCTATCCGCTGTCATATCCTATGCGTCAGTAGGCCAATGGGCCCTTTGAACAATTATTTTTGACGGTGCGCCTGTGCACCTTTGATACTACTATCGAGACTTGTAATGCACTTTAATGCCTTAATATATCTCGTGGCTCTTCTGGCCTTTAGATGATTTTGATATTTATCTGCTTTTGAGCATATTTACCCTTGATACTCCGACTTTCTTTATGGTTCCTTTTGTGAGACTCGGTTTCCGGGTTTCGTGGGTTTTTGATAGGTGGACTTATCTCTAAGTCCCCAAGTCCCCAAGACTCGGATTGTTGGGTTTTTGAGCTTAATAGCTAGATGATTTGTTTCTTTTTTCAAATTCCTCAGTCCCCAAGGCCCGAAATTCCGAGTCTAGGGTGTTGGGTCTTTCAAAGAGAACAAATTATTTTTGCTAAGCCCAAAACCTAGAGCCGTTTCACATAGGTTTTGAAGTTATGCTTAATAAAACTTGAGTTTCCGGCTATTAACCTTGTACTCTGCATAACTTGTGGTTTAGATGACCCTTTTGGCTCTCTTGTACTGTAAGCCGGCTTTCGCGTGGATAATCATGTTGCTACATCTATACGAAGACAGGGTCAGGCAAGTCCCATTGGGCATCATGACTGATTGTGATCATATGCGAGCAAATCATGCCACTTTAGTGCGAGTCACATCGAGCTTAAGTAAGAAAAGTCAAGAAAGTTTGGCTCCTTTGTCCGGTTATAAGCTTGCAGCCGTACTCGTTTGCGAGTAATCGGCCCTTATAACTCATAGGCATCATGGCCGGGTCTTTGAGTTTGTAGCTGTGCTATTCAAGCAATCAGCCCCCAAGACCTAAATATATGCAAACTGCTAAAGAAGCTAATGTACTAAAAAACAGTAAACAATACTTACCTGAAAGAAAGATAAAAAACATAACAGAAAAAATTGATAAGAACACATGAAAAGGGAATAATATATTGTTTAACCATCTCTTTATTGATATGAGAAAAGTTAGGTCAGCAGGCCGCCTCATTAAAAACCTTCCAGTCCCCTTAGGTACCCTGGATAGGAAAAGAGTGCGTCTGAAACCTGCTGCCTGTTACATCGTGCAATTCCACTTTGTGAATCTAGCCTGTACTAGGTATAGTAGGGACGTAGCTGAGCCACGTTCCATGGTCTTTCTTTCTCTTGCATAGATGAAGTGGTATGAGAGGTGTTATTAACCGTAGCCGACTCTTCCGTTGCATCTATCAAGTAATATGATCCATTGTGCAGATTCCGGCTTATGATGAACGGTCCTTCCCATGGCGGTGATAACTTGTGTTTTCCTTCCTTTGATTGCACCAGGCGCGGGACCAGGTCTCCTTCCTGGAAGACCCGGGTTTTCACGCGCCGGCTATGATATCTTCGCAGATCTTGCTGATATATGGCTGATCTCTCCAAAGCTTGTTCCCTGTGTTCTTCTAGCATATCCATGGCGTCTTGCCGGGTCTTCTCGTTCTCCACCTCGACGTAAGCCGATACACGAGGCGAGTCATGAATAATATCACTCGGCAGCACTGCTTCTGCGCCATAAACCATGAAAAACAGTGTCATCTGGGTAGATCTGTTGGGTGTGGTGTTGATACCCCAAACCACTAAAGGTAACTCCTCCACCCATGCACCAGCAGCTCTAATGCACGGGACTCGCAACCGTGGCTTTAATCCATGAAGCAACTCTTGATTTGCTCTCTCCACTTGTCCATTAGCCTGTGGGTGGGCCACTGAGGCTATGTCCAAACGAATGTCGTTGTTTCCACAAAACTTCTCCATCTCGCCAAGGGACATGTTGGTTCCATTGTCGGTAATTATACTGTGGGGGTATCCGAACCGATAGATATTCCTTTTCAGGAACTTGACTGCTGTAATTGCCTCACAATTGGTAACTGGCATGACCTCAACCCACTTTGTAAACTTATCAACAGCCACTAAGAGATGTGTCTTTTTGCAAGGTGACATGTGGAAGGGGCCAACCATATCCATACCCCAAACCGCAAACGGCCAAGTTAACGGGATAGTCCGCAATTCCATAGCCAGCACATGGGTTTGGCGGGCGTACCTTTGACATCCGTCACACCTTACCACCAAGCGCTCCGCATCTGCTAGGGCCGTGAGCCAGAAGAAACCATGTCGATAAGCTTTGGCCACAAGGGATCTTGTGGATGCATGATGCCCACAATCACCTTCATGGATCTCCTTGAGGATCTGTCGGCCTTCTTCTGGTGCTACACAGCGCAAAAAGACTCCTGCTGCACTTCTTTTGTACAACTCCCCATTGATGATAGAATATCCTTTTGCTCGTCTCAGAATTTGTCTTGCTAATACCTCCTGTTGTGGTAACTCGCCTCGTGATAGGTAGGCCAGGAACGGCTCTGTCCACTCGGGAACAGCACGTACTGTGGCCACGAGCTCCAAATCCGGGTCTTGATTTGCCAGTTCTTCCTCAGACACGGTTTTAACTGATGGTCGCCATAGCTCGTCCAGGAAAACATTAGGTGGAACCGGCTCTCTGCGCGAGCCGAGTCTGGCGAGTGTGTCTGCTGTCTCGTTTTTTCTTCTATCTATGTGCTCCATCTCATACCCGGAAAAACATCCGGCAACCCTGTCCACCTCTCTGCGGTATGCTGCCATGGTTGCATCTTTCTATCCCAAGTTCCTGAGACCTGCTGTACCACAAGGTCCGAATCTCCAAAGCATCGTATCCTCTTAATGTTCATCTCCTTGACTATCTTTAAGCCGTGCAATAGGGCCTCATACTCGGCCACGTTATTGGAACAATCAAAATGAATCTGCAACACGTAACTTAACTTGTCTCCTTTGGGTGATGTTAGCACCACTCCAGCTCCTGATCCCTCGTATTGCTTGGAACCGTCGAAGTGCATTATCCAAGACTTGGAGTTTGGAGCCATGGTGGGCATGCCTGTGTGTGTCCAATCGTTAATGAAATCAACTAGAGCTTGAGATTTGATTGCTGACCTGGGCTCATAGTTGATGTGGTAATCTCCCATCTCGATTGCCCACTTTGCTATTCTACCTGTTGCATCCGAGTTTCTGATGATATCCGACATTGGTATAGAACTAACCACTGTTATGGGATGTTCCTGAAAGTACGGCTTCAGTTTCCGGCTGGCCATGAAGACCCCGAAAACCAACTTCTGCCAATGCGGGTAGCGCTGCTTTGCTTCTGATAACACCTCACTGACGTAATAAACCGGCCTCTAGACCGGGTGATCTTATCCATCCTCCTTGCGCTCGACGACAACCACTGCGCTAACCGCCCGGGGACCTGCTACAACGTATAGTAACATAGGCTCTTTAGGACCCGGAGCTGCTAGGACTGGTGCCTCAGATAGTTGCTTTTTTAGTGCCTCGAACGCCTCGTCCGCCTCTTGGTCCCATACGAATTTATCAGATTTTTTCAGGAGCCGGTACAAGGGTATTGCCTTCTCTCCGAGTCTGGATATAAACCGGCTAAGCGCTGCTACGCACCCTGTGAGCTTCTGAACATGCTTTAAATTTTCCGGCTTTTTCAGACTCTGGATAGATTTAATTTTATCCGGATTTGCCTCAATTCCTCTCTCAGAAACGATAAAGCCGAGTAATTTCCCGGCTGGGACTCCAAAGACACACTTTGTCGGGTTAAGTTTCATCTGGTACCTTCTCAGGTTCTTGAACGTTTCCTTTAGATCATCAATAAATGTCTCCGCTTTCCTGGTCTTGATCACCACATCATCCACGTACGCGTGAACATTGCGTCCGATTTGGTCCTCAAAGCACTTCTGAATACACCATTGATAGGTTGCGCCAGCGTTCTTCAATCCAAATGTCATGGTCTTGTAACAAAAGGCCCCAAAAGGGGTTATGAACGATGTTTTCTCCCAATCTTCCTTCTTGAGCTTGATCTGATGATACCCGGAATATGCATCCAGGAAACATAATAGGTCACTTCCAGCCACTGCATCTATGATCTGATCTATCCTTGGTAGCGCAAACGGATCCTTTGGGCAATGCTTGTTGAGACTCGTATAATCAATGCACATCCTCCACTCATTAGTCTTTTTCATCACAAGAACCGGATTTGCTAGCCATTCCGGGTGAAATACTTCCATGATAAAGCCGTCTGTAAGCAGCCGTGCAATTTTTTCTCCTATAGCTTTCCTTCTTTCTTCATTCATTTTTCTCAGGCCCTGCTTCACAGGTCTGGACTTGGGATCAACGTGCAAACTGTTCTCTGCCAGCTCTGTAGGGATACCCGGCATGTCGCTGGGCGTCCAGGCGAACACATCCTGATTCGAACGAATGAACTCCACAAGTGCCTTCTCCTGCTCGCTGTCCAAGTTAGATCCTATAGCAAATTGCTTAGAAGGGTCACCCTCGACAAAGGCCACCATCTTGGTGTCCTGCGCTGCCTTAAACTTTGCTCTCTCATCTTCAGTATTCGGCCTTTTTAACGCTGTTCTGTCATCCGGGTCTACTTGAGACCGGTAATATTTGAGCTCCTCTTTTCTGCAGGCTTGCTCAGCCATTGCCGCATCTCCCTCATCGCACTCAGCCGCTATATCCCAGCTCCCATGTATGGGTCTGCTTGGGACCCGGTATTTTTAGCTGTAGATACACGTAACACGGCCTGGCCATGAACTTAGCATAAGCCGGCCTTCCGAATAGCGCATGATAAGGGCTGCACAACTTGACCACCTCGAAGGTGAGCCACTCAACCCGGAAATTGTCCTTCGATTCTCCAAAAGCTACCTCCAATGTGATTTTTCCCTCGGGGCACGCTGAGTGACCCGGTACCATCCCGTCAAAAACTGTTGAACTCTTATGTAGCTCGGACTCCTTGAGACCCATGCGTAGAAAGGTTTCCCAATATAAGATGTTGATGCTACTACCGCCGTCCATTAAGACCTTTTTCAACTCCTAACCATTAACCTGCGGCGCAACCACCAATGCTAAGACTCCCGGGTGTTCTATCCTTTCCGGGTGATCCCTTCTGCTCCATGTTACGTCCTGCTCTGACCATCTCAGGTGTCTCAGAACGGCCGAGGCAACTGAGTTTACCGCCTTTTTCAGTATCTTTTTATCCTTGTTGGAAATTCCTGTAGTATGCACGTGGTATTGTCCCAATTGCTTGGGGTTGGCTTGGAAACCTCCAGCTCCCCCCTGGTTATTACCCGGATTTCCGCCTGCCGGGTTGCCGGCTGGGGGTGGGCCGTTGCCCGGGTTTCCACCCGGACCCGTTCCTCCTCCCCGACCTGCACCTCGCATAGCCTTGTTTATTTCCTCGTTCTTCCATCTCTGTAGGTCCGCGCATGGTTCCAATGAGTGGTTAGCCGGCCTACCGTTCCTACTGTGCTTTGGGCACGCCATTCTGAAGATATCCCAATTGTTACCCGGCCTTGGCGGTCCTTGATAATTTCCTCCGTTCTGGTTTCCTCCATTGAAGTTTCCTTCTGCCCTAGGTCTCGAAGAGCCGGCTTCTGTGCTAGCGACAAACTCGGAGCTTCCCTCAAACGGGTGCTTGTTCTGGTTGTTCCCATTGTTACCTCCATTGTTACCCAGCGTTGATCCATTGCCGGTTCTTCCATTGTTGCTTGTGTTTGCTTTTGCTTTCTTGTCATCGACGTCCTCTTCTGTAGTATCTGTTGCAGCGTGCTTGTTGCATGCGTCCATTAGTTCTCCCATCGTAACCTCCGAAGCATTTCGACTAGATTTCATGCGAGTTAACTTTTGCACTAAAGGTATGTACTTGCACGTCTTTGCCATAGCTTGTAACGCATCCTTGGGCTGGATATCTGTAGATGAGTGAAGTATCTCCATAACTCGGCGCACCCAGCTGCGCGCCGATTCTCCCTTCTTCTGGACGCACCGCTCTAAGTCATCAATAGTAAACAGTTTTCTGCACGTCCCATGAAAGTGCTTGATAAACGCAGTTTTCAAATCCTCCCATGACTTGATAGATCCTTCCGGTAGGTTATTGAACCATAACTTTGCCGCTCCTTCTGACATCATCAAATACATGAACTTGGCTTGAAGATTTTCGGAGGCGTTGCGGATTGACATAGCCATCTCATAACTGCTCAACCATGTTTCTGGATCCATAGTCGGCTCATAATTTACTACTTTACCCGGTTCTTTGAATTTATCCGGGTAAGGCTCAGCCCTGATGTTATCCGACAGACACTTAGGCCCAGCGAGATTAGTCGGAACTGGCCTTACTCGGGATATGTGTGATCCTGCGGGGGGTGCGGCTGGGCGCGGCGCTGCTGCTGGTCCGTGCACCGCAGACCCGGCCGCGGCTCTCCTCGCTCTGGAACTATCCACAATAGCTTGCGCTGCTGATGCCGCTGGTACTGCTTGAACGCGGGGAGGAGGCGGCATTTGCTGCTGCTCTGCCCTCCGTCGCGCTGAGCTTGTCTGAATATTGCCGGTATTGGCTCGTTGCTGGCTGATATACGGTGTCCCATGCATTCCACTTCTGTTGTCCGGGTAATTAACTTGCTGTGCCACTGCCGTATGCAATAAATCGATCGCCCGTCGGGTCTGCTCCGCATTGGGTGACTCTCTTACGGGAATCTGATTCAATGCTAACGTTGCAGCATATACATTATCCATGGGGTTGTTGTAATGACCTGCTGGCGTGCGAAACCGTGATGGTGGTGGTGGTGGTAATGTATTGCCGGTAGTAACTCCAGTCTGTGATATGGGTAACCCGGCCTGTGTGTTTACCGGTTGTGCTCCTCCAGTTGCGGGTTGATGTACAGTTCCTTGGTTCGCCGCTGGAATCGGCTGATCCTGAGGTGTGATGAATAGTGTGGCCGGGTTTATGACTCCACCTGTTGCCGGTAAACTGGTCTGGTGCCTTTGACGCACCCTGGTTGTCTCTTCTCGGAGCCGGTTCTCCAATACATCTAGATCGCGCTGGCGCGCAGCTACCCCTTGTTTTTCTGCTTCCACTTGCCTTCTCTGTTGTTCCAATGCACGACGGGCTACATCCAGATCCCTAACACGTTCCGCCGCGTTTTCCGGGGTTATGATTGTGGCTAGAACGGTGGGATCCAGGATCAGGTTGTTGTTGAACAGGGCCGGGTGTTGCGGATTTGAAGGACCCGCCCCTGGTGTCCGGTTTGCCAGATATCCGAATATGTTTGCCTGCAACTCGCTATCCGCCGCATGGCTGGTAACTGATGCCGATTCTCCGTCGACCCGGGTTAAGACCGGGTTTCCGTCAACCGGATTTGCTGCTGGGCCGATGCTTGTGCTGTTCTGACAGCGGCCGCGGTCACGTTCCCCTGATTAAGATTGGTTCCAGGGGCCGTGTTAACCGCGACCTGGCGCACAATGATTGGCGCAGATTCGTATTCTTCTTCATCATCGCTGTCTTCCTCGTACCGGTCCTCCAGCAGGTGTAGGATAGACTCGGTGTCATCTTCTCTCATAACCCGGCCACGCGGGGGTCCATGCCGGCTCCTCCGGCTGTTCCCTCTTCGTGGTGGTCTGTTCTGCCGGATCTATCGTCCCGACCGATTCCTCCCCATCGGACTAAACGCAGGTGGCCTCCCCTGACACAGAATCAAATCCAAAATCATCAGGGATTGAACCGGGCGTATGTACCATGCCAATGAAGACGTTGATCCGGCCGATTGTCACGACAGATCCGGATTCGAGCAGATCCGACTCTGGCCCCCAGCCAAAATCGTCCACCATCTTCTCTCCTTCGGGGTTGGTGTAGATCTCGCCGACGACGAGGTTCTTCATGTTCTCCCGAGCTTCTCCCGTGATGTAAACACCCTTGGACGTAGGCCCCACGTGGGCGCCAACTGTCGTGGGATAATCACGGCAGACGTTATCGGGGGTAACTTGTCTTGGGGCGAATCGACTCGAGTGTTTGGGAGAGGGTTTAGCTCAAAGGAAACCATGGTGATATGCGATCTGGTAGCCGGCAATCAAGTCGCCGAGTCTACGATCTAAATATATTAACTCGATACTGGTGTTACAATGGATACTCGATATCTCGCGATCTGGCGATTGTGTTCTTGCTTACGATACAACTTGAAAAGCTTGTCCTAACCCTAACCTAAGGACCGGCTTATATAACATCCGGACCCCCTGGCTTATTCTCCAAGGCGCACTCTGAATCCTACCCGGACACTGCTTACAAACCCTAAACTTCCATACCGGAACCCACAATCCGGGTTACGAGGCCTATGCTCATGGGCCTTCTAGAAACTCCTTTATCCTAAGCCGGGTCTTGTGCAGCGCCCTTTGGGCCGAGTTACTCCTTGGCGTTAGCCTACCTGGTTATCATCCCTCCATCAGTTTTCCTCGGTTCAGAAAATTCATAGAAAGGTGGAAACAGAGGGGAAGAAAGAGGATGAAGGGGAGGCTAGGGTTCTTGGGGTGCTTCTAGGGTAGATAAGGAGGGGAGTTGGTGGAGGGGACCATGGAGTTTCGGTGGTGGTGATCGTTTTGATGTGGAGGGTGAAAGCGACAGCAGGGAAAAGAGGTTGCTCTCCGGAAACACTATATAGTGCTCATAGCATTACATATTAGAGCACGCCCGTGTAGTTTTTTAGGTGAGCCGGCCCATTTAAATGACTTTTTTCGCGAAAATAATAGCTGCATTGTGCGTGACGGGGGTTCGAACCCAAGACCACCGCGCTTCAACAGCGACGCTCAAGCCACCAGGCCACAGCGAGTTTGTGTAAGTATCCTTTTTCTTACCTTTTTATCCTCTTCTTTTTTCTTTTTTTTTGTTTCTTTTTCGTTTTTTTCTTTTTTTGTTCAAACTTTAGTGATCAAATTTATATATTTTAACATTCGAATTTTTGTTGGAATAAAAAATCTGTTTTCAAATTTAAATATGTTCAAATTAAAACTGTTCAAATTTGAAATCTGTTCAAATTAATTTTTTGTTCAAATTTAAAAACTGTTCAAATTTGAAATCTGTTCAAATGAAAAATTTGTTCAAATTAATTTTTGTTCAAATTAAAAACTGTTCAAATTTGAAATCTGTTCAAATGAAAAATTTGTTCAAATTATTTTTTTGTTCAAAATTAAAAATTCCTCATATCTAATTTTATTTCATGTACAGGGACCAGCAAACAGCGAAGCGAGCAGTGATCGTAGCCCAGCGTTCGTAGCGAAGCGAGCAGCGATCGAGGCTAATGGGCCGGCCCAGGAGCGAGCGAGGAACCAGCGAACGTGGGCGATTCCAGCGCCTCCGCTCGCTAAGAGCGCTATATAGGGGAACCCGTCGCTCTCCTCGTGCATCCGTACGGAGGAGAAGAAGGTGGGCTGGTTTGGTTTGTTGGGATGGGCCAGTTAGGCTTCTCTCTCCCTCTTAAAAACATTTTTTTTCTTCTCTTGATTTGTTTTTAATATTTTCCAGAAATTGTTTTAGGCACTAAGAAAAACAAAATAAGTTTTAGAGCAACAAACTCAACTCAGTTTTAATGAAAAAATAGGATGGGCAAAAATTTAAATGTTTGTTGAGTTTTATAATGCGGATGACATGATGGCATGATGCATGACGATGCAAAAGAAAACAAGCAAAACTAATTAGGGAAAACCCCGGGCGTTACATAACATTGCCACTAGCATGCAAATAAAGTTCCATAGGATTTTTAATTTTCTGTTCAAACACTTCATGTCTTAACTCAAGATAAATATTATAAATCTCTCTCATATTTTTGTTGTTTTCCATTAAGCCTAACTAGTGAAAATAAAAACAAGAAATAAAAAGATATAATTGCAGAATCTAAAGGAAATAACTTCGAGCACTCACAGAGGATGTGAGTACCTTTTACCTTACCTCCCCGGCAACGGCGCTAGAAAAGAGTTTGATGTCGTCTACGCACCCTTCTATTCTTGTAGACAGTGTTGGATCACCCAAGGTTTATCGAACTCATGGAGGTAGATGTCAAAGATATCCCTCTCAAGCAACCCTTCAATCAAGATACAAGAAGTCTCTTGTGTCCCCAACACACCTAATACAATTGTCAGTTGTATAGGTGCGCTAGTTCGGCGAAGAGAGAGTAAAATGCAAGTAATATGGATGATAATAGAAATCTGAAGTAAAAATGGAAGCAAGAAAACATGTAGCAGAACGGACGGAAAATGGTGTTTCAATGCTTGGAAATAAGGCCTAGGGCTCCTGCTTTCACTTGAGGACACTCTCAAAAATGATCACATAAATGAATAACTAGATAACTTCTCTCACTATGCTACTCTTAACCCTCTCCAGTTGGATAACGAACACTAATCATTGCGTAGGGCTACAAAAGGCATTCCTTAAAGTAAGCATTCTCATATCTAGTTAACCCCACGTTGTCACTATGAGTGCCCTAGAAGGTACTAGACAAACACCAAAATTCATAGAGGAGACACACACGATGTGCACACTGTCATCTTCACACCGCGATGCAAGGTGGCTCCATAGTTCATATTAATAAAGCACTTGAGTAGCAAAAGATGAAGAGTACCATCTACGAATTCAAATAGATTAGAGTTAATAGCATAAAACCACCACATTTCTGCCTAAATTCCCGAAAACCACCACTTTACGTTTATTTCCCCAAAATCCACCAATATTCTGCCAGATTTTTGCAATTCGGACTAAACTCGAATTGAGAGAGGATTGACACGATTTCTAACAAGTGGGACCCATTTGTCAGCGCCGATGTGGCAAATTTTTCAAAAAATTCCGAATCTTTTTGAAACCAAAGTGTGTAACCCGTACAAATTTTCAGAAAAATAAAAAAATAGAAAACAATTTCAAACAATTCCGAAAAAAATCACAGGCATAGATAACTATGATTCGCAAACCCGTGCAAATTTTCGTGCTAAAATAACTTTTATGCTAGCCTGTACAAAAAATACAAATTTTCAGATCTGAGATTCAAATTTTCAGATCTGAAAATTTGTCTTTTTTGCACAGGCCAGCAGAAAAATCATATTTGTACGAAAATTTGCACGGGTGTGCGGACCATACTATTCTTTGCCTATGATTATTTTCGGAATTTTTTGAAACGTTTTCTATTTATTTTTATTTTTCAGAAGTGTGCGGCCCGTACAAACTTTCGGGAAAATAAAAATAGAAAACTAATTAAAAAAATTCCCAAAAAAATCACGAGCTTAGATGTGTATGGTTTCCACACCCGTGCAAATTTTCATACAAATATGACTTATTTTATGGCCTGTGCAAAAAAGACAAATTTTTAGATCTGAGATTTGAATCTCAGATCTGAGATTTGAATCTCAGATCTGAAAATTTGTCTTTTTTGCACTGGCCAGCAGAAAAGCCATTGTGATATGAAACTTTGCACGGGTGTGCGAATTATAGTCATCTATGCCTGTGATTTTTTTCGGAATTTTTTGAATTTGTTTTCTATCTTTTTTATTTTTCCGAAAATTTGCACGGATCATACACTTCGGTTTCAAAAAAAATCGGATTTTTTTGAAAATTTTACTTTTATTTTTTTGTTGTTGTTGTAATTATTGTGTGTATAACATGTGGGGCCCCACGTGTGACCTGGTCCGGCTCGGGAAATTGTCCATTTTTTTGCCACGTCGGCGCTGACAAATGGGTCCCACCTGTCAGAAATCGTGTCAATCCTCTTTCAATTCGAGTTTAGTCCGAATTGCAAAAATCTGGCAGAATAGTGGTGGATTTTAGGGAAATAAACGTAAAGTGGTGGTTTTTCGGAATTTAGGCAGAAATGTGGTGGTTTTATGCTATTAATTCAATAGATTACAAAGCTCATGATCACATATAGATCACACCCTGGGATAAAGAAATGAACCACATAGCTACCGGTAGAGCCCTTAATTAGCCTCGGGGGAGAACTACTCCCTCCTCGCCATAGGATACAGCAACGGCGATGGAGATGGCGGTGGAGTCGATGGAGATGGTTCCGGGGGCACTTCCCCGTCCCGGCAGGGTGCGAGAACAGAGATCTGTCCCCCGAAACTTCTTGGCGGCGACGGCGGAGCTAAGGATGTATTTTGTGGAAAAGGTCGATTATTTTAGGGTTTTCCCTCGGGGGAGTATATATTTGCAAAAGGGCGATGCCGGGGGGTGGCCAGGGGCCCACACCCCTTTGTGGCGCGGCCAGGGGGACCCGTGCCACCCCATGGTGTGGCTACCTTGTGGCCCCCTCCGGGGCTCTTCGGGACTTCTGGAAGCTTCCGGGACTTCTAAGACTTCTGGCTTTTGAATTTTCCAATACCGAGAATATTTCCAGAACAAATTTTCTGAAACTAAGAACAGCAGAAAACAGGGAACTGGCTCGGTGACATCTTGTTAATAGGTTAGTCCCAGAAAACGTGTAAAAATGCTATAATTAAGGGAGAAAACATGTAGCAATTGGCATAATATCATCATGGAGCATCAGAAATTATAGATACGTTGGAGACGTATCACTCTCCATTCAGGAAAGTCGTCTTAACATCCATCTAATGGACGAGAAGACCATGCAAGGCTGCCAACGAGAGTAATTCTCGAATGGTAATCAGTCTGGCCACAGGTGAATAAGTATCGAATAAATCTTCATCTTCTTTTTGGGAATAACCCTTGGCCACAAGCCTAGCCTTGTACTTTTCAATCGTACCATCGGGTCTAACCTTGTTTTTGAACACCCACTTACTTCCCAATGGTTTACAACCATAAGGATGTTCAGTGATCTCACACGTCCTATTAGCCATGATGGAATCCATCTCGCTATGGACCGCTTCTCTCAAGTAGTCAGTATCTGGAGATGCATAAACTTCTGAAATAGAACTGGGAGTATCATCCACAAGGTACAAAACGAAGTCATCACCAAAAGACTTTGCAGTCCTCTGTCTCTTTCCCATACCAAGGGTTTCCTCGTCATCCTTCTCAGGATTTTTCATCATGTGTTTGTTCATAATATTCAATAGGAATGGTAGGCTCAGGAGTCTCCTCTGATTCCTATCTAGAAGTTCTTTGCATATCTCTCATAGAAAAAATATGCTCAAAGAATGTAACATCTTTAGACTCCATAATAATACCAACCTTCACGTCAGGCACCTCAGATTTCACTATTAGAAATCTATAGCCAACGCTATTCTTAGCATAGCCCAAATTAACGCAATCTACAGTTTGGTCCAAGTTTATGCTTTTTGGGAGCGACACATTGACTTTCGCCAAGAAACCCCAAGTACGTAAGTACGAGAGTGTTGTTTTTCTACTCTCCCATTTCTCATAGGGAGTGATCTCATTATCTTGTGTCGGAACTTTACTCAGGACATGACATGATGTCAATATAGCCTCCCCCACCATGCCTTGGATAAACCCGATGTATCTAACATTGCGTTAACCAAATCTGTTAGAGTACGGTTTTCCCGTTCGACAACCCCATTTGACTGAGGTGAATAGGGAGGCATCCTCTCATGAATAATACCATGTTCCGCAAGAAAGAATCAAACTCTTTAGAGAAATACTCTCCACCAAGATCTGACCGGATTCGTTTAATTTTCTTTTCAAGTTGATTTTCAACTTCTGTCTTATAGATTTTAAAGTAGTGTAGAGCCTCATATTTAGTGTTTAACAGATTTACATAGCAAAATCTAGCGAAATCATCTACTAATGTCATGAAGTATATCTTTCCACCTTTAGTCAACACACCATTCATCCCACAGAGATCAAAATGTATGAGTTCTAACGGCGCCAAGTGTCTCTCCTCCGCAGCCTTATGAGGCTTACAAGGTTGCTTTGCTTGTACACACGAATGACACTTAGAACCTTTGGCTAAAGTGAAACTTGGAATTTAATTTAGTTTTGCTAACCGCGTCATGAAGCTGAAACCAATGTGACAAAGACGTGAATTCCAAACTTCTGTATCATTAACACTCGAATGAATGTTGTTCACGACTTTAGTGCAGAAATCAGCGAGGGAAAAGCGGAACAGACCTCCACACTCATAATATTTTCCAACAATCAATCCATATTTCGTTACAACTACTTTATTGGACTCGAAAACCAACTTAAACCCTTCTCTACATAGAAGGGAGCTACTAACGAGATTCTTTTTGATGGCAAGGATATGCTGCACGTTCTTGAGCTGCACGATCCTTCCCGAAGTGAACTTCAGATCGACCGTGCTAACACCAAGCACAGAAGCACTTGCAGCATTCCCCATAAATACACACCCGTTCCTTGTGATCTGATAAGAAAAAAACAATAAGATTTCAGCACACATACATGAATATTTACACTTGTGTAAATCCACCAATGGGTAGACTGACAAACTGGAAATACGGTAAACAAATTACCCATATGCATCTACTGGCTGATTAGGCGCCGCACGTAACACATATGCGGCACCGCCCTGTAGTCTCGTTCATTAATTTATTTTAAAATAAGGTAAGAAATCAAGGATACATATCTGCAAAACAGTTGAGCTAAATGTGACACACTTCAATCAAAACTCGGGAATGAAAATTTTAGGCTGACGATCTGTCTAGAACATTTATTATTGTCCCTACATGTCCTTTTGGTGGAGGATATTAAGCTCCTCTCCAAGTCTTTGTCGTTCATTTCCGTTCGACATCTCTATCATATAATCACCCTTAACGATACATACGTCGTAGGTCGTGTGTCGCATCTAGTCGCGCACTCCCGATTCGGTCGGTGAAGAAACCGGAACAATACGGGAGCCACAAACGATTGAGATGGTAAAAAACAAATCCACCTGATCAATCGGTCAAAAAATAAATCATCAGGGTCAAGCACGATCGGGAGAAAAGCGACCTCGGAACTGCTGACGACCTTATGACGATGCTGGTCTAGCACGCCGTGGAGCTCATTACCCTGGAGGTAGCTTAGACCAGTGTTGAATTCAAGTAAAAGAGAGCGAGACGCTGGGAGGAGCCACCCAGGAGGTGGCTTGGATCAGTGTTGAATTCAAGTCAAAGAGAGCCCGATCCTCGGAGGAGCCACCCAGGAGGTGGCTCGGATCAGTGTTGATATCAAATCAAAGAGAGCTAGAAACTGGGAGGACCCGAGGTTCGGGTAGGTTGTGGGAAGGAGAACAGGAAGCAAAGGTCGGGGCGTGCCGGCGGCGGACGCGGCCGTTCATGGAGATGGGTAGAAGTGTCTCCTTCGGATACACGCCATGGGAGATCAGGAGGCCATGCGGCGGAGTTTCCTTCGGATACATGTTACGGCTATTTTGCATCACTGTTTTATATTGTTATTTTATGTTATTCATCGATATATTTCATGTTATGATGCATTACTTATGTTATTTTATCTTATTTTCCATGTTTCATAATTTTTGGAGGAAAAAGCACCTTTGAGATACCATATTTGAGAAGATCAGAAGAAGAGAGGGTACACCGGAGATATCTTAGAAGTTCAGAGGAGGAGTCCAACCAGAAGGGGAGCCAGAGGGGGGCCACCAGTGGCCCACACCATGAGGTGGTGCCCCACCTTGGCCGCGCCGCCAGGTGGTGTGGCCACCGTGGCCCACCTCTGGTCGACATATTTCGCGTACTTGACCCCGAGGGAACCCGAAGCCCCAGACCATCATCGAAGAATTATTCTGGCGCCACCTCGAGGCGGAAAACACCCGAGAGAGAAAAGCTCTCTGGCAGGGAGAAATCTGCCGGGGAAATTCCTCTCCGGAGAGGGGAAATCATCGCCATTGTCACCGTCATCACTTCGGGCATCATCAAGATCGTATCATCATCATCATCACCACCAGCACCATCACCCTCACCATCTACTGTCATCCCGCTCCAACAATTAGGGGCCTCTATCGTTTACATTAGATCTCTCTCCTGGTGTGGATTACTTGTTAGTAGTTGATGCTTGTGCGATTTATCGGTGTTAGAACTTTATGACCAAATTGTTATTATCCATTATATCACCTCTGATTATGATCCATATGTTTTCTTGTGATTAGTTTGTTTAGTTCTTGAGGACATGGGAGAAGTCATGATGTTAGTAGTGAAGTTATATTGAAGTAATATCTCGTGGTTCGGTATTTAAGTTGTGGTGCTATTCTTCTAGTGGTGTCATGTGAACGTCGACTACATGATACTTCACATTTATGGGCCTAGGAGGATGCATTGTGTATTTCGCTACTAATTGTGGGGTTGCCGGAGTGACAGAAACCTAAACCCCCCTTAGGAAACCAATGCACGAGATAGCGTAGAATCCCGAAGTTTAAGGTTGTGGTTAGTTTTATCATAGTGACTTTCTTGTATTTGTGGATGCTTACGAGGGGTATAATCATAAGTATGTATTAGTCCTAGTTGGGCGGTGCATTATCATAGGTTCGCCCACACAACACTTCACGAACCAATGGATATTAATCAACCATAACAAAGAGAAAGCACTTGACGAAATTACCATGTGTCCTCGAGAACGTTTGGTAGTCATAAGTAACACAACCGGTTTGTCCTTTGCTATCAAAAGGATTGGGCAACTTGCTGCAATTTTATTTACTTTATTTTATTTACTCGCACTTTATTTATCTGTTATATCAAATATAACCAAAAAAAAAAAGTTTGCTAGTGTTTACAGTGAATCCTATATCCAACCTGCTTGTCAACACCTTTTGCTCCTCGTTGCGCTCGACACTCTTATTTATCGAAAGTACTACGATACACCCCCTATACTTGTGGGTCATCAAGGCTATTTTTTGGCGCCGTTGTCGGGGAGTGAAGCGCTATTGGTAAGAGAAACTTTTACTGTGAGTGATGTTTTTATTTCTGTTTACTACTTTATTTCATCATGGATAATACTTTTGATTGTCTGTTTAGAGGTACTACTACTATCACTGCTAGGGTAGTAAATGACATGTTATCTGCTGAATTAGATCCTTATAAAATACCTATGAAAATTGTTGGACGTGTTATGGATAACTGCTATTACGGTGATGGAATTGTCCATCCCGGTGATCATTTGCTCTTTATACATGAATTATGCGAGTTATTCAGGTGTGCAGGTATTACAATGGATCAATTTAAAAGCAAATTATTTTCTTTATCGCTGAAAGGTTCGACCTATCAGCTCCCCAATGCTTAACCGGGCGGACTGATTCTATAGTTCTGTTCTAGTAGAAACTTGATTGATTCGTTCCTTATGTTGCCGCTGAATGGTTCAAATTACTGAGGAATGGTGAATCTATTAGATGGGAGAAAATTGTTCCTCTCTTTTATTCTAAATTTTGTCCTCCTAGTGAGATTCACAAAGACCGGAATCAAATCTATAATTTCTGGCCTCATGATGGAGAGAGTATTTCCCAAGCGTGGGGGAGAATGAAGTCATTAATGCTCAAATGTCCCATTCATGAACTCACGCGTAATATTGTTGTCAATAATTTTTATGCAAGGCTTTCTCTTCATGATAAGGATTTATTGGATGCTTCTTGTTCTGGATCATTTACACATATGAGGGAAGAAGCTAAATGGGATCTTCTTCACCGTATTCAAGAAAACACTTAAGGATGGGAGAACGAAAAAGGTAGAAAGTCGGGTATATTATGATTATGAATGCATTAAATATTTTATGGGTACCAATGATTTCCATGATGTTCATGTTGTTTGTGGTCTTGATTCTCAAATTTTTTCGAACTGTCTTAAAGCTTTTGCCTCCTATCTTTATATTCCTAAAAAGAATTATCACAAATACCATGCAACTTATAAAGATATTGTTCCTGCTAGTAATATAGAAGTGCATGCTATTAATCCTGCTGTTCCTGAGCCTTATGTTGAAAAAAATGCCTTTCCCTGCTAAAGTGAAAGAACACTCTATGGTGGCTAGTGTGGTTAATAAGAGTAATAAGAAATCTATTGAACCTGATGAACAAATAACTGTTGAACCTGCAGTAGCAATAGTGAAGGATCTTGTTTGTGGAAATGTGGAGGATGAACACATTGTCTTCTGTAAGGATGCCTCTAACATTGTTTCACATACTCATAGACCCAAGAAAACTAGTGTTCATGTGCTTTCTGTTAAGATTGGTGATCATTACTATTATGGTTTGTGTGATATTGGTGCTAGTTCTAGTGCTATACCTTATGAGCTTTATAGCGAAATTATGCATGAAATTGGCTCTTGTGAGCTTGAAGATATTGATGTGGTTATTCAGCTTGCTAATAGAGAAACTATTTTTCCTATTGGTATTGTTAGAGATGCGGAAGTTTTATGTGGTAAAACTAAATATCCCACTGATTTTCCAGTACTTGGTAAGGCTGCTAGTAAGTCTTGTCCTTTTATTTTTGGTAGACCTTTCTTGAACACTTGTGGTGCTATTATAGATTGTAAAAGAGAGAAGATTTTGACTAAATTTGATGGAAAATCTTATGAGTTCAATTTCTCCAAATTTGCTAGAGCACCTTATGAATCTAAATTACCTGATGAGAATTTTAAAGTTGAACAACTTGCTTCTATTGCTCTTTCTCCTAACAATGCTTTGCAGCAATATATGGAGGACCATGAGAGTAAGGATTTTCATGGAAGAGAGAAATGAGATTGAAGATATTCTTCTTCGTCAACCAGTGATACTGAAACATAATTTACCCGTGGAAGACTTGGGTACCACATTACCACCCAAGGAGGATCATGTCTTTGATTAAAAACCTTTACCTGATGATCTTAAACATTTTTATATTGATTATAAGAAAACATATCATGTTATTATTAGTGCAAAACTTTAAGGTGAATAAGAGGAAATATTATTGGGAGTTCTCAAGAAACACCATGGAGCTATTGGATATACTCTTGATGAATTGAAGGGAATTTCTCCTACTATATGTCGGCATGCTATTAATATTGAACCTGCTGCAAAGCTAGTAGTTGAACATCAACGCCCTTTAATTCCTAAGATGAAGGAGGTGTTAAGAAATGAGGTATTAAAACTTCATGATGCTGGCATTATTTTTCCTATTGCTGATAGTAGATGGGTGAGCCCTGTGCATTGTGTCCCTAAGAAAGGAGGAATGACTTTTTGTACCTAATGAAAAAATGAGCTCATTCCACAAAGAGTAGTAGTTGGTTATAGAATGTGCATTGATTTTAGAAAGGTTAATAAAGTTACTAAGAAATATCATTATCCTTTACCCTTTATTGATCAAATGCTTGATAGGTTGTCTAAGAAAACTCATTCTTGCTTTCTTGATGGTTATTTTGGTTTTTCTCAAATTGTTGTTACAAAACAAGGTCAATAGGAAACAACCTTTACTTGTCCTTATGTACTTATGCTTATAGACGTATGCCTTTTGGTTTGTGTAATGCTCCTGCTACTTTTCAAAGATGCATGTCTACTATTTTTCATGGTTTTTATGAACAAATTGTGGAAGTATTTATGGATGATTTCTCCATCTATGGAACTTCTTTTGATAATTTTTTGCACAACCTTGACAAAGTTTTGCAGAGATGTGAGAAAACTAATCTTGTTCTTAATTGGGAGAAATGCCACTTTATGGTTAATGAAGGAATTGTTCTTGGACATAAAATTTCTGAAAGAGGTATTGAAGTTGACAGCGCTAAACTGGAAGCAATAGAGAAAACGCCCTGTCCTAGGGATGTTAAAGGTATTCGTAGTGTTCTTGGTCATGCTGGTTTTTATAGGAGGTTCATTAAAGATTTCTCTAAAATATCAAATCCTCTTACTAATCTTCTTCAAAAAGATATACCATTTGTTTTTTATGATGATTGTAAGGAAGCTTTTGAAACTTTAAAGAAGGCTTTAACTACTGCTCCTATTGTTTAACCTCCTGATTGGAATTTACCTTTCGAAGTTATGTGTGATGCTAGTGATTTTTCTATAGGTATTGCTCTTGGACAGCGCATAGATAAGAAGTCGAATGCTATTCATTATGCTAGTAAGACTCTTGATGCTGCTCAAAAGAATTATGCTACTACTAAAAAAGAGTTCTTAGCTGTAGTTTTTGCATGTGATAAGTTTAGGCCTTATATTGTTGACTCAAAGGTTACTATTCATACTGATCATGCTGCTATTAGATACATTATGGAAAAGAAAGATTCTAACCCTAGGCTTATTAGATGGGTGTTGCTTTTAGAAGAGTTTGATTTGCATATTGTGGATAGGAAGGGTGCTGAAAATCTTGTTGTTGATAACTTGTCTAGATTGGAAAACATTACTTTTGATCCTACTCCTGTTAATGATAGTTGTCCAAATGAACAATTGGCTGCAATAAAGGTAAAACCCCAAGATAGTCATTGGTATGCTGATTATGCTAATTTTATTGTTCCAAAGTATTTGCCTCCAACATTTATAGCTCAACAAAGAAGACAATTATTCTATGATTTGAGGCATTATTTTTTGGATGACCCACATTTATATAAATAAGGAGTAGATGGTATAATGATAAGATGTGTTCCAGATCATGAACAACGTGAAATATTCAAGAAGTGCCATAGTAGTGCTTATAGAGGACATCACGCTAGAGATAGAACCGCACAGAAGGTTCTACAATCATGTTGCTATTGGCCTACTCTCTTTCAAGATGCACATAAATTTATTTTGTCTTGTGATGAATGTCAAAGAGTAGGAAATATTTCTAGACGTAATGAAATGCCTATGAGTTATTCTCTTGCTATTGAACCTTCTGATTGTTGGGGATTTGATTTTATGGGTCATTTTCCTCCTTCAAATGGCTATACACATATACTTTTTGTTGTTGATTATGTTACTAAATGGGTAGAAGCTATACCTACTAAAAGTGCTGATGGAGAAACCTCGTTAAAAATGCTTAAAATGTTATTTTTCGTAGGTTTGGTGTGCCTAGATATCTTATGACTGATGGAGGCTCTCATATTATTCATGGTGGTTTTAGAAAAACCCTTGCTAAATATGATGTTAATCATAGAATTGCCTCATCTTGTCATCCTCAAACTAGTGGGCAAGTAGAATTACCAAATAGAGAAATTAAATCTATCTTGCAAAAGACTGTTAATAAATCCAAGAAGAATTGGTCAGATAAGTTGAATGATGCTTTATAGGCTTATAGAACTGCTTATAAAGACCCTATGGGCATGTCTCCCTGTAAAATGGTTTATGGAAAATCTTGTCACTTGCCTTTAAAATTAGAACACAAAGCTTATTGGACAGTGAAAGAATTAAATAAAGTTTTTAAACTTGCTGATAAAAAAATGTTTGATTTGAATCATTTAGATGAATGGAGATGTGAAGCTTATGAAAATGCCAAGATCTTTAAAGAGAAAGTTAAACAATGACATAATGAATCCTTAAAACAGAGTTTCATGTTGGTGAGAAAGTTCTATTGTATCGGTCTCGTCTTATATTTTTTGCTGGAAAATTACTCTCGATGGGACGCCTAGTGAAATGCATCTATCTCCTCTCCTCCCCTTCTTTCTTATTATCCATTTTATATACCTAGTCGAAGAATACTTCAGATTATAGGGCGGGCTTTTCTACCCATTGACCGGGACCGATCACTGTGTTTGACCGCTCTTGGTATTCAGACCTTGGACTTTTTCGCTAGGAGCTGATCCATTCTTTAAGAGCTCTATACATAAAGAGAAGGCGTATTCACTTAAAGGACTGTGAAATCTACCCTAACCTTATGTTATTGAAGAAGTGTATCATTCGGGGGCAATCAAAATTGCTTCCCTCAAAGATAACACTACACAAATGGTAAATGGGCAAAGACTCAAACATTATATTTCTAGGGATTCCTATTATGAAGATGTTGATGTTGTTCAAGTAATGACTCCGGAAAAATTCATCGGATGAAAGATTCAAGAACCTACAGAGTCAGTTTTGGAATAAGTAACAATTCTGTTAAGAAAGAGTTTGCAGATTAACTTTTCAGTTATAAATTATTGATTTTTGGACAATATGAGAAATACCGAGTCAAAGAGGAGTTGTAGAAAGTTCCTGGAGGCACCACACCATGTGGCAGCGCGGGCCCACCCCTGGCCACGCCAGCCTATGGTGTGGGAGCCCCTCCCTGACTCGTGTTTCTGTTTCGAGCTGTTTCTGCCAGGGTTTGTTTTCAGTTTTAGAAGCACCATGGTCTCCACCACCAACAACAAGGGGAAGGGACGAAGGAAGAAGATCTCCAAGACCGGGAGCCGAAGAAGGAGATTGATAGTGGAGCTGAAGGAGATGTAGAAAAAACCCGCGGGTGCATCCACGTGCTACCATCGCAAGCATTGGAGTGGTTGCAAAACCTTCCAAGCCCACGGCAAGGACTAACACTGGATGACAGGCCCGACGTCATTTTTTATCTCCGGACATTCCACTTTCAAGTATTAAGAGACCTTTCCATACTTTAATTTATGAATATCAATATATGAGGGTACCCGAGTCAAGGTTGCCTTCTTGCTGGGATATGGATCGTTCTAACCGTACAGATAGAGAAAGATCTCAACCTAAGGAAGTGTGGGAGGAAAATCCAGATGGATGGAATGCATCGATTGACAAGCATGCAAACTGTATTGATCACAATACGGAGATGATGCGTATGCTTATATTCGTAATTGAAGATCTGAAGAAATCACTTGATAAGCTCATCGAGAAGGATTCACCACCACCACCGCCGAAGAATTGATTGGTCATTGGTATTGGCGTCCCATTGGCTTGTTCCATGCTTGGGGGAGTGTCGCGGTATCACCTTTATCTTTCACTCCTTTTTACCTTTTAGTAGAGTCATATCATGAGTAGAGGAAATATCATATAGTATGGTTTGCAGTATGGAAGTGTCACTCCTTAGTTGGTTATCGTTGTATCCCTTGGTTTGAGTTGCCGTAATGAAATATTAATGGGAAGCTTCATCATCTATATGTTCTACTTTATTTTAGTTTTCAATTTTTGTTATGTGATTGATCTTGTTATTAGTATTGGTATCAGTGTTGGAGCTTCAAGATAATCTAGTTGGTTTTGGCAAACTTAGCATTGGTCAGTAGCAACAATACGTTGAGACTTAAGTAGAAAAGAGGGAGTTGCATGTAGATATATTATTCCATGATCATTATTCCTTGTTAGCTCATAAGCTTAGTATTCTCAAATAAGTTTGCTTGCACCTTCAAGGAAGATTGCATGATTGGCTTTATCATATATTTTTTTGTTTTTTTACTTCAATTCTTATGCTTGCTACCCAACCTTGCTAGCCAAAAACTTGTACTGAGAGGGAATGCTTCTCGTGCAATCGAAACCTTGAGCCCCAAAACCTTGCCATTTGTGTCCACCATACCTACCTATCTGTGTTAATTAACCGCCACTCCAAGTAAATTGCTCATGTGCTACCTTTAAAACCTTCAAAATTACTCCTGTTTTGTGTTCCTGTTTTTCTCATGAGGATGTAAATATAGAAACTTTATCTCACTTGTTGATTGCACTTCACACACCTCGAGTAGTGGCTTCATCCGCTTATCCAAATGCTAGAAGAGCTGGCAGCGGGGTGCCCAGCCCCAAACTAATACACAAATTCTCTTCACTATTTTTGCCCCTAATTTATCAGTCAAAACATACTTGTGTAAACAAAAGAGAATAAGGGATGACCTTCTACACCAGCTGCGTCCTTCATATGGGAGCCGCTCTTGTGAAGTTTAGTTGGCTTGTGACGTACTGTATTTTATGTTTACCATTCGTTGACACTAGAATACACCTCTCAAAATTAGACACTCCTCCATGGTTTGTGATTGTTGGCGGGCACCCGAGGATTCGGTTATCCATGGTTTGTGTAATATGGATGGGAGGAGTGTCAAACATTTTATACCTCTGTTTATTAAAATAAAAGCTCTAGCACATGAGTGATCCATGCTTCCCTCTGCGAAGGGCCTATCTTTTACATTTATGTTGAGTCATTAAACCTATTTCCTTTTGTCTTAAGCAAGCATTTGAATTGTTGTGATTTATATGACTGCATGTTGATTCACTCAATCAACGTGCAAACTGTTCTCTGCCAGCTCTGTAGGGATACCCGGCATGTCGCTGGGCGTCCAGGCGAACACATCCTGATTCGAACGAATGAACTCCACAAGTGCCTTCTCCTGCTCGCTGTCCAAGTTAGATCCTATAGCAAATTGCTTAGAAGGGTCACCCTCGACAAAGGCCACCATCTTGGTGTCCTGCGCTGCCTTAAACTTTGCTCTCTCATCTTCAGTATTCGGCCTTTTTAACGCTGTTCTGTCATCCGGGTCTACTTGAGACCGGTAATATTTGAGCTCCTCTTTTCTGCAGGCTTGCTCAGCCATTGCCGCATCTCCCTCATCGCACTCAGCCGCTATATCCCAGCTCCCATGTATGGGTCTGCTTGGGACCCGGTATTTTTAGCTGTAGATACACGTAACACGGCCTGGCCATGAACTTAGCATAAGCCGGCCTTCCGAATAGCGCATGATAAGGGCTGCACAACTTGACCACCTCGAAGGTGAGCCACTCAACCCGGAAATTGTCCTTCGATTCTCCAAAAGCTACCTCCAATGTGATTTTTCCCTCGGGGCACGCTGAGTGACCCGGTACCATCCCGTCAAAAACTGTTGAACTCTTATGTAGCTCGGACTCCTTGAGACCCATGCGTAGAAAGGTTTCCCAATATAAGATGTTGATGCTACTACCGCCGTCCATTAAGACCTTTTTCAACTCCTAACCATTAACCTGCGGCGCAACCACCAATGCTAAGACTCCCGGGTGTTCTATCCTTTCCGGGTGATCCTTCTGCTCCATGTTACGTCCTGCTCTGACCATCTCAGGTGTCTCAGAACGGCCGAGGCAACTGAGTTTACCGCCTTTTTCAGTATCTTTTTATCCTTGTTGGAAATTCCTGTAGTATGCACGTGGTATTGTCCCAATTGCTTGGGGTTGGCTTGGAAACCTCCAGCTCCCCCCTGGTTATTACCCGGATTTCCGCCTGCCGGGTTGCCGGCTGGGGGTGGGCCGTTGCCCGGGTTTCCACCCGGACCCGTTCCTCCTCCCCGACCTGCACCTCGCATAGCCTTGTTTATTTCCTCGTTCTTCCATCTCTGTAGGTCCGCGCATGGTTCCAATGAGTGGTTAGCCGGCCTACCGTTCCTACTGTGCTTTGGGCACGCCATTCTGAAGATATCCCAATTGTTACCCGGCCTTGGCGGTCCTTGATAATTTCCTCCGTTCTGGTTTCCTCCATTGAAGTTTCCTTCTGCCCTAGGTCTCGAAGAGCCGGCTTCTGTGCTAGCGACAAACTCGGAGCTTCCCTCAAACGGGTGCTTGTTCTGGTTGTTCCCATTGTTACCTCGCCATTGTTACCCAGCGTTTGATCATTGCCGGTTCTTCAATTGTTGCTTGTGTTTGCTTTTGCTTTCTTGTCATCGACGTTCCTCTTCTGTAGTATCTGTTGCAGCGTGCTTGTTGCATGCGTCCATTAGTTCTCCCATCGTAACCTCCGAAGCATTTCGACTAGATTTCATGCGAGTTAACTTTTGCACTAAAGGTATGTACTTGCACGTCTTTGCCATAGCTTGTAACGCATCCTTGGGCTGGATATCTGTAGATGAGTGAAGTATCTCCATAACTCGGCGCACCCAGCTGCGCGCCGATTCTCCCTTCTTCTGGACGCACCGCTCTAAGTCATCAATAGTAAACAGTTTTCTGCACGTCCCATGAAAGTGCTTGATAAACGCAGTTTTCAAATCCTCCCATGACTTGATAGATCCTTCCGGTAGGTTATTGAACCATAACTTTGCCGCTCCTTCTGACATCATCAAATACATGAACTTGGCTTGAAGATTTTCGGAGGCGTTGCGGATTGACATAGCCATCTCATAACTGCTCAACCATGTTTCTGGATCCATAGTCGGCTCATAATTTACTACTTTACCCGGTTCTTTGAATTTATCCGGGTAAGGCTCAGCCCTGATGTTATCCGACAGACACTTAGGCCCAGCGAGATTAGTCGGAACTGGCCTTACTCGGGATATGTGTGATCCTGCGGGGGGTGCGGCTGGGCGCGGCGCTGCTGCTGGTCCGTGCACCGCAGACCCGGCCGCGGCTCTCCTCGCTCTGGAACTATCCACAATAGCTTGCACTGCTGATGCCGCTGGTACTGCTTGAACGCGGGGAGGAGGCGGCATTTGCTGCTGCTCTGCCCTCCGTCGCGCTGAGCTTGTCTGAATATTGCCGGTATTGGCTCGTTGCTGGCTGATATACGGTGTCCCATGCATTCCACTTCTGTTGTCCGGGTAATTAACTTGTTGTGCCACTGCCGTATGCAATAAATCGATCGCCCGTCGGGTCTGCTCCGCATTGGGTGACTCTCTTACGGGAATCTGATTCAATGCTAACGTTGCAGCATATACATTATCCATGGGGTTGTTGTAATGACCTGCTGGCGTGCGAAACCGTGATGGTGGTGGTGGTAGTAATGTATTGCCGGTAGTAACTCCAGTCTGTGATATGGGTAACCCGGCCTGTGTGTTTACCGGTTGTGCTCCTCCAGTTGCGGGTTGATGTACAGTTCCTTGGTTCGCCGCTGGAATCGGCTGATCCTGAGGTGTGATGAATAGTGTGGCCGGGTTTATGACTCCACCTGTTGCCGGTAAACTGGTCTGGTGCCTTTGACGCACCCTGGTTGTCTCTTCTCGGAGCCGGTTCTCCAATACATCTAGATCGCGCTGGCGCGCAGCTACCCCTTGTTTTTCTGCTTCCACTTGCCTTCTCTGTTGTTCCAATGCACGACGGGCTACATCCAGATCCCTAACACGTTCCGCCGCGTTTTCCGGGGTTATGATTGTGGCTAGAACGGTGGGATCCAGGATCAGGTTGTTGTTGAACAGGGCCGGGTGTTGCGGATTTGAAGGACCCGCCCCTGGTGTCCGGTTTGCCAGATATCCGAACATGTTTGCCTGCAACTCGCTATCCGCCGCATGGCTGGTAACTGATGCCGATTCTCCGTCGACCCGGGTTAAGACCGGGTTTCCGTCAACCGGATTTTGCTGCTGGGCCGATGCTTGTGCTGTTCTGACAGCGGCCGCGGTCACGTTCCCCTGATTAAGATTGGTTCCAGGGGCCGTGTTAACCGCGACCTGGCGCACAATGATTGGCGCAGATTCGTATTCTTCTTCATCATCGCTGTCTTCCTCGTACCGGTCCTCCAGCAGGTGTAGGATAGACTCGGTGTCATCTTCTCTCATAACCCGGCCACGCGGGGTCCATGCCGGCTCCTCCGGCTGTTCCCTCTTCGTGGTGGTCTGTTCTGCCGGATCTATCGTCCCGACCGATTCCTCCCCATCGGACTAAACGCAGGTGGCCTCCCCTGACACAGAATCAAATCCAAAATCATCAGGGATTGAACCGGGCGTATGTACCATGCCAATGAAGACGTTGATCCGGCCGATTGTCACGACAGATCCGGATTCGAGCAGATCCGAATCTGGCCCCCAGCCAAAATCGTCCACCATCTTCTCTCCTTCGGGGTTGGTGTAGATCTCGCCGACGACGAGGTTCTTCATGTTCTCCCGAGCTTCTCCCGTGATGTAAACACCCTTGCACGTAGGCCCCACGGTGGGCGCCAACTGTCGTGGGATAATCACGGCAGACGTTATCGGGGGTAACTTGTCTTGGGGCGAATCGACTCGAGTGTTTGGGAGAGGGTTTAGCTCAAAGGAAACCATGGTGATATGCGATCTGGTAGCCGGCAATCAAGTCGCCGAGTCTACGATCTAAATATATTAACTCGATACTGGTGTTACAATGGATACTCGATATCTCGCGATCTGGCGATTGTGTTCTTGCTTACGATACAACTTGAAAAGCTTGTCCTAACCCTAACCTAAGGACCGGCTTATATAACATCCGGACCCCCTGGCTTATTCTCCAAGGCGCACTCTGAATCCTACCCGGACACTGCTTACAAACCCTAAACTTCCATACCGGAACCCACAATCCGGGTTACGAGGCCTATGCTCATGGGCCTTCTAGAAACTCCTTTATCCTAAGCCGGGTCTTGTGCAGCGCCCTTTGGGCCGAGTTACTCCTTGGCGTTAGCCTACCTGGTTATCATCCCTCCATCAGTTTTCTCGGTTCAGAAAATTCAGAGAAAGGTGGAAACAGAGGGGAAGAAAGAGGATGAAGGGGAGGCTAGGGTTCTTGGGGTGCTTCTAGGGTAGATAAGGAGGGGATTTGGTGGAGGGGACCATGGAGTTTCGGTGGTGGTGATCGTTTTGATGTGGAGGGTGAAAGCGACAGCAGGGAAAAGAGGTTGCTCTCCGGAAACACTATATAGTGCTCATAGCATTACATATTAGAGCACGCCCGTGTAGTTTTTTAGGTGAGCCGGCCCATTTAAATGACTTTTTCGCGAAAATAATAGCTGCATTGTGCGTGACGGGGGTTCGAACCCAAGACCACCGCGCTTCAACAGCGACGCTCAAGCCACCAGGCCACAGCGAGTTTGTGTAAGTATCCTTTTTCTTACCTTTTTATCCTCTTCTTTTTTCTTTTTTTTTGTTTCTTTTTCGTTTTTTTCTTTTTTTGTTCAAACTTTAGTGATCAAATTTATATATTTTAACATTCGAATTTTTGTTGGAATGAAAAATCTGTTTTCAAATTTAAAATATGTTCAAATTAAAAACTGTTCAAATTTGAAATCTGTTCAAATTAATTTTTTGTTCAAATTTAAAAACTGTTCAAATTTGAAATCTGTTCAAATGAAAAATTTGTTCAAATTAATTTTTTGTTCAAAATTAAAAACTGTTCAAATTTGAAATCTGTTCAAATGAAAAATTTGTTCAAATTATTTTTTTGTTCAAAATTAAAAATTCCTCATATCTAATTTTATTTCATGTACAGGGACCAGCAAACAGCGAAGCGAGCAGTGATCGTAGCCCAGCGTTCGTAGCGAAGCGAGCAGCGATCGAGGCTAATGGGCCGGCCCAGGAGCGAGCGAGGAACCAGCGAACGTGGGCGATTCCAGCGCCTCCGCTCGCTAAGAGCGCTATATAGGGGAACCCGTCGCTCTCCTCGTGCATCCGTACGGAGGAGAAGAAGGTGGGCTGGTTTGGTTTGTTGGGATGGGCCAGTTAGGCTTCTCTCTCCCTCTTAAAAACATTTTTTTTCTTCTCTTGATTTGTTTTTAATATTTTCCAGAAATTGTTTTAGGCACTAAGAAAAACAAAATAAGTTTTAGAGCAACAAACTCAACTCAGTTTTAATGAAAAAATAGGATGGGCAAAAATTTAAATGTTTGTTGAGTTTTATAATGCGGATGACATGATGGCATGATGCATGACGATGCAAAAGAAAACAAGCAAAACTAATTAGGGAAAACCCCGGGCGTTACATAACATTGCCACTAGCATGCAAATAAAGTTCCATAGGATTTTTAATTTTCTGTTCAAACACTTCATGTCTTAACTCAAGATAAATATTATAAATCTCTCTCATATTTTTGTTGTTTTCCATTAAGCCTAACTAGTGAAAATAAAAACAAGAAATAAAAAGATATAATTGCAGAATCTAAAGGAAATAACTTCGAGCACTCACAGAGGATGTGAGTACCTTTTACCTTACCTCCCCGGCAACGGCGCTAGAAAAGAGTTTGATGTCGTCTACGCACCCTTCTATTCTTGTAGACAGTGTTGGATCACCCAAGGTTTATCGAACTCATGGAGGTAGATGTCAAAGATATCCCTCTCAAGCAACCCTTCAATCAAGATACAAGAAGTCTCTTGTGTCCCCAACACACCTAATACAATTGTCAGTTGTATAGGTGCGCTAGTTCGGCGAAGAGAGAGTAAAATGCAAGTAATATGGATGATAATAGAAATCTGAAGTAAAAATGGAAGCAAGAAAACATGTAGCAGAACGGACGGAAAATGGTGTTTCAATGCTTGGAAATAAGGCCTAGGGCTCCTGCTTTCACTTGAGGACACTCTCAAAAATGATCACATAAATGAATAACTAGATAACTTCTCTCACTATGCTACTCTTAACCCTCTCCAGTTGGATAACGAACACTAATCATTGCGTAGGGCTACAAAAGGCATTCCTTAAAGTAAGCATTCTCATATCTAGTTAACCCCACGTTGTCACTATGAGTGCCCTAGAAGGTACTAGACAAACACCAAAATTCATAGAGGAGACACACACGATGTGCACACTGTCATCTTCACACCGCGATGCAAGGTGGCTCCATAGTTCATATTAATAAAGCACTTGAGTAGCAAAAGATGAAGAGTACCATCTACGAATTCAAATAGATTAGAGTTAATAGCATAAAACCACCACATTTCTGCCTAAATTCCCGAAAACCACCACTTTACGTTTATTTCCCCAAAATCCACCAATATTCTGCCAGATTTTTGCAATTCGGACTAAACTCGAATTGAGAGAGGATTGACACGATTTCTAACAAGTGGGACCCATTTGTCAGCGCCGATGTGGCAAATTTTTCAAAAAATTCCGAATCTTTTTGAAACCAAAGTGTGTAACCCGTACAAATTTTCAGAAAAATAAAAAAATAGAAAACAATTTCAAACAATTCCGAAAAAAATCACAGGCATAGATAACTATGATTCGCAAACCCGTGCAAATTTTCGTGCTAAAATAACTTTTATGCTAGCCTGTACAAAAAATACAAATTTTCAGATCTGAGATTCAAATTTTCAGATCTGAAAATTTGTCTTTTTTGCACAGGCCAGCAGAAAAATCATATTTGTACGAAAATTTGCACGGGTGTGCGGACCATACTATTCTTTGCCTATGATTATTTTCGGAATTTTTTGAAACGTTTTCTATTTATTTTTATTTTTCAGAAGTGTGCGGCCCGTACAAACTTTCGGGAAAATAAAAATAGAAAACTAATTAAAAAAATTCCAAAAAAATCACGAGCTTAGATGTGTATGGTTTCCACACCCGTGCAAATTTTCATACAAATATGACTTATTTTATGGCCTGTGCAAAAAAGACAAATTTTTAGATCTGAGATTTGAATCTCAGATCTGAGATTTGAATCTCAGATCTGAAAATTTGTCTTTTTTGCACTGGCCAGCAGAAAAGCCATTGTGATATGAAACTTTGCACGGGTGTGCGAATTATAGTCATCTATGCCTGTGATTTTTTTCGGAATTTTTTGAATTTGTTTTCTATCTTTTTTATTTTTCCGAAAATTTGCACGGATCATACACTTCGGTTTCAAAAAAAATCGGATTTTTTTGAAAATTTTACTTTTATTTTTTTGTTGTTGTTGTAATTATTGTGTGTATAACATGTGGGGCCCCACGTGTGACCTGGTCCGGCTCGGGAAATTGTCCATTTTTTTGCCACGTCGGCGCTGACAAATGGGTCCCACCTGTCAGAAATCGTGTCAATCCTCTTTCAATTCGAGTTTAGTCCGAATTGCAAAAATCTGGCAGAATAGTGGTGGATTTTAGGGAAATAAACGTAAAGTGGTGGTTTTTCGGAATTTAGGCAGAAATGTGGTGGTTTTATGCTATTAATTCAATAGATTACAAAGCTCATGATCACATATAGATCACACCCTGGGATAAAGAAATGAACCACATAGCTACCGGTAGAGCCCTTAATTAGCCTCGGGGGAGAACTACTCCCTCCTCGCCATAGGATACAGCAACGGCGATGGAGATGGCGGTGGAGTCGATGGAGATGGTTCCGGGGGCACTTCCCCGTCCCGGCAGGGTGCGAGAACAGAGATCTGTCCCCCGAAACTTCTTGGCGGCGACGGCGGAGCTAAGGATGTATTTTGTGGAAAAGGTCGATTATTTTAGGGTTTTCCCTCGGGGGAGTATATATTTGCAAAAGGGCGATGCCGGGGGGTGGCCAGGGGCCCACACCCCTTTGTGGCGCGGCCAGGGGGACCCGTGCCACCCCATGGTGTGGCTACCTTGTGGCCCCCTCCGGGGCTCTTCGGGACTTCTGGAAGCTTCCGGGACTTCTAAGACTTCTGGCTTTTGAATTTTCCAATACCGAGAATATTTCCAGAACAAATTTTCTGAAACTAAGAACAGCAGAAAACAGGGAACTGGCTCGGTGACATCTTGTTAATAGGTTAGTCCCAGAAAACGTGTAAAAATGCTATAATTAAGGGAGAAAACATGTAGCAATTGGCATAATATCATCATGGAGCATCAGAAATTATAGATACGTTGGAGACGTATCACTCTCCATTCAGGAAAGTCGTCTTAACATCCATCTAATGGACGAGAAGACCATGCAAGGCTGCCAACGAGAGTAATTCTCGAATGGTAATCAGTCTGGCCACAGGTGAATAAGTATCGAATAAATCTTCATCTTCTTTTTGGGAATAACCCTTGGCCACAAGCCTAGCCTTGTACTTTTCAATCGTACCATCGGGTCTAACCTTGTTTTTGAACACCCACTTACTTCCCAATGGTTTACAACCATAAGGATGTTCAGTGATCTCACACGTCCTATTAGCCATGATGGAATCCATCTCGCTATGGACCGCTTCTCTCAAGTAGTCAGTATCTGGAGATGCATAAACTTCTGAAATAGAACTGGGAGTATCATCCACAAGGTACAAAACGAAGTCATCACCAAAAGACTTTGCAGTCCTCTGTCTCTTTCCCATACCAAGGGTTTCCTCGTCATCCTTCTCAGGATTTTTCATCATGTGTTTGTTCATAATATTCAATAGGAATGGTAGGCTCAGGAGTCTCCTCTGATTCCTATCTAGAAGTTCTTTGCATATCTCTCATAGAAAAAATATGCTCAAAGAATGTAACATCTTTAGACTCCATAATAATACCAACCTTCACGTCAGGCACCTCAGATTTCACTATTAGAAATCTATAGCCAACGCTATTCTTAGCATAGCCCAAATTAACGCAATCTACAGTTTGGTCCAAGTTTATGCTTTTTGGGAGCGACACATTGACTTTCGCCAAGAAACCCCAAGTACGTAAGTACGAGAGTGTTGTTTTTCTACTCTCCCATTTCTCATAGGGAGTGATCTCATTATCTTGTGTCGGAACTTTACTCAGGACATGACATGATGTCAATATAGCCTCCCCCACCATGCCTTGGATAAACCCGATGTATCTAACATTGCGTTAACCAAATCTGTTAGAGTACGGTTTTCCCGTTCGACAACCCCATTTGACTGAGGTGAATAGGGAGGCATCCTCTCATGAATAATACCATGTTCCGCAAGAAAGAATCAAACTCTTTAGAGAAATACTCTCCACCAAGATCTGACCGGATTCGTTTAATTTTCTTTTCAAGTTGATTTTCAACTTCTGTCTTATAGATTTTAAAGTAGTGTAGAGCCTCATATTTAGTGTTTAACAGATTTACATAGCAAAATCTAGCGAAATCATCTACTAATGTCATGAAGTATATCTTTCCACCTTTAGTCAACACACCATTCATCCCACAGAGATCAAAATGTATGAGTTCTAACGGCGCCAAGTGTCTCTCCTCCGCAGCCTTATGAGGCTTACAAGGTTGCTTTGCTTGTACACACGAATGACACTTAGAACCTTTGGCTAAAGTGAAACTTGGAATTTAATTTAGTTTTGCTAACCGCGTCATGAAGCTGAAACCAATGTGACAAAGACGTGAATTCCAAACTTCTGTATCATTAACACTCGAATGAATGTTGTTCACGACTTTAGTGCAGAAATCAGCGAGGGAAAAGCGGAACAGACCTCCACACTCATAATATTTTCCAACAATCAATCCATATTTCGTTACAACTACTTTATTGGACTCGAAAACCAACTTAAACCCTTCTCTACATAGAAGGGAGCTACTAACGAGATTCTTTTTGATGGCAAGGATATGCTGCACGTTCTTGAGCTGCACGATCCTTCCCGAAGTGAACTTCAGATCGACCGTGCTAACACCAAGCACAGAAGCACTTGCAGCATTCCCCATAAATACACACCCGTTCCTTGTGATCTGATAAGAAAAAAACAATAAGATTTCAGCACACATACATGAATATTTACACTTGTGTAAATCCACCAATGGGTAGACTGACAAACTGGAAATACGGTAAACAAATTACCCATATGCATCTACTGGCTGATTAGGCGCCGCACGTAACACATATGCGGCACCGCCCTGTAGTCTCGTTCATTAATTTATTTTAAAATAAGGTAAGAAATCAAGGATACATATCTGCAAAACAGTTGAGCTAAATGTGACACACTTCAATCAAAACTCGGGAATGAAAATTTTAGGCTGACGATCTGTCTAGAACATTTATTATTGTCCCTACATGTCCTTTTGGTGGAGGATATTAAGCTCCTCTCCAAGTCTTTGTCGTTCATTTCCGTTCGACATCTCTATCATATAATCACCCTTAACGATACATACGTCGTAGGTCGTGTGTCGCATCTAGTCGCGCACTCCCGATTCGGTCGGTGAAGAAACCGGAACAATACGGGAGCCACAAACGATTGAGATGGTAAAAAACAAATCCACCTGATCAATCGGTCAAAAAATAAATCATCAGGGTCAAGCACGATCGGGAGAAAAGCGACCTCGGAACTGCTGACGACCTTATGACGATGCTGGTCTAGCACGCCGTGGAGCTCATTACCCTGGAGGTAGCTTAGACCAGTGTTGAATTCAAGTAAAAGAGAGCGAGACGCTGGGAGGAGCCACCCAGGAGGTGGCTTGGATCAGTGTTGAATTCAAGTCAAAGAGAGCCAGATCCTCGGAGGAGCCACCCAGGAGGTGGCTCGGATCAGTGTTGATATCAAATCAAAGAGAGCTAGAAACTGGGAGGACCCGAGGTTCGGGTAGGTTGTGGGAAGGAGAACAGGAAGCAAAGGTCGGGGCGTGCCGGCGGCGGACGCGGCCGTTCATGGAGATGGGTAGAAGTGTCTCCTTCGGATACACGCCATGGGAGATCAGGAGGCCATGCGGCGGAGTTTCCTTCGGATACATGTTACGGCTATTTTGCATCACTGTTTTATATTGTTATTTTATGTTATTCATCGATATATTTCATGTTATGATGCATTACTTATGTTATTTTATCTTATTTTCCATGTTTCATAATTTTTGGAGGAAAAAGCACCTTTGAGATACCATATTTGAGAAGATCAGAAGAAGAGAGGGTACACCGGAGATATCTTAGAAGTTCAGAGGAGGAGTCCAACCAGAAGGGGAGCCAGAGGGGGGCCACCAGTGGCCCACACCATGAGGTGGTGCCCCACCTTGGCCGCGCCGCCAGGTGGTGTGGCCACCGTGGCCCACCTCTGGTCGACATATTTCGCGTACTTGACCCCGAGGGAACCCTAAGCCCCAGACCATCATCGAAGAATTATTCTGGCGCCACCTCGAGGCGGAAAACACCCGAGAGAGAAAAGCTCTCTGGCAGGGAGAAATCTGCCGGGGAAATTCCTCTCCGGAGAGGGGAAATCATCGCCATTGTCACCGTCATCACTTCGGGCATCATCAAGATCGTATCATCATCATCATCACCACCAGCACCATCACCCTCACCATCTACTGTCATCCCGCTCCAACAATTAGGGGCCTCTATCGTTTACATTAGATCTCTCTCCTGGTGTGGATTACTTGTTAGTAGTTGATGCTTGTGCGATTTATCGGTGTTAGAACTTTATGACCAAATTGTTATTATCCATTATATCACCTCTGATTATGATCCATATGTTTTCTTGTGATTAGTTTGTTTAGTTCTTGAGGACATGGGAGAAGTCATGATGTTAGTAGTGAAGTTATATTGAAGTAATATCTCGTGGTTCGGTATTTAAGTTGTGGTGCTATTCTTCTAGTGGTGTCATGTGAACGTCGACTACATGATACTTCACATTTATGGGCCTAGGAGGATGCATTGTGTATTTCGCTACTAATTGTGGGGTTGCCGGAGTGACAGAAACCTAAACCCCCCTTAGGAAACCAATGCACGAGAGAGCGTAGAATCCCGAAGTTTAAGGTTGTGGTTAGTTTTATCATAGTGACTTTCTTGTATTTGTGGATGCTTACGAGGGGTATAATCATAAGTATGTATTAGTCCTAGTTGGGCGGTGCATTATCATAGGTTCTCCCACACAACACTTCACGAACCAATGGATATTAATCAACCATAACAAAGAGAAAGCACTTGACGAAATTACCATGTGTCCTCGAGAACGTTTGGTAGTCATAAGTAACACAACCGGTTTGTCCTTTGCTATCAAAAGGATTGGGCAACTTGCTGCAATTTTATTTACTTTATTTTATTTACTCGCACTTTATTTATCTGTTATATCAAATATAACCAAAAAAAAAAGTTTGCTAGTGTTTACAGTGAATCCTATATCCAACCTGCTTGTCAACACCTTTTGCTCCTCGTTGCGCTCGACACTCTTATTTATCGAAAGTACTACGATACACCCCCTATACTTGTGGGTCATCAAGGCTATTTTTTGGCGCCGTTGTCGGGGAGTGAAGCGCTATTGGTAAGAGAAACTTTTACTGTGAGTGATGTTTTTATTTCTGTTTACTACTTTATTTCATCATGGATAATACTTTTGATTGTCTGTTTAGAGGTACTACTACTATCACTGCTAGGGTAGTAAATGACATGTTATCTGCTGAATTAGATCCTTATAAAATACCTATGAAAATTGTTGGACGTGTTATGGATAACTGCTATTACGGTGATGGAATTGTCCATCCCGGTGATCATTTGCTCTTTATACATGAATTATGCGAGTTATTCAGGTGTGCAGGTATTACAATGGATCAATTTAAAAGCAAATTATTTTCTTTATCGCTGAAAGGTTCGACCTATCAGCTCCCCAATGCTTAACCGGGCGGACTGATTCTATAGTTCTGTTCTAGTAGAAACTTGATTGATTCGTTCCTTATGTTGCCGCTGAATGGTTCAAATTACTGAGGAATGGTGAATCTATTAGATGGGAGAAAATTGTTCCTCTCTTTTATTCTAAATTTTGTCCTCCTAGTGAGATTCACAAAGACCGGAATCAAATCTATAATTTCTGGCCTCATGATGGAGAGAGTATTTCCCAAGCGTGGGGGAGAATGAAGTCATTAATGCTCAAATGTCCCATTCATGAACTCACGCGTAATATTGTTGTCAATAATTTTTATGCAAGGCTTTCTCTTCATGATAAGGATTTATTGGATGCTTCTTGTTCTGGATCATTTACACATATGAGGGAAGAAGCTAAATGGGATCTTCTTCACCGTATTCAAGAAAACACTTAAGGATGGGAGAACGAAAAAGGTAGAAAGTCGGGTATATTATGATTATGAATGCATTAAATATTTTATGGGTACCAATGATTTCCATGATGTTCATGTTGTTTGTGGTCTTGATTCTCAAATTTTTTCGAACTGTCTTAAAGCTTTTGCCTCCTATCTTTATATTCCTAAAAAGAATTATCACAAATACCATGCAACTTATAAAGATATTGTTCCTGCTAGTAATATAGAAGTGCATGCTATTAATCCTGCTGTTCCTGAGCCTTATGTTGAAAAAAATGCCTTTCCCTGCTAAAGTGAAAGAACACTCTATGGTGGCTAGTGTGGTTAATAAGAGTAATAAGAAATCTATTGAACCTGATGAACAAATAACTGTTGAACCTGCAGTAGCAATAGTGAAGGATCTTGTTTGTGGAAATGTGGAGGATGAACACATTGTCTTCTGTAAGGATGCCTCTAACATTGTTTCACATACTCATAGACCCAAGAAAACTAGTGTTCATGTGCTTTCTGTTAAGATTGGTGATCATTACTATTATGGTTTGTGTGATATTGGTGCTAGTTCTAGTGCTATACCTTATGAGCTTTATAGCAAAATTATGCATGAAATTGGCTCTTGTGAGCTTGAAGATATTGATGTGGTTATTCAGCTTGCTAATAGAGAAACTTTTTTTCCTATTGGTATTGTTGGAGATGTGGAAGTTTTATGTGGTAAAACTAAATATCCCACTGATTTTCCAGTACTTGGTAAGGCTGCTAGTAAGACTTGTCCTTTTATTATTGGTAGACCTTTCTTGAACACTTGTGGTGCTATTATAGATTGTAAAAGAGAGAAGATTTTGACTAAATTTTTCTTATGAGTTCAATTTCTCCAAATTTGCTAGAGCACCTTATGAATCTAGATTGCCTGATGAGAATTTTAAAGTTGAACAACTTGCTTCTATTGCTCTTTCTCCAAACAATGCTTTGCAGCAATATATGGAGGACCATGAGAGTGAGGATTTTTATGGAAGAGAGAAATGAGTTTGACGATATTCTTCTTCGTCAACCAGTGATACTGAAACATAATTTACGTGTGGAAGACTTGGGTACCACATTACCACCCAAGGAGGATCATGTCTTTGATTTAAAACCTTTACCTGATGATATTAAACATTCTTATATTGATGATAAGAAAACATATCATGTTATTATTAGTGCTAAACTTTAAGGTGAAGAAGAGGAAATATTATTGGGAGTTCTGAAGAAACACCATGGAGCTATTGGATATACTCTTGATGAATTTAAGGGAATTTCTCCTACTATATGTCAGCATGCTATTAATATTGAACCTGATGCAAAGCCAGTAGTTGAACATCAACTCCCTTTAATTCCTAATATGAAGGAGGTGTTAAGAAATGAGGTATTAAAACTTCATGATGCTGGTATTATTTTTCCTATCGCTGATAGTGGATGGGTGAGCCTTGTGCACTGTGTCCCTAAGAAAGGAGGAATGACTGTTGTACCTAATGAAAAAATGAGCTCATTCCACAAAGAGTAGTAGTTGGTTACAGAATGTGCATTGATTTTAGATAGGTTAATAAAGTTACTAAGAAATATCATTATCATTTACCCTTTATTGATCAAATGCTTGATAGGTTGTCTAAGAAAACTCATTCCTGCTTTCTTGATGGTTATTTTGGTTTTTCTCAAATTGTTGGTAGGAAACAAGATCAAGAGAAAACAACCTTTACTTGTCCTTATGTACTTATGCTTATAGACGTATGCCTTTTGGTTTGTGTAATGCTCCTGCTACTTTTCAAAGATACATGTCTACTATTTTTCATGGTTTTTGTGAACAAATTGTGGAAGTATTTATGGATGATTTCTCCATCTATGGAACTTATTTTGATAATTGTTTGCACAACCTTGACAAAGTTTTGCGGAGATGTGAGGAAACTAATCTTGTTCTTAATTGGGAGAAATGCCACTTTATGGTTAATGAAGGAATTCTTCTTGGACATAAATTTCTGAAAGAGGTATTGAAGTTGACAGCGCTAAACTGGAAGCAATAGAGAAAATGCCCTGTCATAGGGATGTTAAAGGTATTCGTAGTGTTCTTGGTCATGCTGGTTTTTATAGGAGGTTCATTAAAGATTTCTCTAAAATATCAAAGCCTCTTACTAATCTTCTTCAAAAAGATATACCATTTGTTATTTATGATGATTGTAAGGAAGATTTTGAAACTTTAAAGAAGGCTTTAACTACTGTTCCTATTGTTCAACCTCGTGATTGGAATTTACCTTTCGAAATCATGTGTGATGCTAGTGATTTTGCTATAGGTGTTGCTCTTGGACATGCATAGATAGGAAGTCGAATGCTATTCATTATGCTAGTAAGACTCTTGATGTTGCTCAAAAGAATCATGCTACTACTAAAAAAGAATTCTTAGATGTAGTTTTTGCATGTGATAAGTTTAGGCCTTATATTGTTTACTCAATGGTTACTACTCATACTGATAATGCTGCTATTAGATACCTTATGGAAAAGAAAAATTCTAAGGCTTATTAGATGGGTGTTGCTTTTAGAAGAGTTTGATTTGCATATTGTGGATAGGAAGGGTGCTGGAAATCCTGTTGCTGATAACTTGTCTAGATTGGAAAACATTACTTTTGATCCTATTCCTGTTAATGATAGTTGTCCAAATGAACAATTGGCTACAATAAAGGTAAAACCCCAAGATAGTCATTGGTATGCTGATTATGCTAATTTTATTGTTCCAAAGTATTTGCCTCCAACATTTATAGCTCAACAAAGAAGACAATTATTCTATGATTTGAGGCATTATTTTTGGGATGACCCACATTGATATAAAGAAGGAGTAGATGGTATTATGAGAAGATGTGTTCCAGATCATGAACAGCGTGAAATATTGAAGAAATGTCATAGTAGTGCTTATGGAGGACATCACGCTGGAGATAGAACCGCACAGAAGGTTCTACAATCATGTTTCTATTGGCCTACTCTCTTTAAAGATGCACGTAAATTTATTTTGTCATGTGATGAATGTCAAAGAGTAGGAAATATTTCTAGACGTAACGAAATGCCTATGAGTTATTCTCTTGCTATTGAACCTTCTCATTGTTGGGGATTTGACTTTATGGGTCCTTTTCCTCCTTCAAATGGCTATACACATATACTTGTTGTTGTTGATTATGTTACTAAATGGGTAGAAGTTATACCTACTAAAAGTGCTGATGGAGAAACCTCGTTAAAAATGCTTAAAGATGTTATTTTTCGTAGGTTTGGTGTGCCTAGATATCTTATGACTGATGGAGGCTCTCATTTTATTCATGGTGGTTTTAGAAAAACCCTTGCTAAATATGATGTTAATCATAGAATTTCCTCATCTTATCATCCTCAAACTAGTGGGCAAATAGAATTACCAAATACAGAAATTAAATCTATCTTGCAAAAGACTGTTAATAAATCCAGGAAGAATTGGTCAGATAAGTTGAATGATGCTTTATAGGCTTATAGAACTTCTTATCAAGACCCTATGGGCGTGTCTCCTATAAAATGGTTTATGGAAAAGCTTGTCACTTGCCTTTAGAATTAGAACACAAAGCTTATTGGGCAGTGAAAGAATTAAATAAAGATTTTAAACTTGCTGATAAAAAAATGCTTGATTTGAATCATTTAGATGAATGGAGATGTGAATCTTATGAAAATGCCAAGATCTTTAAACAGAAAGTTAAACAATGGCATGATAAAAGAATCCTTAAAGCACAGTTTCATGTTGGTGAGAAAGTTCTATTGTATCGGTCTCGTCTTAGATTTTTTGAAGGAAAATTACTCTCGATGGGAAGGACCTTATGTTATTGAAGAAGTGTATCATTCAGGGGCAATCAAAATTGCTTCCCTCAAAGATAACACTACACAAGTGGTAAATGGGCAAAGACTCAAACATTATATTTCTAGGGATTCCTATTATGAAGATGTTGATGTTATTCAAGTAATGACTCCGAAAAAATTCATCAGAGGGAAGATTCAAGAACCTACAGAGTCAGTTTTGGAGTAAGTAACAGTTATGTTAAGAAAAATTTTGCATATTACCTTTTCAGTTATAAATTATTGATTTTTGGACAATATGAAAAATACCGAGCCGAAGAGGAGTTGGAGAAGGTGCCTGGAGGCACCACACCATGTGGCGGCGCGGGCCCACCCCTGGCCGTGCCAGCCTATGGTGTGGGAGCCCCGGAGCCCCTCTCTGACTCGTTTTCGACCTCGACTTTCCTTTCATTACGCATATTTTTGCTATATAATCTCCCGGGTCCCCCGAGGTCCGTATATCATTTTCTTGTCGTGTTTCTGTTTCGAGCTGTTTCTGCCAGGGTTTGTTTTCAGTTTTAGAAGCACCATGGTCTCCACCACCAACAACAAGGGGAAGGGACGAAGGAAGAAGATCTCCAAGACCGGGAGCCGAAGAAGGAGATTGATAGTGGAGCTGAAGGAGATGTAGAAGAAAACCCGTGGGTGCGTCCACGTGCTACCATCGCAAGCATTGGAGTGGTTGCAAAACCTTCCAAGCCCACGGCAAGGACTAACACTGGAAAACTGGCCCGACGTCATTTTTTATCTCCGGACATTCCACCTTCAAGTATTAAGAGGCCTTTCCATACTTTAATTTATGAATATCAATATATGAGGGTACCCGAGTCAAGGTTGCCTTCTTGCTGGGATATGGATCGTTCTAACCGTACAGATAGAGAAAGATCTCAACCTAAGGAAGTGTGGGAGGAAAATCCAGATGGCTGGAATGCATCGATTGACAAGCATGCAAACCGTATTGATCACAATACGGAGATGATGCGTATGCTTATATTCGTAATTGAAGATCTGAATAAATCACTTGATAAGCTCATCGAGAAGGATTCACCACCACCACCGAAGAATTGATTCGTCATTGGTATTGGCGTCCCCTTGGCTTGTTCCAAGCTTGGGGGAGTGTCGCGGTATCACCTTTATCTTTCACTCCTTTTTACCTTTTAGTAGATTCATATCATGAGTAGAGGAAATATCATATAGTATGGTTTGCAGTATGGAAGTGTCACTCCTTAGTTGGTTATCGTTGTATCCCTTGGTTTGAGTTGCCGTAATGAAATATTAATGAGAAGCTTCATCATCTACCTGTTCTACTTTATTTTAGTTTGCAATTTTTGTTATGTGATTGATCTTGTTATTAGTATTGGTATCATTGTTGGAGCTTCAAGATAATCTAGTTGGTTTTGGTAAACTTAGCATTGGTCAGTAGCTACAATACGTTGAGACTTAAGTAGAAAAGAGGGAGTTGCATGTAGATATATTATTCCATGATCTTTCTTCCTTGTTAGCTCATAAGTTTAGTATTCTCAAATAAGTTTGCTTGCACCTTCAAGGAAGATTGCATGATTGGCTTTATCATATATGTTTTTGTTTTTTTTACTTCAATTCTTATGCTGGCTACCCAACCTTACTAGCCAAAAACTTGTAGTGAGAGGGAATGATTCTCGTGCAATCGAAACCTTGAGCCTCAAAACCTTGCCATTTGTGTCCACCACACCTACCTATATGTGTTAATTAACTGCCACTCCACGTAAATTGCTACCTTTAAAACCTTCAAAATTACTCCTGTTGTGTGTTCCTGTTTTTTCTCATGAGGACGTAAATAGAGAATATTTATCCCACTTGTTGATTGGACTTCACACACCTGGACTAGTGGCTTCATCCGCTTATCCAAATGATAGAAGAGCTAGCAGCGGGGTGCACAGCCCCAAACTAATACACAAATTCTCTTCACTATTTTTGCCCCTAATTTATCATTCAAAGCATGCTTGTGTAAACAAAAGAGAATAAGGGATGGCCTTCTACACCAGCTGCGTCCTTCATATGGGAGCCGCTCTTGTGAAGTTTAGTTGGTTTGTGACGTACTATATTTTATGTTTGCCATTCGTTGACACTAGCATACACCTATGAAAATTAGACACTCCTCCATGGTTTGTGATTGTTGGCGGGCACCCGAGGATTCGGTTATCCATGGTTTGTGTAAGATGGATCGGAGGAGTGTCAAACATTTTATACATCTGTTTATTAAAATAAAAGCTCTAGCACATGAGGGATCCATGCTTCCCTCTGCGAAGGGCCTATCTTTTACATTTATGTTGAGTCAGTAAACCTATTTCCTTTTGTCTTAAGCAAGCATTTGAATTGTTGTAATTCATCTGACTGCATGTTGATTTACTCAATCATATTCTTTATTGTTCCTTGTTTCTACAAATGCTTTTATCTGTTTGAATACAACTTAGAAAGTTAGCAATGTTTGCAAAGAGACCGTTATAATTGAGCATGATAAACTATGCAATATAGCTCTAGTATAAAGACTCTCATTGAAATATGAGTACACTGTTAATTGTTCTTTGACCAAGAACGAAGTTTGCCTTTACCAATTTTGATTTACTTTTTGCACCATTATTGTTCCTCTACTTGTTTCAAGTTTGATTATATGAGAGGAAGTTGTTGTCTAAAATGATTTGTTCTTTGTTATATGTCATGCCTCTTTTCTGTATTTTATTTATCGACACCTCACTACATAAACTTGTGGTCATGTTTACTGAGTTCAGTGTCGCTTGGGGACAAGCGAGGTCTAAGCTTGGGGGAGTTGATACGTCCATTTCGCATCACCGTTTTATATTGTTATTTTCTGTTATTCATCAATATATTTCATGTTATGATGCATTACTTATGTTATTTTATCTTATTTTGCATGTTTCATAATTTTTGAGAATAAACACCGGGGCCAGAAATCTGATGGAAAAAGCACCGCCGAGATACCATATTTGAGAAGATAAGAAGAAGAGGGGGGACACCAGAGATATATTAGAAGTTCAGAGGAGGAGTCTAGACAGAAGGGGAGCTAGAGGGGGCCCACCAGGGCCCCACACCATGAGGTTCCCCCCCTTGGCCGCGCCGCCAGGTGGTGTGGCCACCCTGGCCCTACCACTGGTCGACATATTTCGCGTACTTGACCGCCAGGGAACCCTAAGCCCTAGACCCTCATCGACGAATTACTCTGCCGCCGCCTCGGCGCGGAAAACACCCGAGAGAGAAAAGCTCTCTGGCAGGGAGAAATCTGCCGGGGAAATTCCTCTGCGGAGAGGGGAAATCATCGCCGTCGTCACCGTCATCACTCTGGGCATCATCAAGATCGTCATCATCACCACCAGCACCATCACCCTCATTGACGAAGGGATGGACCTTGGACCCTGCGAGTAAGGACACCCCGTCTTAGGCCCCAGATTAAGGCCCAAAAAGGGAAGCCCTTGGAGTATTCTGGAAGGCCCACTTGAAGCCCACCCGCAATGCCTTGCGGGCCAAGATAGGAAACTTGTAACCGACATAGGGTTAGAGTTCGAGTCCTCTCCGGGTAGAGTTTGAGACCTAGCCATCTATATAAGGCCAGGAGAACCACCGGAAGAGGACCAAGCAATATCGCACCACCAAAGCCTTGAGCTCGAGATCGTACTCTCGACTTGAGTAACCATCATTGTAACCGATCTATTCGATAATACAGATCGACATAGGCAGGAGTAAGGGTTTTACCTCTACGAGGGCCCCGAACCTAGGTAAATCGTGCCCCCTGTCTAGCTGACGATCGTCACCAGCGCTCATGGGTTCTCCTAATCGAAACCCTATGGGTTCACCTGAGGGATTTGCCGAGTCACAGATCCAACAATTGGCGCCGTCTGTGGGAACGGCGGGCGCTGGATCTCCGGCATCTTCGGCTTCATCATCCAACTCACGTTGGAGACCTTCGACTTCGGATCCGACCAATCCTATCCGGATCGGATCTGTCGTGGTCACCCCTCACTCACCGGAATCACGCTCGGTATTCAGCGATCTGGAAAAGAGCGTCACCTTGACGTTCGGAAGCTTGAAGTTCTACACCAACAAGGACGGGATCCTCCACTTCCCTGAAGAATCAGGGTCAGAGTCGGCAGCCGTCGACTCGCGACCCCACCTAGAGAAAAGCGGCGAGTCCATCCACTTCAACTCCAGCAACTTCCATACCCTCTCGACAGAGGAACCCTCTCGGGTCAAGAAAGCTCTTCAAAAAATGCCTAGGACTCACGGGCCACGACTGGCTCAAGTCTGCATGGCAGGATCGGAACAACCAATCCCAGAAACAGAACACAGCGCAGCAGAACGCGCTGAGATCGGCGTCTCGCGGGACGCTTGGGACCGAGCCAAGGAAGCCATGCGAACAAGCAAGCTGCCTGTGGCTGGAGCGCCACACGAAGATATGGTCTCCTACCACTATCATCTAGTGAGAGCGGCCAAAGCTATCAAAGAAGCTCGGATAGACCTAGCCCATCGGAAGAGATTGGCGGATGAATCGAGTCAACGCCAGGCCGAGCTGTCCCTAACACCTTCGGTCAGAACTCGACCCGCAAGGAAGGGATACGCGTCGAGAACGGCATCCATGGACGCCGAGTCCCTGGGCGGGATCAGCAGGTCACTCGGACCTTCCCTTATGCGGGTTGACAAGGACGGAAACGTCTACCCGCAAACTCCTGCTGCCGCAGTCCTGGCCGCAGCAACCTACATGCAGATGAACCAGCCAGGGGAGAACGATCCTCGAGCGGAGCAGTACAAACAGGTTCGGAAAGGATTGGGCATGGCGGCCTCAAGGCTCGCCTCCTACGACCGCGGGAAAGCTGCCGAACAGCAAGAGAGGGAAAAGGAGAAAGAAGCATCACGCAAGCATAGGAGCACTTCGCCTAGGAGAGGCAAATCACCTCGTCGTGGTCGAGGAAAAGAAGCTCGGCGATGCGATGATAGTCGAAGCAGCAGCGAAGGTAGCCCGAGAAATAAAAGCTCGCGACGTCACAGCAGTCGCTCGCGAAAGCGCAGCAAGGAGCCAAGGAGGGAAACTGATCGCGATCAGCCAGGATACAACGCGCGGTCAGATATCGCGCAACACAAGGTGGACAAGGCAAGAGCTGCAAGGAACCGCGCGCGCTCCTCGTCTAGTTCTTCGGATGACGAGACCTGCGGCGCGCTGTGTTTCGCCCGCAGCATCCGCGAAGCGCCTCTACCCAAAAGATTCAAGCTCAACACAGAAGTAACGAAATACGATGGTTCACTCGAGCCTTCGTCGTGGCTAAACGACTACCTCACGGCAGTGAAATGCCAACGTGGGAACAAGAACATGGCTATGCAGTACCTCAATCTACACTTGGTTGGCGCGGCACGTAGCTGGCTGGAAGCAAGACCGAAATACGGTTACACCTCATGGGACGACCTGCACTTCGACTTCTGCAAGAACTTCCAGGCCACCTACAAGAGACCAGCAACCATTGAAGAACTACGAGCCTGCAAACAGAAGAGTGGCGAGTCCACCCGCGAGTACATCCAGCGATGGACCACGCTCAGGAACACCGCAGGAAACATCTCGGAGGAAGTAACGGTTGAGGCCTTCGCGAAAGGCACCCGACAAACTGCTTTCAGAGAAGAGCTGGGCCGAGCCGCACCCAAAACTATTGGGGAGCTGGTGATCATAGCCGATAAATGGGCTAATGGAGAAGACGAGGTGCGCAACGAGAGAACATCATCGCCCGCGCCCGAGGACGACCGCCATGGTCGAAAGAAAAGGAGGAAATATTACGATCACGACGATCAGGAAGAGATGGTAGCGGCGGAATTCACGCGAAACCGCGATAATGGACGCCGCCGAAGTCGCGAGTGGAAACCGAAAGCTGAAGACAAAAGTCCCGAGGAGGACCTTGACGCGTACTGCTCGCTACATCTATTTACAGATAAGCGCACGGGCAAAACTAAGGCAACACACCTCCTCAAGGATTGCCGAAAGTTTATCGACATCCACGAGGCCTTCTCGAAGAAAACTAGATCAGCAGCCAGTCAAAATTACCCGCCACTTCCAGGAGGAGGACACCAAGGATTCCAGCCGCTACAACCCCTACCTCCACCAGGAAATCCAAACATGGAGCTAGCCGCATTACCTGCGCCACCTGCACCAAACGCCGGAGCTAACGCGTAATCGAACCCGGCTGGACAGTTAGGGATGATACAAAAAGTCTGCCCATCCCGCAGACCTCAGAAGACAAATACGCGGCAGCTGTGCATGGCTGTGCAAACCCCGCCAACAAGGCCTGAGTACCTGAAGATAGCGGACCAATCGATCACCTTCTCGATGGAAGACCACCCACCACGAGTCTATCGACCAGGACACGCCGCCCTAGTAATCCAAGCGCAAATTGGTAATTATGAACTGGCTCAAGTATTTATGGACAGAGGCAGCGGCATCAACATTATCTACGCAGATACGCTCCGCCGGATGAACAGGAACCTGGATGGACTTGCGGAATCAGAAACATCCTTCCACGGGATAGTTCCAGGAAAGGCGATCCGTCCACTCGGAACAATCAACCTAGAGGTTGTGTTGGGTAATCGATGCAATTACAGAAGAAAATTCCTCGACTTTGAAGTAGTTGACTGGCCCTCACAGTACCACGCCATTCTTGGTCGAACAGCGTTCGCCAGATTCATGGCAGTACCACATTACGCGTACCTGAAGCTCAAGCTACCCGGGGAATATGGTGTAATCACCATCGACGGAGATTTCCAGAAGTCCAACAAGTGCGACATCGAGTTCAACAAGATCACAAAATCTTTCGGGATGCAAGAAGAACTAGAGGAGATAGCAAAAACCACGGACCACTCCGTGATGCCCCTCACAAAGAAAAACGCGCCAGAATTGGAATTCAGCGCCAACAGCGACACTCGAAAACATCAGGTGCACCCGACAAATTCTGCGAAGACGGCGATGGTTTCAACTACCCTCTCGCCAGCATAGGAAAGCCCGCTCGTCGAACTCCTCCGTGAGTACTGGGAAATTTTCGCCTGGCAGCCCTCAGATATGCCAGGAATACCCAGGGAGTTCGCCGAGCACTCACTCGAAGTCTACAAAGACGCAAAACCCATCAAGCAGACCACTCGACGGTTCTCAGAACCCAAGCAGAAAGCGCTTGGGGAAGAAGTAAACAGATTATTGGCAGCAAAATTCATCAGGGAGATCAAAATATCCACTTGGTTAGCAAACCTGGTGCTAGTCCCAAAGAAGAACACCAACATCCTTCGGGTGTGCATCGACTACACGTCGCTGAATAAGCACTGCCCCAAGGATAACTTTCCCCTCCCACGAATTGACCAGATCGTGGACTCCACCGCAGGCTGTCAGCGCCTCTCCTTCCTAGACGCCTACTCAGGATACAATCAAATCTGAATGAAGCAGGAAGATGAGGAGAAGACAGCATTCATCACACCTCATGGTGTATACTGCTATACGACAATGCCCTTCGGGCTCAAGAACGCAGGCGCAACATATCAGCGTTGCATGCAAAAATGCCTCGCCAAGCTCATTGGCAAGAACGTACAAGTGTACGTTGACGACATCGTCATCAAGACTCGAGTGGAGGATACACTCCTCAAGGACATCAGAGAAACATCCGACGCCCTAAACACATACAGGATCAAGCTCAACATGACAAAATGCGTCTTCGGCGTCCCAGCAGGTCAACTTCTCGGGTACCTGGTATCGGCCAGAGGAATCGAAGCCAACCCGGAGAAAATACAAGAAATCTTAACAATCAAGGAGCCAACCAATATACGCGGAGTCCAATAGCTCGCAGGGCGACTAGCCGCCTTGAGCAGATTTATCGCGCGATTGGGCGAGCAGGCGTTACCCTTCTATAAGCTGCTGAAGAAGACGGACAAATTCGAATGGACACCAGAAGCTAAGCAGGCATTCACAGACCTAAAGCAATCCTTGCAGAGCAGACGCATTCTGGCAACACCACAAGAGAGGGAGCCACTATACCTATACCTAGCCGCAACAAACCAGGTCATCAGCACGGCCATCGTGGTTTAACGACCTGAGGAGGGCAAGGCATATGGAGTTCAAAGACCGATCTACTACATCAGCAAGGTGCTCTCGCCGTGCAAACAACGATATCCTCACTACCAGAAGCTCGTATATGGAGTTGTTCTCACAGCTCGAAAACTCAAGCACTACTTCCAAGAACATACCATAACAGTGGTTAATGATGCATCACTCGGTACAATCATGAACAACCCAATGGCATCCGGAAGAATAGCAAAATGGAGCATCGAGCTGGGCGCTTGGGACATCATCTATGCAGGGCGCAATTCCGTGAAATCCCAGGTACTCGTGGAATTCCTGAGCGAGTGGACAGAACTACAAACACCCGGGCCGCCGGAATACACGAGAAACTGGATCATGTACTTCGATGGATCCAAGAGAAACGAAGGAGCAGGAGCTGGGATCGTCCTCATATCACCCAGAGGTGACAAGCTACAATACGTCCTACGACTGGATTTCCCACCCGACGATCCAGCATCAAACAACGACGCAGAATATGAGGCCCTGTTGCATGGGATGAAGATGGTAGTTGCGTGCGGAGCCACCCGACTGATGATCTATGGCGATTCCAATCTCATCGTGCAACAGACAGAGTGCAACGCTATCGCTGAGAACATGGTAGCCTATCGTGACATGTACAACCTACTCGAAGGAAGTTTCAAAGGATGCGAGCTGAAGCACATTGCAAGATCTAGCAACGAAGAAGCAGATAGGCTGGCGAACATGGGTTCAACAAATACACCCATACCGCCAGGGATATATTTTGAGCGGGTGACTAGGCGATCAGTCAAAGTCAAGAAAACTGCAGGAGCACCTGCGGCATTGGAAACAGAGGTCAGCCCGCAAATTGCTATTATCGAGCTCATCCATAATATTTCGCGACAAGTTTTTCTGGTCGAGCCAGTCTGGACGCAGAAATACCTCGACTACTTGTCCATCAAACAGCTCCCAGCAGACCCTCGCGAGGCTCGACAGATAATCAGACGCAGCAAATCCTTTCGGGTGCTGAACGACCAGTTGTACAAACAGAGCATCTCAGACATATTGCAACGATGCATAGCACCCGAAGATGGCAAGGAACTACTGTGAGACATCCACCAAGGAGACTGTGGACATCATGCTAGCTGGAAAGCAATCATGGGAAAAGCCTTCCGAGTAGGATTTTACTGGCTTACAGCAGCCAGAGACGCAAAGGAACTGGTCGAAAGGTGCAACGCTTGCCAGCGATTCGCACCAAAACCACACGCACCCGTTACGGAACTACATATGATACCCATCGCCTGGCCCTTTGCACAATGGGGGCTAGAAATGGTAGGACCATTACGCAAGTCCACACCAGGTGGATACACACACTTGCTGGTCGCAGTCGACAAATTTACCAAATGGATCGAAGCCATGCCAGTAACCTCAGCTAGCGCCCAATGCATCGTCAAATTCCTCAACTCCATCGTATGCAGATTTGGAGTACCACACGACATCATTACTGACAATGGTAGCAACTTCACGGCAAAGGAAACACAGCAGTTCTGCGAAGAAAAGGGCATCGTCTTCAAATTCGCTTCAGTCGCCCATCCGCAAACCAACGGCCAAGTCGAGCGATCCAACGGACTAGTTTCGGCTGGCATCAAGAAACGTCTACTCGATCGTCTATACCCAGCAGCGGGACATTGGGAAGAAGAGCTACCCTCCGTGTTATGGAGCCTCCGCACAACTCCAAATCGATCTACAAACTACACACCATTTTTCATGGTATACGAGGCTGAAGCAGTCCTTCCTGAAGATGTTAGGTTCAGCGCCCCATGGGTCGTTTCTTACAGCGAAGAAACCTCCAACAGGGCACTCGCAGACGATATGGACGCACTCGACGAAACACGCGATATTGCACTCGCAAGATCCGCAGTATACCAGCAGTCGCTGCGAAACTACCACAGTCGCCGCATACGCCACAGAGCCTTCGCAGTAGGAGATCTGGTGCTACGGCTCAAACAGAAGGAAGGACACAAGCTCGAGCCACCATGGGAAGGACCCTTGATAATACACGAAGTTATCCCAGGTGGCGCCTATCGACTGAAGAATCCGACGACAGGAGGCATTTATTCCAACCCTTGGAATGTTGCACAACTCCGCAAATTCTATCCCTAGATTTACTTTACTCATACCAATAAGGCTATATTAGCCATCTTGTAAGCTCGAAAGAAAAATACATGACTTCTCAGTCATTGCAATAAAATACATGGTTTCTCAACCATAGCTACTTGAGTTTCTCCATCTGTACATGATGAAAGTAACAGGTATACACCCCACAAAACACACGGGGGCTACGCCTAACTTAGCATCACAGGAAGAATTTTATATATACAAGGTAGACACCTTACAACAGTTTTACACAACTGCACAGCATAACAGGTGAAGGGAATATGCCCGAGAGGCAATAATAAAATGGTTATTATCTTATTCCTTGTTTATGATGAATGTTTATTTCTCATGCTAGAATTGTATTAACCGGGAACTTTGATACATGTGTGCTTAATAAACAAACAATGGTTCCTAGTAAAGCCTCTCTTTTAACTAGCTCGTTGATTAATAGATGATAAAGGTTTCATGATCATGAACATTGGATGTTATTAATAACGGGGTCATGTCATTATAATAATGATGTGATGAACATGTACCCAAAGAGAATATAGCAATGCGATCAATTCATTTAGTTTACATTGTTATATCAAACATACAAAGTAACTTATTCCATAGACCATGCGATCATGTCAATCGCTGATACCAGAAGAGTGCTTTGATGGCATCAAACGTCACACCGTAACAGGGTGACTATAAAGGTGTCGTTAAGTATTTGAAAAGTATTAGTTGAGGATCATGGATCAAGAGTGGAATTTGTCCATCCAAATGACGGAGAGATATACTCTGGGCCCTCCCGGTGATATCACATCGAAACCGCTTGCAAGCACGTGATATGATCACAAGGATGTTATATCACGGGAACGAGAAAAGAGTACTTGTCGGTAACGAGATTGAACAAGGTATGGTTGATACCAATGATCTCGGACAAGTAAAATATCGCGAGACAAAGTTGAATATATAGGAGTCATCACGGATCTCCAGATCCCGCTGTTGATTATTGATCGGAGAGGAGTCTCGATCATGTCTATCTTATTCGCGAACCGTAGGGTGACACACCTAAGGTTTGATGACGCGTTTGAGAGGATACGGAATATGGAAGAATATTTTGGGCAGCACCGAAATTGTTTCGGGGAAAATTGAAATAGTTCAAGGGGTTTTTCGTCGAATGGTTGTTAATAGAATTAACAAATGATTCGAGGTGCTATATGCAAATGTTTGTTAATGGAATTAACAAATATAAATAAAGAAATAAAAATGTTTTATTTATTTATTAAAATAAAACCTTTGGATTTTCCAAGTGGAAAATTAAGGGAGCATGAGTGGGTGTGAGTGGAGCTTCCACTCACATGAAGAGGGAAGAGGTGGGGGCACACCATGGCTGGCCGCACCCCCCTCTTGGGCTGCCTCCCCCTCCCCTATAAAAGGAGGGTGAGAGCTCCTCTTCTCCACACGCTTGGCCACTTCCCTTTCCCTCCACCCCCCGCTCCATTTCATGGTCTCCGGCTTGGCGAAGCCCTGACCGTGGGATTCTTCTTCACCACCACGCTGTCGTGCTGCTGGAGTTTTTCGAGGGATCCTCTACTTCCGCGCCCCGCTAGATCGAGGGAAATGAGGTCATCATCAACCGTATGTGTGACCGATCACGGATGCACCGCCGGATTGCGGTGCCCATCTTCTCGCTATCGGGATCGGTGTGAGTACGACTACGCCAACAACGAGATTTGATCTCGTACCACTTTGAGTCTTTGAGGGTATGTGTTCTCCTTAACCCTCTCGTTGCGCGTTGCACTTCGTCTCCTAGATTAGATCTTGGCCTTTCGGGTGTCTCTCGCGTAGGAAAAATTTTGTTTTCTATGCAACAACCCCTTCAGTGGTATCAGAGCCGGATCTATGCGTAGATGTTTTGTACGGGTAGAACACATATGAGTATGTGGGCGTTGATGATCATGTTATTGCCTCCTTGAGTATTTTATGATCTTAGTGGCATAGTAGGATGAAGCTGTCCCAGACTAAGTTTACGTGTACTATGTACGCGAGAGTTGTCTCACTTGTGGCTAAGGGGGTGTCCGTTTCTCCTACTATAGTTAAGATCTAATCTACGAAGGGTTGTTAAAAAAATGTGTTTATCAACGTTGTGGTTGATGTTCGTAGGTATGAACGGTTCTATCATCGAAAGCCCTAAGCCATGTAAAATATGCAAAAATAAATTAGAGGCGTTTAACTAGTTTTTTGCTGGGCATGTGATGTGATATGGTCAATATTACAAATTTGATTATGAGATGATCTATTTTGTAAATTATTGATATACCGGAAGGTATCCATATGATTGTCTTCTTATTGATGGACAATCAAGATTGGGGTGCCATGGTACTTGGTACCACGCCGGTGGAATGATGGAGATCATACCATGATGCACATGATGAAGATCAAGTGCAAGGAGGACCATATCATATCACGTTATCCTTACATGTGATGTTTGTGATGTTAATCATTTTATGCATCTTGTTTTTCTTAGATAGCGACGGTAGCATTATAAGATGATCCTTCTCTCTTAATATCAAGATAATAATATGTTCTTCCTTAAGTATGCACCGTTAAGAAAGTTCGTCGTTTCGAGACACCACGTGATGATCGGGTGTGATAGACTCAACGTTCGCATACAACGGGTGTTTTCAAGCCTAGCATGTACATACATGGCCTTGAAACACACGCAATACTACGGTTCTACTTGGCGAGCCTAGCATGTACAGACATGGCCTCGGAACACGTAACCGAAAGGTAAAGCATGAGGCATATGGATGATATGATGAACATGTCGATGTTCGCCTTTGAAACTACATCATCTCACGTGATGATCGGTTTTGTTGTAGTGAATTTTGTTCATGTAATCACTAAAAATGACTAAGAGGGATGCTGTTTTTGAGTGGGAGTTCATGGCATAATTTTGAATTAATTTGAACTTATTTATCATAAACAACCAATCAAAGTGAATTTCCACAAATTGTAGTATTCATTGGCATCCACAAAACTACCTTACACTTAGATTGTTGATTGAGATATAACTTTTATGATCTGGTAAAAATCATTTAAGATTGGTACCGTATTAGTGAAATTTAAAATTGAGTCCTATTGTGGATTTTTGGTATTTCCTACCTAGCTCCATATGGTTAATGATTGATTAATCTAGAGAGCAAATAACTCCTACTTAGAATCCAGAGTCATGGTTGCTTCCTTATTACTTTATCTTCAAAAGAATGTTTTGTTGATCAAGGTGATTTAGGAACTGAAAAGAGTTGTTTTCAGAAACAATCAAGTGAAAGATATATATTGATATCTAGAAACTTATTTGTGGCAACATGACTGAGTATAATTTAGCGTAACAATGTTTGCTTATATTATCTGAATATATGCAAATTTAGCGTGACAATGTTTTCTTATATTATCTGAATATATGCAATGATTGAAGACGCTGGACGTTTGAATATTCCAACAAGTTGGGCGCTAAAAATTATCCTCTAAATCCCTTCCTTCGAGCTATAGTAGCTTAATCATAAAATTGTTATGATGGGATGGATTAGAAGTATGGGTAAAGTAGTTTACCTTACTTGGAAATTACTAAGAGTGGAATCTAGAAGAATGCTATTAATATGGTGATATTAGTAGAACAATCAAACTCAAAGTATGACTAAATGGGTGATAGTATATGACTAACACGCCAAATAAAATGAGCTAGTACAACTAGCATTGTTTGATGTTGAATGATTCTTTTGTAAAGGAAAGGTAATATTGAAAATAGAATTACAAAAAGATATATGGCGAAAAAGAAGATAACTGGAAAAGTCCAGCTCATGAGTATATGCTTGATATGCAAGTTATAGATGTATTACTAGTTAACAAAGTATTTTTTGGTATTTTGATACCACATTGGTTGGTATGAGTTGTCATATACAAAGAAACACAATGCAAGAAATACAAGGGCCTAAAAGGAACTAGTAATAGATGTGGAATCGATTATGACAAGAACATAAATAAAGTGTTATTGTGTTCATTGTCGTATCGAACCCAACAGTAAAGATTTATTTGAAGAACTTAATAAGTTGTTATTTTGTTCTAGTCTTTTGTGAGAACAAATGAGATTGTTCAAACTATGACCATATTCCATAATTGATGGATATGTTAATATAAATCATGTTGGTAAAGTAAACATCTATAAGACCAAATGCTAAACGTTGCAAGACGTAGAAGAGTTTCACTTAAATTGTGACACCACCATTTTATTTCATATCGGAAAGGAAAACATTAAGGAACTCCATATTGATGGACTTCCGGAGTCATTTTATTTTGAATAAATTGACGCTTGTGAGACCTCTTCGAAAAGATGACTAGAATTCTGTTCTTAGGCCAAAGTAGAGTGGACGACTAATTTAGTGGAGATTATACATATTGATGTATATAGTCCATTATGTGTTGTCATGTATGGTGGATTAATTTTTCCTTCATAAAATTCTATCGATGACTTGAGTAGATATGTGACTATATCTATTTAAAGGGAACGGAGTTTGACATTTTGAATTGGTTCAAAAGGTTGTTAATATGAAGTTAAAATCAATGTAACTAGATAATCAAGTATTTATGATTGGATCATAAAGGATAAAGTTTGAGTTACAAGTTTAGAAAAACATCTGAGAAGTTGCAGAATTGTTCTACAACTTATACTTCTCGAATACCCCACATTAGATTGGAGTATTCAAAAGACAAAATCAAACCTTGTTTGACATGGTAAGACTAATAAAATTGCCATTATAATTTTGTAGTTTATACATTAAGGACAACCGCTTTTACACTGAAAAGAGCACAATCATGATCCATTGAAATTGACAACATATAAGATATGGTTTGGGTAGTGACCCGAATTGTCTTTTTTTTCTTAAGTTTTGGTATGCATAGCATGTGTAAAATGTTTACAACCAAAATAGGATAAATATATGTTTATAAGGTTATCCCAAATAAAACATTGGGTATTTATCCTATCACCGAACCAAAAGACAAATGTTGTTTGTCAGAGAGGGTTGATTTCTCGAGAAAGTAGTTCTTGCGAAACAAGTGAGTGGGAGCACAGTACAAACTCAACGATATTAGAGAATATTCTTTATCATGTCAAGAGTAGCGCAGCACTGGAAGTTGTTCCGGGGTTTACTATTTTGACTAAGTAGAAGACACTACAAATGTTGTAGATACTTCAAATGAGTTTGCGAACTGTACCAGAAAAGTCCAAAAACTTTGTACTTAGAACAACTTGTGGTTTAAGTGTAAAGTGTTGTTTTGACAACAAAAGGACCTGGACCTTATAAAGGAAGCAAATGATGGGCCCTGACTTCATAAAATTGACTATGAGTCATTATATCCACCATAGTATCCTTGTATGAATATCAAGTATGTGACTTGGTAGTCCTTTTGATAGGCATGATGCCTAACGATAGCAAAAGGGTCTATATAGCGACAAAGACATGGATTTTACATCTTTTGAAAGTTGTACTTATCGAAAAGTTGTTTTCGACGAAGTTCAAAGAGTTGACTACTACAAGATTTTGATCTTCCGTAGTGATGCTTTAGTCTTTGCGGATAGTTCTAGCAAAAAGTTACATATTATGATATGGCGGTTGAATAACAAAACCAACTCTCCTCTCAAGGAAGTTTGATCAAGGATGTGTACTTGACACAGTCTGGGAGTTTTATAAAATTCAAAAGGTTGCTAGAGAGGTATGCACACTTCAATGGTTGAAGTGAGCATAGCGAAGTTGAAATCTTTAGCTTAATGAAGTTATCAAAAGAATTTGATTCCATCATGAATGATAAAGATGCTTGTAGAGTTACAAGAAATTAAGTGGGAGCGCTATGACATATTTCCATTACTTTATGTAGATGACATATGGTTGATTGGAAAATATGTATTTTAAATTAACACGGTTAAGATTTTCGATTTCATATTGATGAAAGGCTTAGAAGATATTGGGCATCGATATCTATAAAAGATGGATTGACGCACCTGATATGATTGAAGCCAAATTACATAGATGAAATATTGAAGTAAGTCAATATCAAAATGACAAGAAGGAGTTCTTGTCACATGGAAAATAATTGAGCAAGATTCATGTGTTTTGACACATGATGAGCATCATTGAAATTGAGATTTCTAAATCATGTTTCCATGCTATGTACACAGCCAGATGAGTCCTATGCTATAAAATGTTATAACAGGATAATTCATATGATGATTAGACAACAGTGGGAGAGATCCTTGTGTCATTTTAGAAATGCTAAGGATATGTTTTCCTATATAGTAATGACAAAATATTAGTTGTAATATGTTACACTAATAGTCTTGTCATTTATTCAAGTTATTTTATCTCAATTAAAATATGTGATGAAGGGTAGCACAATAGGCTGGACGAGAGTTCCATGCTGGATTTGAAAGAATTTCAAAATTAAAATATTGTGACAGATACTACAACAAATGCTAAAGTATATCGTTGTGTTGACAACTGATAATAAGCGTATTTTGTGTCAAGGAGTTCTTTATTGAACTTGGTGAAATTCCAAGAATGCTGACACTATGAAGCTACATTTTCACAATGTTAGTAACATCAGTTTAAGCTGAGGAATTAAGGTATCACCGGAACTTGGTGAATTTCCAAGATTGCTAACACTATGAAGCTACATTTTCACAATGATAGTGACAATGGTTTAAGCCGAGGAATTAAGGTTCCACGGATTGACCATATATATGCAAAGCCATCTCATTAGAAAATGAGTGATGCGTGTAGACGCAAAGAACATGCAAATACAATAGGACCTGAACAGTTCAGATCTTTTTAATGATGTTTACCGCATGCGAAGCATGGTAACAACACTGGTACACCATATGTGTTAAAGTGCTTACAGACTAGATTATTGTCTCTAGTGCAAGTGGGAGACTGAAGGGAAATATGCCCGAGAGACAATAATAAAATGGTTATTATCTTATTCCTTGTTTATGATGAATGTTTATTTCTCATGCTAGAATTGTATTAACCGGAAACATTGATACATGTGTGCTTAATAAACAAACAATGGTTCCTAGTAAAGCCTCTCTTTTAACTAGCTCGTTGATTAATAGATGATCAAGGTTTCCTGATCATGAACATTGGATGTTATTAATAACGGGGTCATGTCATTATAAGAATGATGTGATGAACAATTTATTTGCTTGTTTTGTAGTTCTTATTTGAAACATGTAACATAACAAGTATGAATAAAGGTTTGAATTTTTGTTTGGAATTCATATAGAAAACAAATGGAAACAAATGAAATCAAATACAAAACAAATGCAAACAAAAAGCAATGAATATGATGACATGATGCAAAGCAATAATAAAACAAGAAACAAACATTCTAGGGGGAGTTTTTCATACTTGGGATGTTACAAAACGCCCCCCTTGAAGGAATCGCGCCCCGAGATTCCTACTGAGAAGTGAAAAGGTCCGGATACTTCTTGCGAAGATCCTCTTCGGTCTCCCATGTTGCCTCTTTATCGGAATGATGAGACCACTGCACTTTTAAGAACTTGGTGCTCTTGTTGCGAGTCTTACGCTCGGTCTCATCGAGAATTCGAACAGGGTGCTCCTCATAAGAGAGATCTTCTTGCAGTTCAATGGAATCATGATCAACTGCACGATCTGGATCTTTGAAACACCTCTTGAGCTGTGACACGTGAAACACATCGTGCACCTTGGATAGTTTTTCTGGAAGTTCCAGACGATAGGCATTTTCCGCACGCCTTGAGAGAATGTTGAAAGGACCAATGTATCTTGGTGCAAGTTTTCCTTTGACACCAAAACGATGAGTGCCTCTGAGGGGAGTTACATGGAGATATGCTTTGTCACCAGGTGCATAGATCATATCCCTGTGCTTGCTGTCATAGTAGCTTTTCTTACGAGACTGAGCAATCTTGAGATTGTCACAAATGATGCGAACTTTATCTTCGGCTTCCTTAACAATGTCAGGGCCTAAGAGTGAATGTTCACCAGCTCCAGACCAATTGATTGGACTCCTGCATCTGCGGCCATAGAGAGCTTCAAATGGTGCCATGCCTAGGCTTGCCTGGAAGCTGTTGTTGTAGGAGAATTCAGCATATGGAAGGCATTCCTCCCATTTCATGCCAAAGGATAGACCACATGCTCTGAGCATATCCTCGAGAATCTGATTGACTCTTTCGACTTGCCCTTGAGACTGAGGGTGATAAGCTGTGCTGAACAGAAGTTTGGTGCCCAATGCTTCTTGAAAACTCTTCCAAAAATGAGAAGTGAATATGCTTCCACGGTCTGAGCTTATTTCCAATGGAACACCATGAAGAGGAACAATCTTTGCTGTGTAGAGCTCTGCTAACAGGCTAGCTGAGATTGTTTCTTTGACAGCAAAGAAGTGAGCTACCTTAGTGAGACGATCAATGACAACGAAGATTGCATCGTTGCCCCTCTTGGACTTTGGAAAACTAGTGAGGAAGTCCATTTCAATCATTTCCCACTTCCACTCAGGGATTTTCAGAGGTTGGAGAAGACCGGCTGTTTTCTGATGAACTGCCTTAACACGTTGACAAACGTCGCATTCAGAAACGTATTGAGCAATTTCACGTTTCATGCCAGACCACCAATACAGTGTCTTAAGATCCTGGTACATCTTAGTACTTCCAGGGTGTATGGAGAGAGGAGTTTCATGAGCCTCCTTGAGAATAACATCTTTGAGACTTTGAATTTGAGGAACTGCAATGCGTCCTTCGAAGAACACAGTTCCCTTGTCATCAACTGAGAAGCACTCATACTTCACATTGCCTGCTTTGATGTTATTTGCGATCTTCTTGATCTCAGCATCACGAAGTTGTTCAGAACGAATCTTGTCCTCGAGAGTTGTACTGGCTGTCAAGTTTGCAAGATAACCTTGAGGAACAAGACCAAGGTTCAGCTTCTGGAATTCTTCATGAAGAGGAGGTTGGCTTTCCATGATCATGAGATTATTGCAATACGACTTGCGACTGAGAGCATCGGCCATAACGTTAGCCTTGCCTGGAGTGTAGGAAATGGTAAGATCGAAGTATTTGATCTTTTCAATCCATCTCCTTTGCCTGAGGTTTAGATCTGGTTGAGTGAAGATGTATTTCAGACTCTTATGATCGGAAAAGATTTCGGTGCGATTACCCAACAAGTATTGCCTCCATTTCTTGAGGGCAAACACAACTGCTGCAAGTTCAAGGTCATGTGTGGGATAATTGAGCTCATGTGCGTTCAACTGACGTGAAGCATAAGCCACAACTTGACGTTCTTGCATAAGAACTGCTCCTAGACCTTGGAGAGAAGCATCACAGAATATCTGGAAAGGTTTGGTAGTATCTGGGCCAACCAGAACTGGTGTAGAAGTGAGTTTAGTCTTCAGGAGATTGAAACTTTCATCACACTGTGGAGACCAAACGAACTTCTTGTCCTTCTTTGTGAGATCAATGAGAGGTTTGGCAATCTTGGAGAAGTTTTGGACGAAACGACGGCAATAGCTAGCCAAACCAAGAAAACTTCTAACTTGCTTCACCGTCTTAGGAGGTTTCCAATCAACAATTGCCTTAACCTTTTCTGGATCAATGGCTATGCCCTTGGCAGAGATGACATGACCAAGGTAAGCAACTTCTGGAATCCAGAACTCACATTTGGAGAACTTGGCATATAGACGATGCTCACGAAGTTTCATGAGAGTGAGACGAAGATGTTCTCCATGCTCTTCCTCGGATTTTGAGTAGACAAGAATGTCATCAAGATATACCAGAACGAACTTGTCGAGGTATTCGTGGAAAACAGAATTCATGAGTCGAGAGAATGTCGCCGGTGCATTGGTGAGACCAAAGGACATGACGGTGTATTCATATAGACCGTAGCGAGTGGTGAAGGCTGTCTTTGGAATATCTTCCTTTCTGATCTTTATTTGATGGTAACCCATTCTCAAGTCCAGCTTGGAGAATATTGAGGCTCCAGCAAGTTGATCAAAAATATGATCGATACGAGGAATTGGGTACTTGTTTTTGATGGTTTTCTCGTTAAGAGGACGATAGTCAACAACGAGTCTCTTTGTTTGATCCTTCTTCGCAACGAACAGAGTTGGGCAACGCCAAGACGAGGAACTAGGTTGAATGTAACCTTTCTCCATGTACATATCGATTTGCTCCTTCAACAACTTCAGTTCCGGAGGAGATATCTTGTATGGATGCTTAGAGATTGGAGCAGTACCTGGTTCAAGTTCGATCACGAACTCAACTGCTCTATCCGGAGGCATTCCTGGCAATTCTTCTGGAAAGACGTCAGGGAATTCGCAAACCACCGGAACATTTTCAAGTAGAGGTAGAGGTTTTGCATTGAGATTGTAGAGTTGAACAACTGGATTTTCAGCATGGAAGTAGACTATCTGGCCAGAAGGGTGTGTGATTTTGACAGACTTAGCAGGACAATCAATGACTGCTTTGTTGGCTACCAGCCAATCCATCCCAAGAATGACATCAATATCTGAAGAGTGGAGAGCTATCAGAGATGCCTGGAATGGAAGGTTTCCAATTGTGATCTCGATGTTCTGGCTAACTTTATTGCTTTGCCAGCTAGATCCCGGTGATTTCACTAGGAGAGGGATAGACAACTGTTCGAAGTTGATTTTACTGTTGTTTGCAAAGTTTTGAGAGATGAAGGAGTGTGAAGCACCAGAATCGAACAAGACTTTAGCACGAAACGAGTTCACAAGAAGTGTTCCCATTACAACCTCTGAAGATTCTTCTGCTCCCTGGGCCTTGACATGGTTCACCCTCACAGTTCTCAAGACAGACTTGTTCCTGTTGCGGGGCCTAGGCGAAGAAGTGTGTACCACCACATGATTGACATTAGGGATAGGTAGTAATGGTAGCTTGTTCTGCGGGCACTTGTAGGAGTAGTGTCCTGGTAGACCGCACTTGAAGCATGTACTAGCAGAATGAGGAGCTGTTGGACTTGGCTGAGATGGAGCACCTCCTAAAGATACCACTGGGGTGGGAGGAAGGGCAAGAAATCCTGCCGGGCTTGGCAAGCAGATGGGCGGTGTTGGAGTGGTATATGGAACCCAAACTCTCCGTTTTTGTGGAGGCATGATAGCTTTTGAGAGATTAGCCTGTTCACGAGAGTGCTTACGAGATTCCTCAACCAACTTGCGCCCATGCTCTTCATTTAGAGCGATGTTGATGAGGTCCTCAAAATTCTTGGCCTTGACGTTGGTGAGAGCATACTTGAGTTCCGGGTTGAGACCCCTGCGGAACTTTGCCATCTTTCTCGCTTCCGTGGAGATTTCATCTCCGGCGTAGCGAGCCAGATGATTGAACTCTCTTTGGTATTCGAGAACGTCCAAATTGCCTTGTGTGAAAGAATAGAATTCCTCACGCATTCTCTCCATGAGCCCATCGGGAATGTGATGGCGCACGAAGGCTTGCTTGAAATCCTCCCATGTGATTGCCACACTAGGACCTCTCATTTCTTGGAAATTCTCCCACCAAGACATGGATTGTCCACGGAGAAGGTAGGTCACGTAAGGAACACGGTCCTCGTCAGCCACATGAGCTACCACAAGAGTACGGTTCATTTCACGGAGCCAGTCATCAGCATCCAATGGCTCGGAGGAGGTATCAAACGTGCGCGGGTTGAGCTCAAGGAACTCCCGAATAGACACCCGGGTGTTGCCATTACTCCCAAGGTCTTGGTTCTGCTGCATCTGCCTTATAACTTGTGTCATCTGAGACAGCACCTTCCCCATCTCAGGTGGCAGTGTGGGTTCTTCGTCACCACTTTCCATCCTGAAGAGGATACCAAGATTAACACACTAATCGGATAACAAAATCCAATATAAGTGCTTAAAAGGATTACTTCAGACGGTAAGTCGACAGCATAGAACAAGGATGGAGGTTAACAACGGATCAACAGATAAGTTGTTACAACGGAAGAGAAGATTTGTGAAGGACGATATCGAAGCAACAACTGGGAAACAGGAGACCACAACACCTGAGGTACTACGGAGAAAAACCCATCCGGGCTTCTAAAGGATCAATATCTACTGCTTAAGGAATAGAGGATCTGCTTCCGGGGCTTACACGCCTCCGTTCTCAATCGTGAGTAGGCAACATGATAAATCATGTCACAACCACCTCCATTCCTATGGTCTAGTAGATACAACCATCCTAGAGAAACCAGGATACGTGAAAACCTAACTTGAAAGTTTAGATGAGGAGAGAAAACAACGTTGCACTTCCTTACCAGAAAAGGGAGGGTGGGTGGGGAAATAAATAAAATGGCAGAATTCCTACTCTCACGTTTCATTTTTCCTATATAGCTACAAAATAGTTTCTAGACTCAACTGCGACCAGTAAAAGGGATCCTACAGGCAGACAGGCTCTGATACCATTTGTCGCACCCGGACTTCTAAAGGATACTCGCAGTTCCGTTGAACAGTAGATGATTGGATTACGGGGCTTACCGGCACCCGCATCTCTTACGAGTAGGCCAACACACGTATGTGTGACAACCAACCCCTACTGTTCATCGTCTACGTAAACCATCCCATAGAAATCAGGATACTACCATTGACGTACTTCATACCATACACACATGGTACGTCAACGGCGTTTAACAGAATGATAGCACAACATATCTCTAAGACACAAAAGATGGAAATAAGTTGCAAATAGCTCTCACTAGAGCAGAGATAGCAAATACAGTCATCCAGAGGACACATGTCCCAACATAACATCATTACATCACAGCGGAAGCATTCAACAGGTCTGAGTACAGACAAGATCCAAATAGGCTTAAGAAGCCGGAAACGAAAAGACGGAGCCCATCCACGAAGTCTCGGATCCTGCCCGGGTCCGCTATCTACTCGTCAACAGCCTCGTCGTACTCCACGTAGTAGCCACCATGGGGATCCTCGGAATCGTAGTCTGCGGAAACCACAGCCCCAAAGGGGTCAGTACATAAACGTACTGGCAAGCAAGACTCACAGTTCACCAAAGTGTAACCCGTCAACACCAAGCACAGATGCTTTGGGTTCAACGGAAGAAAGGGGTGATACAAAAGATGCGGCAGCGGGCTGCACTAATCAACTACAGATACATACTACAACTTCCGGCTATCAGAAAGGAGATAAGGTAGCGTATCGTAACCAACTATAACTAACCACCAAACAAACCCATCCTGGATCTTGCCCCTTATCCAAAGAAGCAATCCGAGGATAACTCACAGAGTTGGATTAATGATGGTTCAGGTTATTGTGTCAATAAACCTATTACTAATCAAATTATCATTAGTTAGGTGTAAGTTGTTCTGAGTACTTGTTAGCCAGTACTTTCACCAAGTCGTCACATAACCGCGGACAAAACGGCTTCTCGAGAAGATTCATCCCTGCAGGGTGTGCTCCAGTACCCGTACACACTCAAGCCACCAACTAAAACTCAGGTTGGCTTGACACGACTCGAAACATCTCTACAGCCTGTCCTAGGAGCCACGGAGCTATAAGGTCCCAGCCACGCAGCCGAATACTCAGCGCAAGTGTGCAAAACTCCCGCAGGACGCAACACCCCGGCAATACATGCCTCGCCCTATATGTGTGCGTCATCATCATCATCAGTAACCATGGGAGCGACCCATTCATGCGTATGAGCCAAATGGAACACCCGAACTAAGTGTGGCTCTTCGGACAAATTGCGGATCAGATCAAAGTCGAGGGGGGTTCCATACTACCACCCGGATGCGGTGAGCACGCTCATCATGGATCAGTAGACAAGACCCTTTTCCTAATTAGGGTCGACACTAGCAGGCCTCAAAACCACGCCGGGCCTCCTGCCGGTGTCTTATCATCAAATTATTATTATTATCCACAAAATTAACAGGTTGATTGTTTAAACATCGAGCCCCAGAACATAAGTAACATGGTAAAAGAAAGTAACTGACAACAGGCTCGAGCAAAACAACCCTAAGCATGCTAGTAAGACACGGGCAACAACCAAATGGGGTTATAGGTGTGGAGGTGAGGCTATATCAGGGTTAAGGATAACATGTGATAGGATCGAACAGAAGCAACGATTCATAGGGCTAGCAGAATAGATAATGGAAAGTATCGGTATCCAATGTTGAAAGGAACACAATGGTTCATGTGAGTGAATACTTGCCTGCAAGCTCAGCAGCCTGGTACTGAGCTAAATCCTCAAAAGGGGTGTCGTAAGGATCGTCTGTCTCAACGTCGTCGTCTATTCGAGAAGAAGCAAACAAACAACGCAGAGAGATAAACAATCAATAACATGGCATAGTGCACAATCATGGGATGATGCATGACCATTTAATTTATGCACCAAAAAATAAACTAGTTGACATGGTATCATAACATGATTAAATGGACCCCTATGAAATTGGATTGCATATGGAAAGTCCATGAATTAAGGTTGAAATAATTGTTTTACAACTAATCAACAGGTGAAAGTGGATTAGTATGATGCATGGATGAGGAAAACAGAAAAATAACAACAATAGAATCAATTAGAAATAAGGTTTACCAAGTTTGGAATTTTATTTATTAAGTTATGAAAATTTGCTTCTTAAGGGTGGTACACAAGCATTTGTAGTTTTCACCAATTTAAATTGTTCAAAATAGATAACAAAATTCATATTTGGAAGATACACAAAATTTTAGGTGGAATACATGTTTCACTTGTTGAATTTGGATTTAAAATGAGCAAGTTATTAATTTGGCAATTTTAATTGCATTAAATAAGAAATAGTTGTTTTCAGCAATTTAAATTATTCAAAATAGAAAACAAAGTTGATATTTGCAAAGTTCATGAAAAATGGGATGGAAAACATATTTTACATGTTGGAATTGGATTTGAATTGCCCAAGTTATGAATTTTTGCAATTTAAAAGGTTTAATTAAAGCATTGAATTATTGCACCACTTTTAATTAGGAAAACATTAAACAAATTGCATTAAAAAGGTTTAAAACATGTAGCAAATGTTTCACTGAACATTTTGAGCTATTAAACATAATTTTTGGGTTATTAATGAATTTATTATGCAATTTTCCATAATCATTCTTATTCTGCCATTTTTAGTAAACAGAGGAAAACATGTTCAAACTTAACACAATTGTGACCAAATAAAATACCAATGTGTAGAGTTTGTTAAGACAATTTTTTAGAGCCCAAGTTTGCTTAATTTGGATGAACCAAACTCAAGTTATGAAATTCCAAAGTTTCCAATTTTTATTGCCTTTTCAGTAATTAATTATTTAGTGCAAAAGTTATTACAGAAACATGTTGCAATTTTGTTACTAATGGAAAGGGCACAAGATTTTGAATCCACAGGAATTTGAATCATTCAAATTGGAGCAATATTCAATTTTATATTGATTTTAGAATTAATGCCTCAGATCTGAGTTTCTGAAATTCGGGCAGAAAAAGAAAAAGGCTTGAAAAAAAAAGGTGTGGCTTGGGGGATCGAACCCAGGACCTGGGGCTTGCGCGCAAGGGTTGCTACCAATGCGCTGCTGCTTGGTTTGTTACAGAGAACACTAGCAGGGGGATATACTTCAGTTAGGGCGGTGGCGCTGCGAAAAAGAATTGGCCAAAAAGGGCGCGTTGCACTCTTGGGGGATCGAACCCCTGCCCTGGGCGTGCGCGCGTGGGTGTGCTGCCGCTGGGGTGCTGCCAGTTTCGTGACAGGTAACAGCAGCGTTTGCTTTTGAGTACCGCTTCGGTCTACTGACGAATTGTTCAGGGAACTGCACGCACGGACAGATCGATGACGGCCGGCGACGGAGCAGTTGCGGCCGCTGCGGTGGCCGGCGCCGTGGAGCTGGTGGGGCTGCGAGTGGGCGTGTGCTGCTGCGTGGTGAGGGAACGGAGGAGAGGGAGGAAGGGGAAAGAGGAGGGTGACGCTCACCTCGATGACGTACAGAGGAGCAGGCTCGGTGGCGACGGGCGGCGAACACGGGGACGGCGGCGGCGCTCCGGTGAACCTCGGGGGAAACGGAGGGGACCGCGAGGAAGAGGGAAGCGTGGCCTTTCCATTCCCGGCCCTAGCACGGCCGGTAGGGCACCGTGGCGGCGGCGACGAGCCGGAGAGGGAGGCGGCGGTGATGGTTTTTCCGGTGGGGATACAGAGAGGAGAGGGCGGAGGGAGAGAGAAGGAGAAGTGGCGGCGCTCGAGGGAGAAGGAGGAGGAAGAGGTAGGGCACAGAGGGGGAGCTCGAGGGCATGGATTTAAGGGGGGAGGTGGAGCTACTGATCGCCGTTCCTCCCTGTACCTGTCGACGTGGGCAGGCTAGATTGCCTGCCGTACAGAGGTTAGAGACGACCGAGGGGGGTAGCAGGCCAATGGAAATTGGGCTGGCCCAAATGGGCTGGATGCCCTTTCCCCCTTCTCTTTTTCTTTAATCTTTTCTGTTTATTAATTTTTTTTTTTTTGCTGAAAAGGAATTAGGGAGAAAAGGAGAGGTTTTGTGGTTAGAACTTTAGGAAAAAAAATTGTAGAGTTTTGTTTTTGTAACAACACCATTATACAAACTTTTGTTTTCCAAATAAATTTAATTTATGGTGTTGTTTGGAAATCAAATGATTTTAAGTGAATTTTGATATTAATGAATAATTGAGACTTAATCAATGCAAAGTGTTTAATTTCAAGTTTTAATGGAACAATTTATTTGCTTGTTTTGTAGTTCTTATTTGAAACATGTAACATAACAAGTATGAATAAAGGTTTGAATTTTTGTTTGGAATTCATATAGAAAACAAATGGAAACAAATGAAATCAAATACAAAACAAATGCAAACAAAAAGCAATGAATATGATGACATGATGCAAAGCAATAATAAAACAAGAAACAAACATTCTAGGGGGAGTTTTTCATACTTGGGATGTTACAAAACGCCCCCCTTGAAGGAATCGCGCCCCGAGATTCCTACTGAGAAGTGAAAAGGTCTGGATACTTCTTGCGAAGATCCTCTTCGGTCTCCCACGTTGCCTCTTTATCGGAATGATGAGACCACTGCACTTTTAAGAACTTGGTGCTCTTGTTGCGAGTCTTACGCTCGGTCTCATCGAGAATTCGAACAGGGTGCTCCTCATAAGAGAGATCTTCTTGCAGTTCAATGGAATCATGATCAACTGCACGATCTGGATCTTTGAAACACCTCTTGAGCTGTGACACGTGAAACACATCGTGCACCTTGGATAGTTTTTCTGGAAGTTCCAGACGATAGGCATTTTCCGCACGCCTTGAGAGAATGTTGAAAGGACCAATGTATCTTGGTGCAAGTTTTCCTTTGACACCAAAACGATGAGTGCCTCTGAGGGGAGTTACATGGAGATATGCTTTGTCACCAGGTGCATAGATCATATCCCTGTGCTTGCTGTCATAGTAGCTTTTCTTACGAGACTGAGCAATCTTGAGATTGTCACAAATGATGCGAACTTTATCTTCGGCTTCCTTAACAATGTCAGGGCCTAAGAGTGAATGTTCACCAGCTCCAGACCAATTGATTGGACTCCTGCATCTGCGGCCATAGAGAGCTTCAAATGGTGCCATGCCTAGGCTTGCCTGGAAGCTGTTGTTGTAGGAGAATTCAGCATATGGAAGGCATTCCTCCCATTTCATGCCAAAGGATAGACCACATGCTCTGAGCATATCCTCGAGAATCTGATTGACTCTTTCGACTTGCCCTTGAGACTGAGGGTGATAAGCTGTGCTGAACAGAAGTTTGGTGCCCAATGCTTCTTGAAAACTCTTCCAAAAATGAGAAGTGAATATGCTTCCACGGTCTGAGCTTATTTCCAATGGAACACCATGAAGAGGAACAATCTTTGCTGTGTAGAGCTCTGCTAACAGGCTAGCCGAGATTGTTTCTTTGACAGCAAAGAAGTGAGCTACCTTAGTGAGACGATCAATGACAACGAAGATTGCATCGTTGCCCCTCTTGGACTTTGGAAAACTAGTGAGGAAGTCCATTTCAATCATGTCCCACTTCCACTCAGGGATTTTCAGAGGTTGGAGAAGACCGGCTGTTTTCTGATGAACTGCCTTAACACGTTGACAAACGTCGCATTCAGAAACGTATTGAGCAATTTCACGTTTCATGCCAGACCACCAATACAGTGTCTTAAGATCCTGGTACATCTTAGTACTTCCAGGGTGTATGGAGAGAGGAGTTTCATGAGCCTCCTTGAGAATAACATCTTTGAGACTTTGAATTTGAGGAACTGCAATGCGTCCTTCGAAGAACACAGTTCCCTTGTCATCAACTGAGAAGCACTCATACTTCACATTGCCTGCTTTGATGTTATTTGCGATCTTCTTGATCTCAGCATCACGAAGTTGTTCAGAACGAATCTTGTCCTCGAGAGTTGTACTGGCTGTCAAGTTTGCAAGATAACCTTGAGGAACAAGACCAAGGTTCAGCTTCTGGAATTCTTCATGAAGAGGAGGTTGGCTTTCCATGATCATGAGATTATTGCAATACGACTTGCGACTGAGAGCATCGGCCATAACGTTAGCCTTGCCTGGAGTGTAGGAAATGGTAAGATCGAAGTATTTGATCTTTTCAATCCATCTCCTTTGCCTGAGGTTTAGATCTGGTTGAGTGAAGATGTATTTCAGACTCTTATGATCGGAAAAGATTTCGGTGCGATTACCCAACAAGTATTGCCTCCATTTCTTGAGGGCAAACACAACTGCTGCAAGTTCAAGGTCATGTGTGGGATAATTGAGCTCATGTGCGTTCAACTGACGTGAAGCATAAGCCACAACTTGACGTTCTTGCATAAGAACTGCTCCTAGACCTTGGAGAGAAGCATCACAGAATATCTGGAAAGGTTTGGTAGTATCTGGGCCAACCAGAACTGGTGTAGAAGTGAGTTTAGTCTTCAGGAGATTGAAACTTTCATCACACTGTGGAGACCAAACGAACTTCTTGTCCTTCTTTGTGAGATCAATGAGAGGTTTGGCAATCTTGGAGAAGTTTTGGACGAAACGACGGCAATAGCTAGCCAAACCAAGAAAACTTCTAACTTGCTTCACCGTCTTAGGAGGTTTCCAATCAACAATTGCCTTAACCTTTTCTGGATCAATGGCTATGCCCTTGGCAGAGATGACATGACCAAGGTAAGCAACTTCTGGAATCCAGAACTCACATTTGGAGAACTTGGCATATAGACGATGCTCACGAAGTTTCATGAGAGTGAGACGAAGATGTTCTCCATGCTCTTCCTCGGATTTTGAGTAGACAAGAATGTCATCAAGATATACCAGAACGAACTTGTCGAGGTATTCGTGGAAAACAGAATTCATGAGTCGAGAGAATGTCGCCGGTGCATTGGTGAGACCAAAGGACATGACGGTGTATTCATATAGACCGTAGCGAGTGGTGAAGGCTGTCTTTGGAATATCTTCCTTTCTGATCTTTATTTGATGGTAACCCATTCTCAAGTCCAGCTTGGAGAATATTGAGGCTCCAGCAAGTTGATCAAAAAGATCATCGATACGAGGAATTGGGTACTTGTTTTTGATGGTTTTCTCGTTAAGAGGACGATAGTCAACAACGAGTCTCTTTGTTTGATCCTTCTTCGCAACGAACAGAGTTGGGCAACGCCAAGACGAGGAACTAGGTTGAATGTAACCTTTCTCCATGTACATATCGATTTGCTCCTTCAACAACTTCAGTTCCGGAGGAGATATCTTGTATGGATGCTTAGAGATTGGAGCAGTACCTGGTTCAAGTTCGATCACGAACTCAACTGCTCTATCCGGAGGCATTCCTGGCAATTCTTCTGGAAAGACGTCAGGGAATTCGCAAACCACCGGAACATTTTCAAGTAGAGGTAGAGGTTTTGCATTGAGATTGTAGAGTTGAACAACTGGATTTTCAGCATGGAAGTAGACTATCTGGCCAGAAGGGTGTGTGATTTTGACAGACTTAGCAGGACAATCAATGACTGCTTTGTTGGCTACCAGCCAATCCATCCCAAGAATGACATCAATATCTGAAGAGTGGAGAGCTATCAGAGATGCCTGGAATGGAAGGTTTCCAATTGTGATCTCGATGTTCTGGCTAACTTTATTGCTTTGCCAGCTAGATCCCGGTGATTTCACTAGGAGAGGGATAGACAACTGTTCGAAGTTGATTTTACTGTTGTTTGCAAAGTTTTGAGAGATGAAGGAGTGTGAAGCACCAGAATCGAACAAGACTTTAGCACGAAACGAGTTCACAAGAAGTGTGCCCATTACAACCTCTGAAGATTCTTCTGCTCCCTGGGCCTTGACATGGTTCACCCTCACAGTTCTCAAGACAGACTTGTTCCTGTTGCGGGGCCTAGGCGAAGAAGTGTGTACCACCACATGATTGACATTAGGGATAGGTAGTAATGGTAGCTTGTTCTGCGGGCACTTGTAGGAGTAGTGTCCTGGTAGACCGCACTTGAAGCATGTACTAGCAGAATGAGGAGCTGTTGGACTTGGCTGAGATGGAGCACCTCCTAAAGATACCACTGGGGTGGGAGGAAGGGCAAGAAATCCTGCCGGGCTTGGCAAGCAGATGGGCGGTGTTGGAGTGGTATATGGAACCCAAACTCTCCGTTTTTGTGGAGGCATGATAGCTTTTGAGAGATTAGCCTGTTCACGAGAGTGCTTACGAGATTCCTCAACCAACTTGCGCCCATGCTCTTCATTTAGAGCGATGTTGATGAGGTCCTCAAAATTCTTGGCCTTGACGTTGGTGAGAGCATACTTGAGTTCCGGGTTGAGACCCCTGCGGAACTTTGCCATCTTTCTCGCTTCCGTGGAGATTTCATCTCCGGCGTAGCGAGCCAGACGATTGAACTCTCTTTGGTATTCGAGAACGTCCAAATTGCCTTGTGTGAAAGAATAGAATTCCTCACGCATTCTCTCCATGAGCCCATCGGGAATGTGATGGCGCACGAAGGCTTGCTTGAAACCCTCCCATGTGATTGCCACACTAGGACCTCTCATTTCTTGGAAATTCTCCCACCAAGACATGGATTGTCCACGGAGAAGGTAGGTCACGTAAGGAACACGGTCCTCGTCAGCCACATGAGCTACCACAAGAGTACGGTTCATTTCACGGAGCCAGTCATCAGCATCCAATGGCTCGGAGGAGGTATCAAACGTGCGCGGGTTGAGCTCAAGGAACTCCCGAATAGACACCCGGGTGTTGCCATTACTCCCAAGGTCTTGGTTCTGCTGCATCTGCCTTATAACTTGTGTCATCTGAGACAGCACCTTCCCCATCTCAGGTGGCAGTGTGGGTTCTTCGTCACCACTTTCCATCCTGAAGAGGATACCAAGATTAACACACTAATCGGATAACAAAATCCAATATAAGTGCTTAAAAGGATTACTTCAGACGGTAAGTCGACAGCATAGAACAAGGATGGAGGTTAACAACGGATCAACAGATAAGTTGTTACAACGGAAGAGAAGATTTGTGAAGGACGATATCGAAGCAACAACTGGGAAACAGGAGACCACAACACCTGAGGTACTACGGAGAAAAACCCATCCGGGCTTCTAAAGGATCAATATCTACTGCTTAAGGAATAGAGGATCTGCTTCCGGGGCTTACACGCCTCCGTTCTCAATCGTGAGTAGGCAACATGATAAATCATGTCACAACCACCTCCATTCCTATTGTCTAGTAGATATAACCATCCTAGAGAAACCAGGATACGTGAAAACCTAACTTGAAAGTTTAGATGAGGAGAGAAAACAACGTTGCACTTCCTTACCAGAAAAGGGAGGGTGGGTGGGGAAAGAAATAAAATGGCAGAATTTCTACTCTCACGTTTCATTTTTCCTATATAGCTACAAAATAGTTTCTAGACTCAACTGCGACCAGTAAAAGGGATCCTACAGGCAGACAGGCTCTGATACCATTTGTCGCACCCGGACTTCTAAAGGATACTCGCAGTTCCGTTGAACAGTAGATGATTGGATTACGGGGCTTACCGGCACCCGCATCTCTTACGAGTAGGCCAACACACGTATGTGTGACAACCAACCCCTACTGTTCATCGTCTACGTAAACCATCCCATAGAAATCAGGATACTACCATTGACGTACTTCATACCATACACACATGGTACGTCAACGGCGTTTAACAGAATGATAGCACAACATATCTCTAAGACACAAAAGATGGAAATAAGTTGCAAATAGCTCTCACTAGAGCAGAGATAGCAAATACAATCATCCAGAGGACACATGTCCCAACATAACATCATTACATCACAGCGGAAGCATTCAACAGGTCTGAGTACAGACAAGATCCAAATAGGCTTAAGAAGCCGGAAACGAAAAGACGGAGCCCATCCACGAAGTCTCGGATCCTGCCCGGGTCCTCTATCTACTCGTCAATAGCCTCGTCGTACTCCACGTAGTAGCCACCATGGGGATCCTCGGAATCGTAGTCTGCGGAAGCCACAGCCCCAAAGGGGTCAGTACATAAACGTACTGGCAAGCAAGACTCACAGTTCACCAAAGTGTAACCCGTCAACACCAAGCACAGATGCTTTGGGTTCAACGGAAGAAAGGGGTGATACAAAAGATGCGGCAGCGGGCTGCACTAACCAACTACAGATACATACTACAACTTCCGCCTATAAGAAAGGAGATAAGGTAGCGTATCGTAACCAACTATAACTAACCACCAAACAAACCCATCCTGGATCTCGCCCCTTATCCAAAGAAGCAATCCGAGGATAACTCACACAGTTGGATTAATGATGGTTCAGGTTATTGTGTCAATAAACCTATTACTAATCAAATTATCATTAGTTAGGTGTAAGTTGTTCTGAGTACTTGTTAGCCAGTACTTTCACCAAGTCGTCACATAACCGCGGACAAAACGGCTTCTCGAGAAGATTCATCCCTGCAGGGTGTGCTCCAGTACCCGTACACACTCAAGCCACCAACTAAAACTCAGGTTGGCTTGACACGACTCGAAACATCTCTACAGCCTGTCCTAGGAGCCACGGAGCTATAAGGTCCCAGCCACGCAGCCGAATACTCAGCGCAAGTGTGCAAAACTCCCGCAGGACGCAACACCCCGGCAATACATGCCTCGCCCTATATGTGTGCGTCATCATCATCATCAGTAACCATGGGAGCGACCCATTCATGCGTATGAGCCAAATGGAACACCCGAACTAAGTGTGACTCTTCGGACAAACTGCGGATCAGATCAAAGTCGAGGGGGTTCCATACTACCACCCGGATGCGGTGAGCACGCTCATCATGGATCAGTAGAGAAGACCCTTTTCCTAATTAGGGTCGACACTAGCAGGCCTCAAAACCACGCCGGGCCTCCTGCCGGTGTCTTATCATCAAATTATTATTATTATCCACAAAATTAACAGGTTGATTGTTTAAACATCGAGCCCCAGAACATAAGTAACATGGTAAAAGAAAGTAACTGACAACAGGCTCGAGCAAAACAACCCTAAGCATGCTAGTAAGACACGGGCAACAACCAAATGGGGTTATAGGTGTGGAGGTGAGGCTATATCAGGGTTAAGGATAACATGTGATAGGATCGAACAGAAGCAACGATTCATAGGGCTAGCAGAATAGACAATCAACGCAGAGAGATAAACAATCAATAACATGGCATAGTGCACAATCATGGGATGATGCATGACCATTTAATTTATGCACCAAAAAATAAACTAGTTGACATGGTATCATAACATGATTAAATGGACCCCTATGCAATTGGATTGCATATGGAAAGGTCCATGAATTAAGGTTGAAATAATTGTTTTACAACTAATCAACAGGTGAAAGTGGATTAGTATGATGCATGGATGAGGAAAACAGAAAAATAACAACAATAGAATCAATTAGAAATAAGGTTTACCAAGTTTGGAATTTTATTTATTAAGTTATGAAAATTTGCTTCTTAAGGGTGGTACACAAGTATTTGTTGTTTTCACCAATTTTAATTGTTCAAAATAGATAACAAAATTCATATTTGGAAGATACACAAAATTTTAGGTGGAATACATGTTTCACTTGTTGAATTTGGATTTAAAATGAGCAAGTTATTAATTTGGCAATTTTAATTGCATTAAATAAGAAACAGTTGTTTTCAGCAATTTAAATTATTCAAAATAGAAAAAAAAAGTTGGTATTTGCAAAGTTCATGAAAAATGGGATGGAAAACATATTTTACATGTTGGAATTGGATTTGAATTGCCCAAGTTATGAATTTTTGCAATTTAAAAGGTTTAATTAAAGCATTGAATTATTGCACCACTTTTAATTAGGAAAACATTAAACAAATTGCATTAAAAAGGTTGAAAACATGTAGCAAATGTTTCACTGAACATTTTGAGCTATTAAACATAATTTTTGGGTTATTAATGAATTTATTATGCAATTTTCCATAATCATTCTTATTCTGCCATTTTTAGTAAACAGAGGAAAACATGTTCAAAATTAACTCAATTGTGACCAAATAAAATACCAATGTGTAGAGTTTGTTAAGACAAATTTTTAGAGCCCAAGTTTGCTTAATTTGGATGAACCAAACTCAAGTTATGAAATTCCAAAGTTTCCAATTTTTATTGCCTTTTCAGTAATTAATTATTTAGTGCAAAAGTTATTACAGAAACATGTTGCAATTTTGTTACTAATGGAAAGGGCACAAGATTTTGAATCCACAGGAATTTGAATCATTCAAATTGGAGCAATATTCAATTTTATATTGATTTTAGAATTAATGCCTCAGATCCGAGTTTCTGAAATTCGGGCAGAAAAGGAAAAAGGCTTGAAAAAAAAGGTGTGGCTTGGGGGATCGAACCCAGGACCTGGGGCTCTCGCGCAAGGGTTGCTACCAATGCGCTGCTGCTTGGTTTGTTACAGAGAACACTAGCAGGGGGGATATACTTCAGTTAGGGCGGTGGCGCTGCGAAAAAGAATTGGCCAAAAAGGGCGCGTTGCACTCTTGGGGGATCGAACCCCTGCCCTGGGCGTGCGCGTGTGGGTGTGTTGCCGCTGGGGTGCTGCCAGTTTCGTGACAGGTAACAGCAGCATTTGCTTTTGAGTACCGCTTCGGTCTACTGACGAATTGTTCAGGGAACTGCACGCACGGACAGATCGATGACGGCCGGCGACGGAGCAGTTGCGGCCGCTGCGGTGGCCGGCGCCGTGGAGCTGGTGGGGCTGCGAGTGGGCGTGTGCTGCTGCGTGGTGAGGGAACGGAGGAGAGGGAGGAAGGGGAAAGAGGAGGGCGACGCTCACCTCGATGACGTACAGAGGAGCAGGCTCGGTGGCGACGGGCGGCGAACACGGGGACGGCGGTGGCGCTCCGGTGAACCTCGGGGGAAACGGAGGGGACCACGAGGAAGAGGGAAGCGTGGCCTTTCCGTTCCCGGCCCTAGCACGGCCGGTACGGCACCGTGGCGGCGGCGACGAGCCGGAGAGGGAGGCAGCGGTGATGGTTTTTCCGGTGGGGATACAGAGAGGAGAGGGCGGAGGGAGAGAGAAGGAGAAGTGGCGGCGCTCGAGGGAGAAGGAGGAGGAAGAGGTAGGGCACAGAGGGGGAGCTCGAGGGCATGGATTTAAGGGGGGAGGTGGAGCTACTGATCGTCGTTCCTCCCTGTACCTGTCGACGTGGGCAGGCTAGATTGCCTGCCGTACAGAGGTTAGAGACGACCGAGGGGGGTAGCAGGCCAATGGAAATTGGGCTGGCCCAAATGGGCTGGATGCCCTTTCCCCCTTCTCTTTTTCTTTAATTTTTTCTGTTTATTACTTTTTTTTCTTTTTTTTTTGCTGAAAAGGAATTAGGGAGAAAAGGAGAGGTTTTGTGGTTAGAACTTTAGGAAAAAAAATTGTAGAGTTTTGTTTTTGTAACAACACCATTATACAAACTTTTGTTTTCCAAATAAATTTAATTTATGGTGTTGTTTGGAAATCAAATGATTTTAAGTGAATTTTGATATTAATGAATAATTGAGACTTAATCAATGCAAAGTGTTTAATTTCAAGTTTTAATGGAACAATTTATTTGCTTGTTTTGTAGTTCTTATTTGAAACATGTAACATAACAAGTATGAATAAAGGTTTGAATTTTTGTTTGGAATTCATATAGAAAACAAATGGAAACAAATGAAATCAAATACAAAACAAATGCAAACAAAAAGCAATGAATATGATGACATGATGCAAAGCAATAATAAAACAAGAAACAAACATTCTAGGGGGAGTTTTTCATACTTGGGATGTTACACGTAACAGGGTGACTATAAAGGTGTCGTTAAGTATTCGGAAAGTATTAGTTGAGGATCATGGATCAAGAGTGGAATTTGTCTATCCAAATGACGGAGAGATATACTCTGGGCCCTCCCGGTGATATCACATCGAAACCGCTTGCAAGCACGTGATATGATCACAAGGATGTTATATCACGGGAACGAGAAAAGAGTACTTGTCGGTAACGAGATTGAACAAGGTACGGTTGATACCAATGATCGAATCTCGGACAAGTAAAATATCGCGAGATAAAGGGAATAGTTCACGACGTTGTTGGTTCACACGATCACGAGAGTCATCGTTGAATATATAGGAGTCATCACGGATCTCCAGATAACGTTGTTGATTATTGATCGGAGAGGAGTCTCAATCATGTATATCTTATTCGCGAACCGTAGGGTGACACACTTAAGGTTCGATGACGTGTTTGAGAGGATACGGAATATTGAAGAATATTTTGGGCAGCACCGAAATTGTTTCGGGGAAAATTGAAATAGTTCAAGGAGTTTTTCGTCGAATGGTTGTTAATAGAATTAACAAATGATTCGAGGTGCTATATGCAAATGTTTGTTAATGGAATTAACAAATATAAATAAAGAAATTTTAAAAAATGTTTTATTTATTTATTAAAAGAAAACCTTTGGATTTTCCAAGTGGAAAATTAAGGGAGCATGAGTGGGTGTGAGTGGAGCTTCCACTCACATGAATAGGGAAGAGGTGGGGGCACACCATGGCTGGCCGCACCCCACTCTTGGGCTGCCTCCTTCTCCCCTATAAAAGGAGGGTGAGAGCTCCTCTTCTCCACACGCTTGGCCACTTCCCTTTCCCTCCACCCGCTGCTCCATTTCATGGTCTCCGGCTTAGCGAAGCCCTGACCGTGGGATTCTTCTTCACCACCACGCCGTCGTGGTGCTGGAGTTTTCCGAGGGATCCTCTACTTCCGTGCCCCGCTGGATCGAGGCAACGGAGGTTGTCATCAACCGTACGTGTGACCGATCACGGATGCACCGCCGGATTGCGGTGCTCATCTTCTCGCTATCGGGATCGGTGTGAGTACGACTACGCCAACAACGAGATTTGATCTCGTACCACTTTGAGTCTTCGAGGGTATGTGTTCTCCTTAACCCTCTCGTTGCTCGTTGCACTTCGTCTCCTAGATTAGATCTTGGCCTTTCGGGTGTCTCTCGCGTAGGAAATTTTTTGTTTTCTATGCAACGACCCCTTCAATAGGATACATACATCCTACAATTATACAGGGCGATTAGCAATCTCAGCCGCCAAAATCCGATCCACCTCTGCCGAGGTCAATCGAATGATTTCTTCTGCTGCAGGTCGAACAACCCTATAATGAGGAGTAATGTCGATTGGAACATCAGCGAGTCTAGCTACAGAGTTGAAATTCACCTCAGGATGCCACAACCGGACAAAGGAAAGAGCCACTACCGAGCCACAGATCATCTGATTGCGAACACACTCACGAATCTCTCCTTCTCGCCCAAAAATCCTGAGAAGATGGCTCCAATCTTCGGGACCCCTCTCCAACCAATAGAAAGCAGCATTCATAGCAATCAAAACTTCGTGAAACGAACTCACGAGCATCTTCGCCTGGATAACTCGAGACTTCAAGGTAGCAAGCACAAAACCCCAGCCTCGATCAGACCAAAAGTTATTCGCATGAGACTTTGAACTGCTAGCTTCCTGAAGGATGTGGTTCTCCACCCATTGTTTCTCACTCCTATCATCTGGCTGAACAACTGCAAAGAAAGATACACAATCAAACGAAAATAGAAGACACAGAAAGCTAGGGGGCTGGATTACTTCCAAAGCAAATCCTTGGCGACAACTGCTAATTCATCCATCACAAACTGCTCGCGTTCAACCGCAAGTTTCTGTTTGGATTTGGCTACATCTGCTATTCCACGGAGAGCTTTTAGCTTCCGCTCACCATCCGCAACACGGTCACGCAGGCCCGCAAAAGTACCAACAGCAGCAACAAGAGGATTCGCTTGAGCAGCAAGTCCACCCGAAGATTCTGCGCCAACTCCGGTTACCTAGCAGAATACAAAGAAAGTGAAGGAATAAGATGCCCCATTCGAGTTATAACAACCACCTATTCGACAGGTCCTGGGTGCTACTCCCATCGGGAGAAAACACACAGCAAATCAGTCACAGGAAGCATCTCAGAAGGACATTTCGATTAAACGATGAAAATACGGGAATGCATCCCAAGGTTCATTACAATCGAAAGAGCGAAATACAAGGAAAATAAACTAAGGAGCTGCAGTTGTGTTGCCACTCGCGGTTGTGCTTCCCCTACTACTAGCACGGGCGAACAACTCGGATAACTTCCTGGCAAGGACTCCGGCTGGCTCGCCAAAACGACGAAGCCCTACCTTTTTGCCGTAGAAGGATCGACGGGAAGGTCCGAGTACGCCTCCTCCAAGCCCGTAACTCCGTGTGCCAGCGCAAACTGGATGGCAGTCTTCGCCCCAGACTCTGACTGAGCAACCGCGTAGGTGTCAAGAAGGTTGCCCTCCGAGAAAATCTTCAAAAGATCACCCAGCGCAGGCGGAGACACAGCGTCGACCAGAAGACGACCATGAAGCTGCGTCAGCACTCGAATGGCATCGCCGATCAAGGTGCAAACCCCATCAGCGTGCCTCTTGAGTTGGGCACAGGAGTCCGTCAAAGCATCCACCCGTTGGACCCCAGGCAGCTCCAGCAGGACGCTCAGAAGACCTGCAGAGAGAAAAATTGAAATCCAAAGAACCTACCAGACAATCAGAAGACAATAAAGGGATCAAATGCAAACTCACCTGCAAAACGTTCGGCAAAGGGCGAAGGAAGTCGACAAGGTCAGAGTCCGCCTTGGTGCTAACCTCCTCCAGCTTCTTCAGTGCATCCTGGGCGCCCGCAAGTTTCCTTCGAGGTCAACCGACAGCATGCGGGAGGACTCAAGTTCCTGTCGAGCAGCTGCCAACTGAGCCTCCAGAGCACTTGCCTGGGTGGAGGCATCCGCCTTATCGACCTTCATAAACTCAACTTGAGATGTGCAGCAATGGTTGTCAGAACCGAAGAAATTGGCAGAAATAAAACAGATAAGATGAAAGAAGGTGATAAACTTACTACGAAGGAGCTCGTTTTCCGCGATTAGGCGATCGCGATCCACTCGAAGAGTCCCGCATTCTGTTTTGGCCAGAATAACACGGCGACCAACAACCACAAGAGAATCAAGGAGCGACTGCAAAAACATGAAGATAGAAGAATCAGAAAAGGAAAATATTGAGCCTATACCCGATTGCAAACATTCGAGTATAGCCTCGGGGGCTACTCCCATCGGGAGCACTGTCGTGCACCCGATAAAGCAAGAAGAAGAGAAAAGTTTACATCTTTGAGCCTGTAGCCAATCGTATACGATCAACTACAGCCTCGGGGGCTACTCCCATCGGGAGCACTGCCGTGCACCCGATAAAAAATCCAAATTAGAGAAAGTGCAGTTTGAAGAAGAAAGCAGCAAGATTTACCTGGCCTTGAGCTAAAGAGAGGGGACCCGCTGAGCTACCCGTCACTTCCTTCGGAGTCGAAGCCCCAGCTGCAAAGCTAGGAATTCTGTATTCCGTAGTCGCCGCAGTGGGGGCTGCACTCGGCGAATTCTGGACGGTATCAGCAGTGGGGGTCCCACCCGCAGTCGCAACTTTCTTCCTCCTTTCGAGAGGAAGGGAAGAGACGAATCTACGAGGGCTGATAGCTTGCAGGCTACCATGAGAACAATACGTCAAAAGACGCGGAAAGAAAATGTTCGACTAAGAACAAGAAGAAGGACTTACTCGTCGTCATCTTCGTCATCCAACATATCCGCATTCCAGGCGGTCTAGATATTTGGAAATGAGGGAGAAGGAGCACGCGTGCGTAGCGGGGTCACGATGAGGGGTCCCTTCCCGGGCGATTCCTTATCCAAAGAGTTATCCTTGGAAGTGGCCTCATCATTCTCCACTCGGCGGCGTTTCCGATGAAGAAGATCACTGTCCGACTCCTCTGCGCCATCCGAGGAGTCATGCTCGGAACTTGACGAGGCGTTAGCAACGCTGGTGTCGGCAGAGCCGTCCAAGTTACTCGCCAACAGATCCGAAGCCTCCTCCCCAGACATTGGCGGTAGCAGGTGGCCACGGCTAGGCTCTACAAAACAAGACAGAAGAAAAGGGAGAGAAAATTTCAGTCGACCAAATTTCAAAATAAGAAAAGAAATGAAGTCATGGGACAACGCAAACTTACTTCGGGTGGTGGGGGCCTTGACGCCTCGAAAGCTGCGACAGTGCAGTCAGGGAAGGTTTCGCCCACCTTCAAGCTAGTAATGGCCGCGATCTTCTTCTCGAACTCGACGTTCGAGAGCTCTTCGCAGCTCACCCGACTGGGGTCTTCAGCACCCTGATACTCCCACATCGTGGAAGACCTGTCCTGCAGGGGCTGAATCCTGCGCTTGAGGAACATGATCGCCAGGTGCAACCCGTTCAGCACTACTCCGGCGGCTTGGTCCCGAAGGGCAACCACCTTGGCGAGTAGCGGCGTAACGACCTGGTTCTCTTCAGCCGACAGATTATGCGCCCAGGACTTCCGTCTCTTCAGGACAGCGAATGGGTGGAACTTCTGAATTCCACCCGAGCTGTTGTCGATGACGTAGAACCACTTCTTTCTCCATCCCTGGGCGGAGTCGATGAAGTGCATCCCGAAGTAGCTGTTGTCCGATTTCGCCTGGATTCCGAAGCCCCCGGTGTGCAGCAGCTCGCTAGGCTCAGATTCTACCCGCGATTTCTCGCGGAAAACTCGAACTTTGAAGAGGGCCTTCCAGAGGCCCCAATGTGGGAGAATGCCCAAGAAGCACTCGCAGAACACAATGAAGCACGATATGTGCTGCACTGCATTCGGAGGCAGATCGTGGAGCTGTATGCCGTAAACATACAGCAACACCACGAGAAAGGGGTGAAGAGGAAAGGAAAGCCCGTGCGATACGTGGTCCGCGAAAACCACGCGTTCGTTCGCACGGGGATTAGGTACCTCCTCCTTCTTTCCGAGGCGCACCTGCTTGTCAGCTTCCGGAGGCAGCAACCCCTCCCTCTGCATCTCCGTAATGCTCTTCATCGCGGTATTTGGCGAACGCCAATCGCGCGAGCGCGGTGCGGGTGCCGCAGGAACTTTCTCTGGCGCCCTCGATGAGGAAACGGCGGCGCCGCGTTTCTTGCCTCCTGCCATTGGCGCTGGTGCGAGCTCGAGGAGAGGAAGGTTGGAGCGCGAGGAAGACGAAGGATGAAGAAGACGAAGGCTGGGGAAATTTTCACCGTTTCACCTAAGGCCTACATTTATACACAAAGCCACACGATCCTGACCGCTCACTGAGCCACGTGGCACCCATCGAGGCCGCCGTGTGCGAAGGCGAAACGAAAGGGCGGCGGATGCTGTTTCGTGCCACGATCTTAACAGTGGATCGTGCGCATTTACTGCGCGCAGTTCGCGTAAAACCCGGGAACGACGTCTCGTTTCCGGTCAAAAAGCTGACAAGGTGGGCCAGCACTTCTGCTCTCGCTCCATCACGTCCCATCGGGAGGATAAAAGTGCGCCATGACGTCATAGCGTGCATCATCAAGCTGGAGAATCTTTCGAGTGAAAGTTCCAAACACGAAAATAACTTCGTATGGACAAATTATGGCGTGAAATTTCTTTCACAGGAAAACAAGATCCTAAACACGAAAAATCTTTCGTACGGGCATAAAACTCCAAACACGAAAACTCTTTCGTATGGACAAAAACAACTTGGTATTCATACCTAGGAAACCACAAACTCAAAACTATGCGGGTAGGCAGATCCTGCCACTCAATCACACGATGTCTACACATCATAGACCTGGATTGTTCAGCCGACTAGGTACATCCGGATGCCATATTCTTTCGAGTATGAAGGTAAGACCCAAAAGATCTCTCTTGAGGGCCTGGAATCGCACTCAAGCTGCGTACTCTGGTATAATTCCGTGTCAACAACACGATGAAAAATCCAAGCGGACGCGCCGGGTACCCCCATAGGTTAAGTTCGACTCGGTAAGACCACTACGGCCCAGTCGCAATGATCACCTCATCGGGTTCGAGTCGGAGGTCTCGAATCTGTGTAGGCAAGAACTGTTTTTGCCCTAGTTGCAATTAATTGGCCCTGATCTTTCGAGAGAGCCAAGCTGCTGCGCCACATCCTTCTGCAAAAAACAGCCATAAAATACAGGCACTTTCATTGCTCGATACTCGGGTACAAAAAAACTCATCTCATAGGGTACACACCCTCCAAACAGGAAACGACCATAATGGTTATCCGAAGGAATGCGGGATGAAAAATCTGACCGTCTACTCGACTAGAAAAAATCCCAATCGAGCAAACGCTCGGGGGCTACTGACGAAGGGATGGACCTTGGACCCTGCGAGTAAGGACACCCCGTCTTAGGCCCAAGGTTAAGTCCCAAAAAGGGAAGCCCTTGGAGTATTCTGGAAGGCCCACTTGAAGCCCACCCGCAATGCCTTGCGGGCCAACATAGGAAACTTGTAACCGACATAGGGTTAGAGTTCGAGTCCTCTTCGGGTAGGGTTTGAGACCTGGCCATCTATATAAGGCCAGGAGAACCACCGGAAGAGGACCAAGCAATATCGCACCACCAAAACCTTGAGCTCGAGATCGTACTCTCGACTTGAGTAACCATCATTGTAACCGATCTATTCGATAATACAGATCGACAGAGGCAGGAGTAAGGGTTTTACCTCTACGAGTGCCCTGAACCTGGGTAAATCGTGCCCCCTGTCTAGCCGACGATCATCACTAGCGCTCATGGGGTCTCCTATTCGAAACCCTATGGGTTCACCTGAGGGATTTGCCGAGTCACCACCATCATCCCCCTATAACAATTAGGGGCCTCTATCTTTGTTTTACATTAGATCTCTCTCCCGGTGTGGATTACTTGTTAGTAGTTGATGCTTGTGAGATTTATCGGTGTTAGAACTTTATGACCAGATTGTTATTATCCATTATATCACCTCTGATTATGATCCATATGATGTCTTGTGAGTAGTTCGTTTAGTTCTTGAGGACATGGGATAAGTCATGATGTTAGTAGTGAAGTTATATTGAAGTAATATCTCGTGGTTTGGTATTTAATTTGTGGTGCTATTCTTCTAGTGGTGTCATGTGAATGTCGACTACATGATACTTCACCTTTATGGGCCTAGGAGGATTCACTGTGTATTTGAGTACTAATTGTGGGGTTGCCGTAGTGACAGAAACCTAAACCCTCGTTAGGAAACCAATGCACGAGGGAGCGTAGAATCCCGGAGTTTAAGGTTGTGGTTAGTTTTATCTTAATTACTTTCTTGTATTTGCGGATGCTTACGAGGGGTATAATCAGAAGTACGTATTAGTCCTAGTTGGGCGGTGCATTAGCATAGGTTCACCCACACAGCACTTCAAGAACCAATGGATATTAATCAATCGTAACGAAGCGAAATCACTTCAAGAAATTCCCATGTGTCCTCGAGAACGTTTGGTAGTCATAAGTAACACAACCGGCTTGTCCTTTGCTCTCAAAAGGATTGGGCCACTCGCTGCAATATTATTTACTGTCTTTTATTTACTCGCACTTTATTTATCTGCTATATCCAAAACAACCAAAAACCCGTTTGCTAGTGTTTTCAGTAAATCCTCTATCCAACCTGCTTGTCAACACCTTCTGCTCCTCGTTGGGTTCGACACTCTTATTTATAGAAAGTACTACGATACACCCCATATACTTGTGGGTCATCAATACACACCATGGGAGATCAGGAGGCCATGCCGCTCTATTGCTCTTGACGCTGGCCGCCCGTCCAACCTTGGTCCTCGTGCCCTCGGTAGCACCGTCTCATCTTAGTACACACCATGGGAGATCAGGTGGTCAATACCGCTTTGTTGTGCCGACCATCAGCCGCCAGTCCAGCCTTCGTACTGGCGCCACTGGAGCTGCAGCTGGGTCTTCATCTCCCCAGGGGCCTACGAGGCAAGGTTGTGGCGGCGCGTCTCCGGGCGCTGGTTGTCTGTTCTTGCTTTTCAAAATCTGTCGCATTAGATTTTGTTGTTCTGAACATCTCAATTTATGTTTTCCATGTTCCTTTCATATTTTTTTGGCATGTACGCATTTGATTTTGATCTGAATTAGACGAGTTGCTTGCATTTCATGACTGTAGTTTGATTTTTACCAGTTCTATACATCCACAAATCGTCCACTATAAAAGCCACACATAATCAGTATCATCTATATCATCCACATCATGAAGTGTGCATTTAGGTTATGTGAAGAACGCACAAACACCTACTCCGAACCAAACTGAAGTTTCATGCCGAGCAACTCCTGCACCTGCAACACAATGTCATATGGCACTTCGGTATAGGAAGAAATTATATTCCACCTTCCCTTCTTATTTAGTTTAATGAAATCTAGATAGATTTTCAGCACTGTTTGGCTTGCAAAACTGTCTGGTACTATAAGCTAAAACATGTAGTAATCCTGCACTAGAAACCTTCCTCGCAAGGGCTCTTTTGATTCAAAGGAAAGGAAAAATGCAGGAATAGGAATTCTATAGGATTGAGATGACATGTCTAGTTGAATCCTATGGGATAGAGATTTTTTCATTGTGGTGAAGGAATTTTTCCATGAGGTTGGACCTCATGTTATTTTTCTATAGGATTTCCACTACAAGATTCCTATGAGATTATTTCCTATAAGATATAATCCTATGAGTCAAACACGTGATATAGGAAAAAAATCCTACAGAAAGCAATCCTACAAAATTCCTATACTATTCCTTTGAATCAAAGGGGCACTAAAAATGACACCAGGAAATTTTCCATGCGTGCTGAAGTCTTAGTATGATCGAAACGATTATTTATTTAGTGAGCTTCCTGGTAATTTAGAGAAAAAAAGAAGTAATAACGCATTATAATTGTATTTCATAAGTTTCTGCATGATGCATGATGCTTTCTACTTCCATGTTGCAAACAAAGATTGAATAGTAAGTGCAAATTTTTACCTTCCGAGAGGATTGCACTAAGTGCAGTACTAAAAAAGTTTCTGACGAAATAGGTCGTAGCCCCGCTATATTAATAGAGCAACCGTCCGATACAACCAACGATTTTAAACATAGTAGCGGAGGGAAGCAGCCAACACACACCCAAAGGAAACAAAAGGAGACATAGGCGGTTTGACTAAACGACGGTAATCCGCAACCGTTGTGCCCTCCGAAAAAGCACCACCACTCTCCTAGGTCCCAATCATTAAGTGCCAAGCAACACCTTCAAGAAGGAGACCTGCTGCCCGAACCAGCGCACTAGTCTTAGGATTTCCCCCGACACTCCAAGGGAAGCGGACGAAGGATATCCACAACGCCCTTCAGGAAAGAGAGATGCCACCCGGAGGCGGCACCGCGTCGGTGTCGTGCAAAGCGACAAGGATTTCTCCCGAAAACCCTAGCCACAATCCCAGACGATTAGGAACAAAGGAGCCCCGCAAGGACAAGCCTCAACACCACCAGACTAGCCGCCCACCAACTTGCACCAACTGGTCCCAAAGTCACCATCGTCGTCTCCCCGAAGCAACCGTCACGCAATCTACAACATGGAGGTGAGGATAAGTCAGGGTCAGCAGACCCGCGGCCTCGTACCTCCACCGCCCAGGACGGAAGTCGATCGGACGCGGCCACGAGCACACCAGTCCCCGTAAGGTCGGCCGAGCCAAGTTCGTAAAGCCCACGCAGGGGCAAACCAGTCCTAACGGGGTCCGGCTGGGCCCAAATCGGGCCCGTGAAGCTCGTCGCCCCGCTGCAACAGGCCGGCCGCCGTCGCCGCAGACCCATGTACTCTCGACCACAACCTCTAGCCGCAGAACGCACTACAGGCCAGGCCGGTCCACCCTGACCCAGATTGGGCCGAGGGCCCAAACCGGCGCCGGCCCGCTGCACGCCATCAACCGCAGCGCTGCGACCCCCGCAGGCCACGGACGATGTCGACGCCACGCCACCACCCGGCCATGGCCAAACCACTGCCGCCGGACAGGAAGGATCCACGCCTCCACCTACACCAGCTCGGCGAGCAGCAGTCTACTGCCGGCGGCGCCGTCCGGGCGAGGCCCGGCAGCCACAGCCGGCGGCGGCGATAGCGAAGGGAGGATTGAGAGGAAGCGAGGCGAGAGGAGGCCGGGGCGCGCCACCACCGCGTGGGGGCGACAAATGCACGGGTTTCCTCGCAAGTAGCCAAAAATAGTTTCTAAAACAATAATAGCACCAAAATCGAATATTTAAAAAAATACAAATGCTATTTATTTTGGACCTGTTGCAACACACGTGTATTTTGCTAGTATTAGTAGCTTGTGTAACGTGTCAGCACACACACCCTAACTCGTAGAGCTGAGTTTGGTAGTATTACTTTTCGAACTATTGTTCCGGTCCGCGACAAATTTTATATTGATGTGATCTATTCGATAAAGTGTTGATTCCCTAAAAAGAACGGCTTACCTGCCGTTCAACCATAGCGCCCTGTGTAGTCGCCAAGGCGATCGCGAGATAGTGTTAATTTGGGCAGGCCTACCTTACTCGCGCGATTTTCCACAGCGAGAGGAAAAGACGAGCGCCCCCGCCACCATCGTCGGCCTAACCGCCTGCCGCCCCGTCCTCTTCTAACCACCTCCTCCGCCGGTCCGCCGCCGCCCCGGCCATCCCTCTAGCCCCCCCCCCCCCCCCCCCCCCCAACAGATTTTATCGCCGGCGAGCACCCTCACCCCCACGCCCCCAAGTTAAGTCCATCCTCAACGGCGGCCTTCTCCGCCACGGCTCCGCGCGGTGTCGCCGGCGCTGTCTCGGCCTGGAAGTTGTTTCGAAGAAAAAGAAAAGGGCCGCGCGAGGGCTCGCGCGCGCGTGAGGGAAAGATTCTGTGTTAATTTGCGGTTAACTTTGCTGACAGTGCTACCTGAACTCTCAAATCCTATCGACTCCGAGATGTGCTGGGTTTGAGTTTGGTGTTGACACCCGAATCGGGATGAGCAAGGAGTCCGGAACGTACTAGTGAAGGTCGCCTATAAGAGAAGTGAGACGCGAACCTGGTCGGTCGAGCTCGAGCACTTGCCCTACCCTCCCGTACGAACCGACCGACCACACGAAAAGCCGGCCGAGTCAGCTGAGCGAACCCGACCCCGAGATAACCTAGGCGGCTCCATCTCGCCGACGCCTCGATCGAACTCCGCCGCCACCGCCACCGCCACCGCCGCTCCCTTCGACTTTGAGGTATGGCTTGCTTGCTTTCACCCAGCGGTTAGTTAATTAGATCCCACCCTCTCAATTGTGGCTAGATCCGCCCCTGCTGCCAGAGACCATCTCTCATGCCCGATCTGGGGATGAACGGGATTTGGGGATGAAATCTGCTGCGGGGATTAGTTGTTCGTTCCTGGAACGCATCTAAGCAGCTTCGAAAGCAGTGTTGCTTAGGGGCCTCACACACAGTGTTGCTTGTCCTGGTCCTGAGTATATGCTTCACTATAATTGTATTTTCTTTACTTCCCTATGCTCACTATATGCTTCATTATAGTTGTATATATGATTGCTCTTTATCAAATATTAGATCCGAGGAGGCCATCTCTTTGTTGACGCCATCTTGTTTTAGTGGTTCTAAACTTATGATTAGTCCTATGCCCTATGATTTGATTTATGCCCGTTATCGAAACAAATGACTACCTTATATTTTTACAAACATGAGAACCTTATCAATATGTTGCCCGCTATTTTTTTCCTTGTTTGTTAGCAACTCTTTTGTTTTGTCCAGTATCTACATTTTCTGAAACCTATCTGATATTATCCGCTTCCTCTCAACTGTTCATTTCAGGTGCTTTAATCTTCTAGGATCCACGATGCCTCGAGTTGGAGACTCAAATGCATCTTGTATCTTGAGAGTCACATATGAGTTTGGATACCTTGCTACCATTGTTGCGGGATGTTGGATTGACTACAACCTAAATACATACCAGCACAGTTATTTATCAACCTTCACAAAGTTGAGCCGGCAGATCCTATCTGTAGGACGGCCTTTGATGGAAGCTAACTTTGTGGTGTTGGTTCTTGACAAAATCAACACACGGTTTGCACGGCCTCTGAGCCTTTTCTAGAACCATTTTTTTTTGGCATGGTACTTTCACAAAAGGGAAAATTGGCCGTTTGTCCCCCGTATTAGAGTACATATAATCTATATGTTTTACCTCTCCTTGTATAAATGTGCCCTAATACTGCTTGTTTTTTCTTCTATCCAAGATAAAGAAACTTGGAAAAGAAAAGATAACGAGAAATAGCTAATGGCATCTATAAGAGGGTTAAATAGTAAGGGTATGACAGGACAGATAATAAATGTGTAGTAACAAAAAGTTTTGTGTTCACAGGACTAGGACTATGACACCCTTGCGGGACTTGGAACTGCTTTTCTTATGTGAAATATGTCAAATGAAGCGCGGTTCTTTCACATGCATGCTTTGAAGTGTGGCTTTATGGAATTTCATGTCAAATATAGTATGGTCTTGTGGAACTTGGGGCGAAAGTTTAGTTTTCTCACTTGCTCCGTTCAATGATTAAGTGTGGTTGTAGTTAAAACATCAAACTGATATGTAATACTTTCTCTGTTTTAGTATGATTGTCAAAATATTCGAAATTTGATTACGAAGTAAATCTTATCTGTTATTCACCGATTGGACTGCTGTCTAAAATACGATTTTTTGGGGCAAAACTGATACAACCTTTGCCATGTCTTAGAGTTTCATTTCGAAACTTGATCCACAACTAAGAAAACAAGACGTAGTTAGAATGGTAGATAATACTCCCTCCGTCTCATATTATATGTCTCAAAGTTGGAGAAAAGTGGATGTATCTAGACATAGTTCAGTGTTAGATACATCCACTTTTGTCCAATTTTGAGACAATTAATATGAGACGGAGAGTAATATATCAAGGTTGTCAATTTAATTTTCATATTCTAATAACTCTTACGTTGGGTTTTGGCTTTTAGGCGGCACACAAGCACTCAAAACACCCCATTTAGCTTGGTTATCCTAAATATTTGAAGTCGAGCATCTCGCAAATTATCTCGTAGGTTGTCAGCAGATCAACCAGTGGTATTTGCACAATTGTAGAGTTAAGTCCCTATCAAAAAACTAGCACTGATGTGTATGATGCAATAAAAAAATGATATATTTTATGATGATGATGATCATGTCGTCTATTAGGTCCATTGGCTCATTATGCAAGGCAACTATTCATTTTCAGTTTATTTCAGATATCATAGATACACATGGGGGTGGCTCGTGCTTCTACTTAGTTCCATCCTGATAGTTTCGCCTGCTTCAGGAATTAGGATGTGTTTGGTTGGAGGCATGAGGAGAAAATTAATAAAACGTTTCCTATTTAGGATTCTAGTGTTTTGTCTGTGAATATGGTAAGACGGAATGGAGTAATGTAGTTTCACGGAATATTATACTATAATATATGCAGAACCTACTCGTAGTGCCAGAGCACTCAGATCCACGCTCACTAATCTTGTCGAGTGATCCCTCGTGAGGACCAACTAGAGTATCAATCAGCCTGCGAACAACTACAAAACTTACTTATCTTTTCACAATGAATTTTGATATGCGTCTTTTTATTGTGTCTGTGGTGATGAATTGTTCCACATTGTCACAACTTGCTCCAAGCTCAGTCATGCATAACAGAAGTATAAGCTCTTATACTGATGGTGTGGTCATTCCTTTCTACAATTTCTGCCATGTTAATTGCAGAATTATTTATTTTTGGAGAGATTGGTGTAGTAGTTTAACAAGTTGTGCATTTACCTGCTAATGTAATGCATTATGTGAGAAAACAAGCACTGTTAGAAGATCATGGCCAAATGCTATATATGCCACATTTTGATGGAATGATATGCCTTACAGTTTGTAACAATTCTGCCCCTTCTAGTTTTATGTTGAGGTATTAGCACCCCAGGTACATGAACTTGCGAGACGGGGGCAAATACATACAAAAACTTGCAAAAGTGAACAAAGTCATACACAAACTTGTCGGGTGGGAGCAAAGACCTACAAATTAGGCCTAATGACGACACGTGGCTGCAACGCTGGCTTAAATTTTTGCGAAAAGCCCCTCGAGATATGGTGGAGCGGAGAAGGCCATCACCCAGCACCCTGGTGGCAAGGTGGAGCGGCTCAACTGGCCTACCCGGCCACTTCGTCGCGCTTGTCATCCTCCGCCTCAATCCCGACGACAAGGCCTTCACGGGGGACGAGGCCGCCGCCGCCGGAGGAGGCGCGACCAAGATCACGAGGGTCAAGCTCCTCAAGCCCGAGAACAGGCTCCACCTCGGCTAGGTCTACCGCCTCATCACCCCGCAAGGTTCGTCAATCCCCCCCTCGTCCATGTCGCGGAGCTCGTTTCCGCTCCTGGGTTCGCCGTCAGTTGAAGCAATATTCTAGTTCTGATTGGATCGTGTCGGGCTGCGTAGAGCTGACGAAGGCGCTGAAGGCGAGGAAGAATGACAAGATGCGGCGGTGCGAGGCCATCAAGCAGCAGCACGACCAGCTGCGGCGCGGCAACAGGGCGGACCATGTCGTGTGAAATCTCCTCCGCCTTGCCGGGCTGTTGCGCGCGGACGTAGCCATTGGCGAGGTTGTAGCGAGCTAGTGCGAGGCCATCAAGCAGCAGCACGACCAGCTGCGGCGCGGCAACAGGGCGGACCATGTCGTGTGAAATCTCCTCCGCCTTGCCGGGCTGTTGCGCGCGGACGTAGCCATTGGCGAGGTTGTAGCGAGCTGAACGCGTTCTGCTGGTGGCTGTAGCTCACGATGTCCGGCTTGATGCCGATCAAGCTCAAGAACATACACCCCCACTTATTGGCAAATACACGCGATTCAAGAAGCAGAGTGTTAGGGAGTTTTGTCATGGAGTTTTGAGGAGACGTGTACGTTGTCGGCAGCGGCCGTGTCGTTGGCGTCGAGGAAGCCCTTGAGGAGGTGTTGAAGACGATGACGTTGGTTAGGATGCCGGCCGTTTTCATATGTCGGACGCACCGGAGCACCTCCTCCAGCCTGCCCTCCCCGCAGTAGCCGCCGACGATGATGCCCCAAGTGCACTCGCTGGTGCGCAGCCTGGCACGCACCATCTCCATCATGAGCTCATCCGCCGGCCACGTCTCGTCCTTCCTGGCGTAGGCGCTGGCAGCAATATTGTAGGTGACCACGTTGGGATCCACGCCGTGCGACCGCATCCTGCCCAGCAAGCCACACGCCTCCTCCATCCTCCGGTGGTCGCACCACGCCTTCACCTGGATGTTGTACGTTGTCAGGTTCGGTCTCACCGTCGGCGCCGGCAGAATGTTCTTACTCAACTTGAGTAAATCTACTTATCTATTTTCTTTATACCTAGGCATGAATAGTTAGAAGTCTAGCATGTATCAGTTTTATTGAGAAAAAGAGTTCGGACATAGTCAGAGATGATTAAGTCACAATGGTGATTACCCCATTCTATTAATGTATAGGATGGAGTAAAAGTGGTATAGAATAGGTATAGGAGTCGGTAAAAAGAAAAGGGATGTTTGAGAATCATAAAGAGTCATTTAAGTCTGGTAACTATGGGGTATACACTATATCCTTAGTTATCAAGTGCACGGCGCCTGCTGCTGCTCCGGTCGCCATGTGCGGTGCTGCTCCTTGGACTGAGGGAGTGACCACGTGAATGAGCAGCAGATATGTCGATGTATCTGTGCGCGGAAATCGAGTTATGGATGCACTTGGTACCACTTCGAAACTGAAAACAAAAGCTATTGTTCTGTTGAGACGGTGTTCGATACACGCGAGCACATCCCCATTTTTTGTTATGCAGAAAAAATGTATTTATTTTTGGCTACAGAAAAAATAAAAAAATTGTTGTTGTATAAAAGAATAAAACATATTATTTTGTTCTGAAATTTGTGTTATTTGTGTAGCTCGGAATACAAATTAATTATGTATGTGTATTTGTGTATTTTTTAGGACTTTCTGGGGGCCTAGTAATAAGATTTTTGAATTTTTGAAAAACGAGCTCACTTGGATTATTATTGTTGGACAGAAGCCACCATACAAAGCTCGGTGCATGCATTGTGATGACATCAACGAAAAAGCTAATCCGGTTCAGATTGGCTTGGTCACGACGAGGTTTTCAAAATCAGATATAATATTGATACTATTTATGTTGATAGTTTTCAAATGGGCAACACCGAGTTGCCAATTACAAAAAGAGAGTTACCAAATTATAATAACTTAATTATCATGTCACTGTAACCTTTATAAGAGCATCTCAACTCGCTGCCCCAATAGAGGTTTAGATTTGCGTTTTGGGGAGGGCTTTGGGGTGTGTCCGGATGAAACTGGTAGTTTGGAGGGGAGACATTTCACACTCGTAACCCCAAAATAAAATTTTGTTTTCATTTTTCTCCGGTGGCATTTCCACAAACACTGAGATGCAGCGCGTACGTCGGGATGTTCATGTCGAAGAGGGCCCAGTACTTCTCGGATGCCATCCCGTAGAGCTCGTAGATGTAGGTGGGCACGGCCACCTCGGGGTGCTTTGGCGTGTCGGTGACGTCCAGCTTCCAGGCGCCAAGCTTCTAGGCTCGATCTCTCCTCCAACAAGCACGCCGACACCGTCCCGACCGCCGTGGTGTTGGCTGGGGCGAGCACGGACTTCACGGCGTGGAGAAGGTCCTAGTCTTCACGGCATGGCAAGCTCTGATATTGTCGAAGACCTCCCGGAGGTTGGAGGCTCTAATGTCGACAAGGACGAGGTTGAGGCCTCAGCTGGCGAGCTCCAGGGCGACAGAACGGACGATTCCGGTCGCGGTTGTGCCGTTCCTGGCGCTCCGCTCCGGCGGATGAGGATATGCCACCGCCGGCACGCCCACCGCTGCTCAGCGTGTCCCCGCCACGCGGCCGGAGCTGCTGCTTCTACTCAGTTCTGGGGAAGGAGGAGGAGGCGCAAGAGGAAAGGATAGAGAATGCGGTAGGTGGGGGAGAGGTGGGAGAGAGAACTGCCACGCAGAGGCACCTGGCTGGTCGGTTTGGCCACAAACTCTCGTCTCGGGCTACCAAAGCAACCCCTCGGCGACGGGGTTTGCGTGGGTTTCCGGACGACTACCAGCGCATATCCGGATGGGAAGGGAATTTGGGGGCACAAGTGGGTAGCAATTTTTTTTTGTCAAAACACCCAAAAATGCTTGGGGGGGGGGGGGGGGGGGGGGGCGAGTGGAGATGCTCTAAGGCTGCATGATACTCTCCATTTATTTTTACTCCTCATATAAGATTTGTCTGAGACCATGTTTCTAGGAAAAAGTATCAACATTTACCAAATAAATATTATTTGATGCATAATGAAATTAATTTTCATATTATAGAACTTTAATATTGTAGATGTTGATAAACTTTAACAGAAAATGGTCAAAGTTTACGAAGTTTTACTTCAGAAAAATCTTATTTGAAGACTGAACCTTTTATTTATTGAAAGTACCAAAAAAATAGTACTCACTCTCTATCTCTACGTAAATTGAAATCTCTGAAAACATGTATAATTTACCACGGTACATAAAAAACTGACAACTGGTGCGATAATTTTTTGTCGATCAATAGAAAATATGAGATAGTTTTAATTCACTATTCGAAGGGAACACAACGGTGAAAACGAAATGCTAATTGGATAAACGATTTAGGAGATAAATCTTTTAAAATATTTAGAATTTGAAAATAATACAATGATATGGCAAATACTACGTGCATTTGTATGTGGTCTCCCTATAAGGAGGGGCTATATTAAAACTCGGTGTATGCTAGATTAATTTGGGATGTGTGCCCCCAAATAGAATAGCCAATTGTTTTTTTTTTCCGAAATGGGAGCTTAACCCCATAGCCAATTATTGTTATATCTATTATGTTGTTGCAAACAGTTTGAAGGCTGGTTGGATTAGTGATAGCAACCTACACAATCGATTTATATTAGTGATTTAATACACATCACCGACATACCAGTTTAGTCAATTCTATTCAATACAATCAACATCAGGAGCGCGGCACGGGTATAAGGTAATCTTCGTGTGTGTGTGTCTTGTCGGCAACCTAAGTAGTAGTACTTGTTGATTGATCAATCTGCTAACTTCTTAAACTTGTAAATCTCAAGAGAACTGAAGTTTGTATATGCGTCTCTCGTCGATGTCATCTCGTCGTCTCGCCAGTAAGTACCAACAGTAAGACTCTTGACAAATACCATGAGCTTTAGACGTAACCATGTGGGACCCTTAATTGTCTTCATGCTCCGGTGGATGCTAGGAGTGGGGGGGGGGGGGTGAAATGATAGTTGTTGTGAATGATGAATATTTTTTTCGATTTGAGTGTATTTTTATACTGCCTTTGTCCTCAAATCACACATATTTAATAGATAGAATATTATGTTTCAAAATTATATTATATGCTAGTGGCGAATTCAAAACCATCAAGAATGCTTTTACATATGTTGCAGGTTGCATAATTTATTAATTTTTGTTGTTGTTTTTAGCCTTTGTGTTTATTTTGATCACAATCAACAAACTCTTAAAAATTCCATAACCACATTTTCCCTATGTTTAGAATCAACAATAACTCGCCCAATATGTCCATAGGAAGCACATTAGTGTAACGGGTCAAAGTGTTGCGCTCAAACTCGTCCCAAAGGAAGAACAATGCAGCAAATCGCACTGCAAGAGAACATCTCATGACAGGACATTAAAATATAGTGCATTGTGCTGCAGGACGTAAATACAGAAAAATACAGTCCAAAACAAGCACACATAACAAGACGTTAAAAAAATGAAGAATGGCATGATAAAACATGCGATCATGATAGGACATGATGCATCCATGATAGGATATCAAAATGAAGTGCATCATAGGGCAGGACACTGGCACAATGAAATGCACCGCAAAACATGCGCTTAGGACAGGACATACAATTCGTAGGAAGGAATAACACATCATGAACTAGGGGCTAAACATAGCATGCACTCAGATCAGTGTTGTAATGCAGTGCATGGAAAAGGCATGGACTACAAATCCTAAGGTAGTGCAAAAAGAGTTAGGTGAACCATATCAACGTAAAGATTTTGACGTGACTAGCATAGCCATGAAAATGGATTGTGGTTTGGACGCCCGGGCCGAGAAAAGTATATCGATTTTCATATTCGAATCTACAAGAAAGGAAAAAATCCACCATATTCGTCACGTGTCATGTCCAATCGAGGATTAGCTAGATCATGACGAATGGCATGTTATGAGTCACCGGTGGGCATGATAACTCCACACAACGTGCCACTTGTTGCGTGGGTAGGGGTATAGAAATAACCCTAGTACACTATCTAGGGCCGGCAACACTACGGGTGTGCAACACCAACACTATCATCATCTTCACTCCTCCTCGCCACTGTCCTTGTCGTCTTCACTCCTCCTCGACGCCGTCATCGCTGAGATAGTACGGGAGGGTGTGCATGCGGTCTGCCACGGGGAAGATGTTGTCGAAGTCGGTGAAGATGTTGTACATGGTGAATGTGGTGAACTTGCATCCACACTAGAACACGCGGCCGAGCAGGTAGTACGCATCAAACCCGTTTTGTGAAGTAGGTGACGAGGCCTATCACCGGAGCAGTGGAGTGGGGGTGCCTTTTCTCCAGACGAAACATCACCGGAGGCCCAATCGGGAGGTGGTAAAGCCCACACGGAGGAAGCCACTGGCTAACTCCGTAGAGCCCCTTCAGCGTGAGAACGCCCAAACGCGCAGCGCGGTCTCAATGACCAAGCCGAGGGGTAGCGCATCTCCGGCACGGTGGGCGGGAAGCGGAAAGTTGGCGCGTTGAAATGCATCTTCACGTCGAGTCGCCGGTTGTGTTTTCGCTCTGGTTGGAGAGAAGAGAATGGGCGACGGAGATTCAAGTGTGGAGGAGAAGGTTTCGAGACGAGGTTTAAATAGCCAAGGGATAGGAGGGGATAGATGGAACCGGCATTTTTTCACACTGCATCGAGGTGTCGTGGTTTAATTAGTCTGTACTTTCTTTGCACGTTTTCACATCACTCAGTCCGGCCGTGCACTGACGCGTGGCTCGACGCGTGAAATGATGAGACAACTTAATCGAGCGTGCGACTGAATCGAGCTGCAGGCGGCGTGGCTAGGTGTCGACTGAATTACACGAGCGTGTGTGGTTAGGTGGTTGCGCGCATGACAGAGTTGCCACTTAATCGCAGCCGTGTATGGCTAGGTGGCTGCTGAATCACAACCTTTTAAGCATGCGAACTATTGAACGTTGCGCTTATCAATGCCAGCGTCGGGCTGAAATGATGACATGCATAAAAGGCTGAGCGCGCGCGTGGATAATAGCAGGCTCAATTTAATTATCAACAAACTCGGTCCGTTCTACCCACGTACGAAGCATACAAGGGCCCAACGGACAATGCCACACAAACGCAGCCGCAGTTGTCCCACTTGTCAGGTCTAACGAGCGACACAGTCCCACACGGCCCCACTAGTCAGAGTTATCAGAAGACACAACAATGTCGGGTGTGAGCATTCGTGAGATTTTTAGCTAAGGGGATGGGAAAAGGTGAGCAGAACTTTCAAGTGGTGAAAAGTGAGCAGAACTAAAAAATCAGGGGCACAAACAAGAGTATATGATCCCTTTTTTTATCTGGTCCCATATGCAAAAATTACAGACACTTAATCAAGACCGCGTGTTTCCGCAACTTTTCTGAAGCCGGCACCACATCCAATCCGCCACTCCGCACATCTCATGCACACATCATATGATCTATGCTCCAATTAGACAAATCATATTGCTAATATGCAAGCCAAAATGTCTCAGCGATACTCTATGCGCGTTTTTTAATTTATATTATTTACTAGTGGCGCACAAATATACCCATGCGGCAAAAATGTGCACCACCAGTAGCCACTTACCAGCATCGCAGCAGTTGTGAGGGTACCACGGGTGACACATTTTTCTGCGTCACAATTAGGCTGCTTCTACTAGTGTAATGACTAGGTCATCATATCACTACTAGGGAAAAGCTTACCCCAGGCGAACGGAAAATGCCTACCACAGGCGCATTCTGGTTCGCCTGGGACCGTATCGCCAGCGGTAATGTCTTACCCCAGGCGAATACAACAATGCGCCTGTGGTAAGTACGCATACCCCAGGCGAATAGTACTCGTGCGCCTGGGGTAAAACACTTACCTGAGGCGAACAAGAGCTGTGCGCCTGGGGTACAGATGCGCCTGGGGTACCTTCTACTGTTCGCCTGGGCTATAGTTTTGCTGTATCAAAAAATAAGAGAAAACCAAAATAACAGAATTACAGGAAAATGACAGAAAAAGTATCAAGCTGACAGAATAACAGCAAAATGACACAATTAAGTTATATAACATAAATATTTTCGATCATCAACACATAGTCTCGATCATCACCACACATAGTTTGACAAAATTACATAGTCTCGAAAAGATCCATGCTACTAATAAATCCAAGAGTTAGCTAGTGAGATGGAAATAATTATTTGTTCTAATTTGAACAAACTCGTCATCTATCGATCTAGCGGGGTGATGTAGTGGATGACCATCATCATGTCCAAGTTGGAGACGTCACTATTCCTCATGGTGATCAGAATAGCTCGTCCAGCCTCCATACCACCTCTTGCGGAATGGAACCGCCTCCATGCTTGAGAGTTGAGGATGACCCGACCATCAGCATTATCCCGCGTGATCGGAACTACGGTGACAGGTCCTGATTCTCCACGGCGTACTCCAATGGTACCCATATGCTCCATGCCAGCACTGTCCGCTACCGCCAAAGGTATTTTCTACAACACACAATTCCAAGAAAGAATAAAAGCACAATGTCAAATACCGGATAAGAAAGTGTTAAGAACATAAGCAACTATACGAATAAGAAAGTGTTAAGAAACATACCATGACATGTCCATTGGAGATGTTCGTGTTGGTGATGCGATGCACGAAAGGGAAGCCGATGTAGCTATCTATCTCGGCAAGTTTCTGAAGGACACGGTCCTTCTCAATCTCGCTAAGATTCGCTCTTTGAGCAACAACCACATGTTTCCATGGGTCCTCCTCGTCCATATCATCCTCAGTGTCCATATCCTCGGTGTTCTCAGTTTCCTCCTCACTCCCGCCATCCTCGTTCGCAATCCCGCCCATATACACAATTTTGATGCGAGGTTGCGGTCCTTCCATAGAGAAGTGAATGTAATCACCTCCGCTTAAATTGTACGTGGCGATGAGAGCCTGCAATGCTTGCCCGCAGAAGTAGGTCTTCGTTCTTTCTTTTTTCACTCGAAGAATGTAGGTGGTCCCGTGAACATTGAAATTCACCTCACGACTGTCAACTAACTCGTTGAATTCGTCGCGAATATTGCATGGTAGAATCTAAAAAAGAAATATAAAGAATATTTTGTTAATAAACACAAGTCTCAAGCTAGATAGTAAAACGAAAGAACAAGTTAACATAAAAAGAATTGTTTATTACCAACGAATCAACGTCACCGTCGTGGAGCTGAAGCATAAAAGAACTCCCACTGAATCGTCCTTCGGCACATCGGGACCGACATACGCCGCAAGCCATGTTCTTTTAAATTAAGAAAGTGCACACATAGAGGTTAGAGGAGCATAGCTATCACAAAACAAAGACAAATGGCAGCACCTACCTCTAGTACTATAATAAGGCAATATATTGACAGCAGTACAAACGAAATGGAACCTGTCGGAGAGTTTAGGTGATACTTCCAACAGTACAAACGAAATGGAACCTCTAGTAGTATAATAAGGCAATTGACAGCAGTACAAACGAAACGAATCCTAGAGATATAATGCACTACAAGTGGTGTTGCCGTTTGTAAGGAACCTGCTAAAACTATTTGCTGTTCGTGATTTCAGGGGGCAGCCCCTTTTAGTCTAAAAAAATGCACAACGGCAGCCACGGGGTGTGACAATTTGGTATCAGATCAAGCCAACGATTCCTTCAAAAATTGCAGAGCGCTCAATGGCAATCGAGGTCATATCGCTCGCATGCAGGCGCCCGCGGAGCAGGTCGTGCAGCAGGGCATTGGGCGCTGCGGGGATTCCGTGGCGCGGCAGATGGAGTTCATGCGGCTATCACGGCGAGCATCAACGAGTCGCGGGCGTTATTGGAGGGGGGATGGGAGGGAGAGGGGCTGACCTGGATCAACGACGACGACGACGACGGAGTGGGCGACGACGGAGTGGGCGACGACGGAGTGGGCGACGACCTGCTCTGCTCCTCTCGACACTGGCGACGGCGGCGGCGTGTGGGTTCGTGTGGGTGCGGGTGAGATCCGGTCACTTAGAATACTAAAGAAGACCATTGGCACCGGTTTCTAATACAAACCGGTTCGAAAAGGAGCTGTCCACTGGGCCCCACACCCTGTCGCAAATGGCCTCATGGCCTTTAGGACCGGTTTGTGCTACCAACCGGTCCTAAAGGCCTGCGACCATTTGCTGCAGGTGGGGGGGCCCAGGGGACAGACCCTTTTGAACCGGTTTGTGATACAAACCGGTTCTAATGTGCTTGGCTCTTGCGCGGCCCCTCAGATCCTTACCGCAGGCGCGTTACGTAGACAATGCGCCTCCGCTAAGTTTCGTAGGATTTAGGTTTGCGCGGTCCCACATGGCATTACCCCAGGCGCATGTCCTGTGAAAAGCGCCTGTGGTAAAGTTTACCCCAGGCGCGTTTTCTAGATAATGCGCCTGTGCTAAGATTTTCTAAATTACCCTGCCCCGCGGCGTGGACACATCGAGCAATACGAATGCTATGATATGTGGCTCCCCCACGTTGGTTTTCACCATGTTGCTGATCACCATGACTCCCTTCTTCTTCATTATAGTCGTCTCCGTCGACAGCCGCCTCTTCGTCCTCTCCATTGCCATGTTCAGACTCCTCCTGATCATCTTCACATGTCGCCGCCCAATTGGTCTCGACGTTATCATCGTCTTCATCGTCATCCATCCACTTAGTGTGGCCCTCCATGAAACTATACCTGAGCAGGTGCTTCTCCACATTACCAGAATCTGGTTTGAACAAAGACCCCAGCTTGCATTTCCGACACGGACACTCTATCTCGGTGCGGTTGTTTCGATGCATCTCGGCCGTCGCGCGTCGCACGTACCTATGCACCACGCTTGTCCTCATCGCAATGACCATTGCTACAAAATGCAAGAGAGAGAGGTTTCATTAACTAGATCCGGTTTTCACGGAAAAATTCGGCATGACCTTCCTACAAAAGGTGTAACGCGGAGCGCCAGAAATTTGCCGAAAAGGAAATGAATCAACATTTCGGCAAAACATTGGCAACTCATCCTCATGGCAACACAATAAAATGAAAAAGAGAACGAATTCTCATCCACCGACCAATCCCACACACCTATTAAGATGACACACAATGCAAAATATATAGACGCGATGACGACGTCGAAGATCACCGAAGAGACTCCCGATAAGAGATTGATAGATCTAGAATTAGCTAATGGTGCATTTGTGGTGAGATCTAGTGTCCGGTTAGTAGATCTAGTGGAGAGATTTGGAAGAGGGAAAGTGGGATAGCATACTAGCTAAAATATAGCAAACATGATTGGTTAAATTAGCTAAAAATGGTGGAGGGGTGTGGGGGATTGAGCTAGGAGCACTAATGGCTCGAGTTTGGATAGTGAGTGAGTGAGTGGGGTGGATAGGGGTGGTGGTGGGTGGCTGGCCGCACTTTATATTGGGGACAAATATTACCCCAGGCGAATATGCTACGGGAAGCGCCTGCGCTAAGTGGTGCTACCCCAGGCTATTCTTTGTCCCAGGCGAACAACGTCCCTGTGCGTCTGCGCTAAAGGGAGCTACCCCAGTCCACTTTTTACCCCAGGCGCTTCGGTAACTACTCGCCTGTGGTATCAGTTATACCGCAGGCGAACAAGGAAACTATTCGCCTGCGGTAAGGGAAGCGTGCCAGGGTCGGCCGTGGTTGGCCCTGCCACACTTTACCCCAGGCGCTTCCGGTTTCTGTTCGCCTGGGGTAACAGGCTTACCCCAGGCGCACAGGCCAGCTATTCGCCTGCGCTAATTAACCCAGGCGCACAGGTTTTCCTGTTCGCCTGTGGTAGAATATGCTGCTATAAGCTAATCTCTACTAGTGTATATGTACACCTTGCATACTCTAGAACTTTCTATTTACTTATACATTATCGTATTAAATTATTGAAACCACTATCAACATATATTAGACCTTAAGTGATATCTATGTACATTTTAGATTATTGAAATATACGTGAGATTCTACATACACGCATCCATTGTATTTTATGCAAAAGCCACAAATTTACTAGTGGAGCCCGGATATTGCGTTCAATTTTTTTTTACCACATCAAGTGATTTCAATTAAACGTCGATATGTGGCGATGTCCTTAATAAGCAAAAAAAAAAACATGTTATTTTACAGAAATTACCATTAAATCATAAAAATGTCATTCAATGAAAATATATATGTGAAAACTATATAAGAAATATAATTTATAAAAATAAATTATAATGAATAAGAAAAGTTTAGTATGAAGACCATGTATTTGCACTTCCCAAAGACAACGTTGTAGCATCCTTGCTCCTTCGCCGCCTTCGCCGACTCTCCAATCGCCGACAAGAGAAGCAATTCTCATGTCAGATTGAATGATTCTGCTTCCACCACTCTATAGTAACCCTCACTGCCACCCCAAACTCTGCCTCTGCCTCCCCTATCGGAGCCGCTACCGCCATTGTTACCTTCATTATTGCCCCGTTCCTTTGTCTCAAACCTCCTCCTAAGTTTGTAAAAGATCTACTCCTATAGGTCTAGCATGGTCTAGCGTGACAGATGCACCAAAAAATGGAAACTAGGACGGATATTCCCCGTGACAACTTAGCATCATCAACCATGACTCCTCCAACTCACTCCAAGCCCACCCACCTTACGCGGAACTTCGGATGTCTTATGCGTGTGCATACACCCTATATTGCAACTAATGTGTAAATTTATATAGATTGTTGAACATGTTTAGTGGATTCTTGGATTGTGATGTGTTATTGTGTTTTGGATGAAATGTTGAAGTTATTAATTATGTGTATAGAAGGTGTGATGTGCTACCGGTCGCTTATAGTTAAATTGGTAAACGTGTGCAATTAATATGACGAACACACACGATTTACTACGCACAATCTTGTGTTATAGCAACACAACACAGAAGAGAAAGACAAAAAAAAAGTGTGTGTGATCTTACAAAAACACACACGGTTGAATCAACAAAAGGTGTGTGTTACAAAATCAAATTATATGCAAAGGTACACAACATCCACCGTGGTCGCTCGTGACCCTGAACTCTGTCGCAACGGATATTAGGATCAAGGTTTTGCTTCGCGGTAGAAAAAAAATTCCCGAGGGGGGTCGGGATTTCCGGTTACCGGGAAATCCCGACCGGTTACCGGACGAATTTGAGAACCAAAATTTGAAATTCAAACAAATTGATTCCCGATTTAATCATTTACCGAGAGTTTTTGTTAAAATTTAAAAAATAGGATTTTTTGACCGGTATGAGCTCTTCCGGGGGGTGGTCGGGGTCTCCGGTTACCATCATCGGCGTAGCTCCTACCACGGCCTCAGCCGCCGCCCTGCTTCCTTCCTTTTTCTGCTTGCCGCTAATTGTCACATAAAGTGTTCAAGGTGATAGTGTAAGATAAGTTCACAGTGTAAACAAGAGGTAACTACAGCGGTATTTACCAAACGACTCTTTTTTCTGCGGGAAACAATTTGCACAATCTACCAAGAGACTCAATGCATGTGACAACATCCGCATCCCAGGTGCAGGTGTGGCCGGGTAGGTCACTCAACCAGCCGTTATTAACGGTGGCACTGGGCTCGATCGGTACAAGTGACCATGGGTGCCCAGGCTGCGTGTCCTCGGGAAACCTGCCGACAAAACCGATAAAAAACGAAGGTGTTAGCGCTGCGACAACGAATGATTCATGTACAGTAACCAAAGAGCTCAAGGCAGATAGGAGCTGCCCTGTTCGCTCTGAAACTATTGTGCTCCAGACGTAGTACAGTTTGAGTGGTCGCTTACTTGGGGACTTTGTAGCCGGGGTAGAGCTCGGCGAGTTTCGCTGCGAAATCGCTCCAGTGGCAGATGGGCTCCACGCAGAGGTGCCTCCCGGACGCCGACGGGTTCTCGTACAGCAGGATATGGGCTAGCGCGACGTCTTCCACGTGTACTGGCCCGATGAAGAAATCCGCATACTCCTCCGTGCAACCTGCGTCCGGTGCAGAGGTCAATACGCGCGTGTTGAAGAGCGTGTTTCCTTTTTTATCGTAGCAATAGCAACCCAACTACTGAAGCTGAACAAAATGGTCATCTGGATAGCAAATGCAGGGTGATAGTTTTTAATCGCCATTTTTAACAAATAAGCAAACGCAGGGTGATATTTTTAACCTATAACTTTTTTATGCTATCTAAACTGGAATTTATGCTATCTGAACTGGAAGAGGCATTGTGTTAAAGTAAACTATGGACTTATGGAGCACACAAGGTTCAGAGGTGACAAAACATGCAGTTTTACTCACTCTAGTCTCTTCTCTCTGTTGGAATTTACCTAGTCCGTCGAGTACTTTCCGACGTAGACGACGATATTTGGCAAGACGTGCACGTGCCCAAAACAATCTGATGTCACGCTCAGCGTACAAGCTAGCTAGCTGATCAGTTCTATCGATCAACTAGTACTACTCGCACTAGTACGCTTCCTGAGGCACACGTACGCGATAGTAGATTGGATAGCCACGGGTGCGTATCGCACCTGATAGTTTTTCTTGTATTGCTTGTCAACTCCACAAGTACAAGGTTACAAGTCTGGGTGCATATATATACACGCACAAGCCACACACCCTAGCCCTAGTCGGATATGAGTTCTAGTCATACTCGGATACAACAACCAAGCATAGGAAACCTATACGCACACGACGCCGTGCCGGCGTCATCGTGATTATTATTCCTAATAATCACCCCCCTAAGCACGATGTGCTCATCTTCACAGCTCGGACGCTGATCCTTCTTCGCTTCTTCAAAAATTTCTCTCGGTCCAAAACCTTCGTTAGGATGTCCGCCAGCTGATCATCGGTGCGAACATAGTTGACTCCAATCTTGCTTTCTTCCACGCACTCCCTTATATAGTGATACCTCGTATCAATATGCTTCCACCTGTCGTGATGGACTCGATTCTTACATAGAGAGACCGTAGACTTGTTGTCAACATTGAGGACCACTTGTTCTGGTTCCTTGTTTGTAAGGTCACCAAGTAGCCTTCCTAGCCACACCTTCATACGCCACGGTTGCAGCTGCGATATACTTTGCTTCACATGAATCCAATGCAACTACCTTTTGTTTTTGTGATTGCCAACTTACTATGTTTTTTCCGAAGAAATATGCCACGCCCGAGGTACTTACGGTCGTCAATATCTCCAGCCATGTCGCTATCACAATAGCCTAGTAGTTTCACCTCATCCTTCCCTTTCAAATAGACAAGACCGAAGTTCATTGTCCCTTTGATATACCTGAGTATATATTCCACAGCTGTCCAATGTTCCTTTGTGGGTGCTTCCATGAAGCGACTCACAATACTAACAGAATAGGCCAAGTCCGGTCTTGTGTTAATGAGATACCTCAAACTTCCGACCACACTTCTATACTCCGTTGCATCAACCATTGACGCTTCACTCCTTTTGCTCAATCTAAGACGAGGTTCCATCGGAACATGAGCTGGATTGCAGTCTTTCATGCCACAATTTTCGAGCAGTTTCTTTGCATATGCCACATGGCATAGTGTGATTCCTTCCGGCTTTTGATGTACCTCGATCCCGAGGTGGTAGCTCAATAGCCCTAGATCACTCATCTTGAACAACTCCTTCATTTGTAGCTTGAACTTTGCAATCTCCATCTCATCCGCTCCCGTTAGCAATAGATCATCGACATAGATGCCAACTAGTAGATGATCCATTCCTTGTCCTCTCTTATACATCGAATACTCCAGTGGGCTCTTCTCGAATCCGAGAGAGATCAAAGTACGATCAAGTTTGATGTTCCACGCCCGAGGGTCCTGCCGTAGCCCGTACAACGCCTTGTGTAATTTCAGTACCTTGTGTTCTTCTCCCTCATTGATGTATTTGGGTGGTTGCTTCGCATACACATTATCTTCCAACTCCCCGTTCAAATATGCGGAGTTCGCATCCATGTGATGCACCTTCCACGATTCTTGAGCCGCGAGAGCGATAAGTAATCTCACCGATACCATCGTTGCAACGGGAGCTAACACATCTTCGAAATCCACACATTGCTCTTTGGCCAATAGCCTTGCTTTGTGTATCAACACTTTCCCTTCGGCACCCTTCTTGATTCCGTACATCCACTTGAGCTCTATGGTTTCATGATTGTTGGGAAGATCGACAAGCTCCCATGTGTTATTGTCGTGGATCCATCCCAACTCCTCATCCATAGCATCACGCCAACACTCCATTGTATTCGCGTCTTCAAAACCCGCCGGTTCCACGGTAAGCAAACATTGCTTTTCGTGTTTCATCTTCACCGGATTGTCTATCATCGAAAGTTCCTTCTTCTTCGGATAGTAGTCCAACATGCTTCGTTGGCGTGCTTGCGTCGGTCCTAGTCGTCTCGGCTCCAGTCCAGTCGGAGGCGGTGCGACGTAGTCTCCTGCGCCCGGCATTGCGCTTCTTGCTCCTGGAGCGTCGCCTTTTCTTTTGGTAACTACTCCCTGCAACACAACAGTGTCTCGCACTCCATGGACTTCTGGCGCCATGTACGCCTCTTCTTTATCCCGATGCTTCAGTTCGCCGCAATCTGTGGACTTGTGACGCCACGCACGCCTTCATACCAGTAGCTTCGGTATGATTCTTCGGATCACCCCCCATGTCTTTAGCTTCGACATGAGTTTCCGATACTAGTTGACGATGGCAAACCTTCTTTTCCACACGCGTGTCAGTTTCTTTAGACGTCACTTGAGAAACTGGATCATCCTCGTCCACTAGTTCCCTCTCCTTTAGGCCTTCGTTTGGGGTTTTGGATCGTAACTTGTCGTGGAGGAACAACTTCTCCTCGACTAACGCCAAATGCTCTGCGGCTTCTTCCTGAGAATTTTCTGGCTTCTCTTCCATCAGCTCACAGAGCTCCATCATGAAAAGACGGGCATCATCATCACCTCCCTGCGCATCCTTTGTGGCTATAAGGGCGGTTTCCTTGACAGGTTTTCGGCACTCAGATTTGAAGTGCCCGAGCAAGTTACAGTTGTGGCAACGCACCAAGCGCTTGTCGAATTTCTTTTTCGACTTCTCCTTGTGCTTGCCACCACTGCTGGACGCACCATGGTTCTTGTACTCTGCTGTGACCATTGCTTGTAGCTGGCTGCGCGTGAGCATAAGCACCTCATCTTGCTTCCCGTCGCTTGATGTTAGCTTCATCCTTTCATCGTGAGCCTTGTACCTCCCGATTAGATCATCTAACGTGAGGGTTTTCAGATCGACGCACTGCTCGATGGCCGATACTATGGGTAAGTATCGTGCAGTCGCTGCTCGGAGGAAACGCCGTACGACCGAGATCTCATCGAGCCTCTCGCCGAGCGTGCGAATTCCATTGACCAGGGGCACCACCCTAGCCGCGAACTGCTCCACAGATTCATCGTCTCCCATCTGCAAATTCTCGTAGTTCCTCATCATGGTTTGCAGCGTCGCTTCGCGCACCCTCTCGTGCCCAAGCTGCAACGTCTTGATGGTGTCCCACACATCCTTCGCAGTTTCCTTGGAGATTAGATGCTGCATCAAATCCATCGGCATAGCCGAGTAGATGGCCGTAGCCGCCTGGCGATCTCGCCGGCGTTGCGCCCCACCCTTCTTGAACACATCGCCACCGGGGTCGCCGATATCCCAGTGCTCGTGCGACTCCATGGCACATTGCATCGTTGCTGCCCAAACTCCATAGTTCTCACGATCAAACCGCGGGAATTGCGATGATGATGGCGCCGACGCCGCAGCTTGTAAAGGCGGCATGGAAGTTTGCAGAGGTGGTTCGTCTCGGCTTTATCATCTGCGTGACGCCAACCAAATCAGCACTTACCTCCGTCGTATTGCGCGCGTAGCGATTCAGCTCAGATGGCACTGACCTGGATTAAGGACGGCGGCGTGCACGGAGTAGCCGCGGGCGAGGCACGGGCCGATGACCCCGCTGGCGCCGGTGACCAGCACCGTCTCCCCCTTGGCTTCCCCTGCTGCTGCTCCGGTCGCCATGTGCGGTGCTGCTCCTTGGACTGAGGGAGTGACCACGTGAATGAGCAGCAGATATATGTGACAGTTTTGATAAATCTCAGTCACTTTTGAGAAAAGTGCAACCACAATTCAAAAAAACATGCAATTGCAGTTTTCTGGACAGAAAAGTGCAACCGGTTCAGTTGCACTTTTCTGCTCAGAAAAGTGCAGTTGCACTTTTCTGCTCAGAAAAGTGCAAAGTTGCACCATTTCTGAATTGACTGAGACTTAAGCAAAAAATCAGTCGACTGAGATGTAGGCAATCCCATATGTCGATGTATCTGTGCGGACAATCGAGTTATGGATGCACTTGGTACCACTTCGAAACTGACAACAAAAGCTACGTTCTGTTGAGACGGTGTTCGATGCAACCGAGCACATCCTCATTTTTTGTTATACAGAAAAAATGTATTTATTTCTGGCTACATAAAAAATAAAAAATTGTTGCCTATTAATTTGTTCTGAAATTTGTGTAGCTCGGAATACAAATTAATTATGTATGTGTATGTGTGTATTTTTTGGCAGTTTCTGGGGGCCTAGTAATACGATTTTCGATTTTTTTGAAAAAGAGCTTGGACCTGCTATGTTTTTTTCTACCACTCTGATGGATGCAATATTCACGGATAACTCTTTACGTGAGTATTATGTCAACGACTTGGGCACTACACATGCAATGGTGTGCTGGGTCACCAGAGCTGGTATCAGAGCAACGCGACCTTAGGTTTAAAACCTTTTAGGAGATCTGTAGGTTGTTAAAGACTATAGGAAGCCATCTTATGTAAACCATATTTCCTACAACTATGATTACCATTCACTTGAGAATGACACGATCATACTTGTATATAATGTTGTTACTCAACTTGAGTAAATCTACTTATCTATTTTCTTTATACCTAGGTATGAATAGTTAGAAGTCTAGCGTGTATCACTTTTATTGAGAAAAAGTGTTCTGACATAGTTAGAGATGATTAAGTCACAATGGTGATTACCCCATTCTATTAATGTATAGGATGGAGTAAAAATGGTATAGAGTAAGTATAGGAGTCGGTAAGAAGGGATGTTTGAGAATCATAAAGTGTCATTTAACTCTGGTAACTATGGGGTATACACTATATCATTAGTTATCAAGTGTAGAGGTGAATCATTATAGTATAGTATGGAGTTAGGAGAAGACATGAGCATTGATGGAAGCTATATTACCACTCCTAAGCCGTGATCAACAACATGAAGTATCAATAGATTCCATCAGAAGCTTATCGTAATCAAGATGAAGTACTTCAATTGACATGATACTTAGTCCTATATAGAACCAAGTTACACAACAACTACTATAGGATCAATTTATCTTAGTTTATTCCATTGCAACAAGGCATGCAACTTGAGTAATTACCGAGCCAAAGAGTGGTTGGGTAGACTAGGATTACAAGGTACTATATACCTACTTGTAGTGTATATCATGTAAGAGCCTTGGTACTTGAGATGTTTTACTCAAAGTACTATCATTTTACGGGCTTTTGATGCATGAGTGATATATAATTGTATTTGTGATTTATTGGATCTTAGCTGGATCTTTGATTGACTAGATCTGTATGAAGTTTGAACTTGATGTGCAAATGCATGTTGCAAAAACTAAGTTCTTTCTTGATGTTACTGGTCTAGAGGGTATAGGATTAGTATGAGAGCGGTTTGAAATATCAGCTGATTGAAGCAACCACAAAAGCTCTAGAAGACCAGAAAGTCAAGAAGGCAGAAGTCAATGAAGCCACTGATGGGAATGGACCACATTCCACGTCTTGCTTGGAGTTGGTGAAATACTTCATCACCACATGCAGATCTACCACAAGTGATGCGAAGGATATCACATGATTAGCTATATCCAAGAAGGAAATAGGTAGAAGTTTGGTAAATTAAATTATAGAGTCTTTGCGTAGAAGTCATAACCCAAAGATATAGAAGGACCATAGGAAGTCACCAGTAGAATAGTTCACAACAACGTGTAGGAAAGAGTTAAAACTCTTGAAACTAGAAGTTGCTTCTACTAATTAGATGATTCTAGGTGGAAGTTTAGATACAGTTAGGGGTGAAAGAGTGTCCTGAAGCTGAAAGTAATAGAGTATGAAGCCTTAAGGTAGCTGGATTGTCCAGTTACAAATGGATGTACGAGGAGTTGACCGTCTACCCCATAGTAATATGGGAGTTGAGATAAGAAAGTTTTGTCTAGGTAGATGGGTGTTTAGACCATTCCAAGGAGATAATCATGTGTGTGTTCACACACAAGTCCCAAAGAGAAGTAGATAGTGAAGTCTTTCTCTTGAGACCATTAGGTTGAACCAAATGGAACTCTAACCATAAATGATATCTAGCATATTATAAGAATCTTATTGGTTATTCATCATATGGTGGATGTACTGAATGTTCTTCAGAAAGTTGTGAGAGGTAGAAAACCATACCTATTCATCAGAGAATGAAACTTGGTATCCACTATATGGTGGAAATACCACGTGTTCTTTGTGAGACCCTTAGGAAGATATAGTAACCAAAAAGAGTTCGCATAGTAACCGGCACAGTATTAGATCATCATGCAAGACTGTGGAAGGTGAACAATCAAGAAAAGAGGCTACACATGCCAAGGTCAACAAAAGGAAATAGTTGTTAGGAATCAAAGCTCTACAGAAGTTCTCTCTACCTATTTATACGTGAGCGAGGTTGAACTTCAGGACAAAGTTCTTGTTAAGGGGGAGATAGTGTAACATCCTAGTTTTTGGAGGTTATAAGGATCAAAATATAATATGTGCTTTTGCAAAGCATGCATCTAAAAATACGGGAAATTTTGGCGCGAAAGTTTAAGCGAAGAAAAGTGACCTGTGAATCTCAACATGATGAATTAGGTCTACATCATCTGGTCAAGAGTACATTCGGAGTTATATTTATAAGAAATTATCTCTAGAAACCAAATCATTTGGTAAGACAAACCATAATTGGTTGTGAACAACACCTACTTTCAACAACTTTAACCTAAAATCTATAACTGACTTGGGAGTAATCAACTAGGTGTATAGAGTTTAAAATAGGGGCGAGTATCCAAGACCACATCACTGATGATCATACTATCCCAAACTAATAATCTACAATTCAATAACCACATCAGTAGAGATATTGTGTCTTCTAAAAAAAATGAACTCTTTAAGTTATAAATCAATTCACAAAACAACTTTATAAATTATCTCATAACTATTAACTAAACCTTTAGAAGTAAATAACATAGGTTCAATAGAACACAAATGATACAGACAAGCATTAACTCAAAACCCACAAGTGGGAAATGACTTAATTATTATTAATAACATATTATGGAATATGTACATATCTCAACATAATAAAGAGAAGAATATAAAGTAACAACTATAGCTTAAACCATTAAACTCTAATAACCTTCATATGCTCATTGTCTCATTCATCTTATACAAGTGAGCATATGAAATCTCAACACATTAAGGGATCATATGATCATCTTATTGTCTTAAGTCCTCATTCCATAAACACTCCACATTTCTATCCAAACACAATGTTCAACAACTAAATTATATGTGGATACCATTAATGGAATAACAACAAGTTATAACCTCTATTAGAAGAAGTAAACTGAAAGCTCACTAAAACCAATCATATATGAAACAAGTACATATCCTATGGGAAAAATGAGAAGTATATGGAAGGAGAATAAAAGCATGAACTAAATCTTAATCTAGATCTTGTTACTTTGTCTGGACTATCTTATTTTCGTGTTTCCCAATCTTCTTGAAGCCTTTCTGAAAGTGAATCAACCACAAGAAAGGAGGAACTTTGACAAGAAGATCTGCAGAAGGATTCTTTAGATTTTTCTAGAAGTGTTATTCCAATCTATCATAAGATTATTTGGAAACTATTATATCTTGATCTGATCTTATTAATTCCTCTTGAAATAGTGTGATATTCTAATGTTACTGTTATATATAAGTAGTTTGGTAACAAGTTTCTAGACCTTGTTAACAGATCACTTTTGTATACTCAAACAATTGAGTGTCACCGACAAACAAACGGAAGATCATATAAACTAGTACATCTCAGCCATTTGTATATGAAAGGTAATTTGACGACAAGCATAGCTAACTTGTCAACAAATTCTTCTTATATGAATAGGGAAACTTGATGTTATAAAATACACTTACATTCTTTTATAATCATATAAGAGAAATCTTTGCTTGGAGTAAGTGGTTGTCTTCACCACAATGGTGGGACATATGAGGTTGGAATCCCAGCTGTGATCTTACTTGCAAATGACAAAGGCAATATATGAAGACAAGTGGCAACTACAGATGAGTACATCAGGCAACAGAAGTGAACAAGGAGCAACACTGATTTAGTATGGAAGCCTAGCATAAGAAATTATCCAGTGTATCACTAGGTAATATTAGAGAACCTCTATGCCTTGTCACGCTCATCAGAGGTGAGGAACACATAATTATATCTTTAGTGGAAACAATTATCAAGTCTTGTGTTATGTTGAGGTTGACGGTAACAAGCTTAACTACCTTGTTTCCCATACCCTTCTCATCCATAAGACAAATGGATAATAACAAAAGTTCATCCGTACATAACCATGCAAATGACTACATGTACTAAAACCAACATGGGGTAATAACCATACTTAGAATCTGAGTGGAAAATAAACAAATAAGATTCCAAAAACACTCATGTTTTCCACCTGATCACATACTTAAAATAGTAAACATGGCTTATACACACCTAAGTAAAATGCCAACCAAAACTTCTAAGAGTTTCAATTACGAAAACAAAAAAGCTACATAAAGAGAAAACAAGTCCATTTATTACCCAAAGTCATTTGGTGTGTATTGGAATAAAATTCCGTGATTGGTGATTTTGTTTACAATGCATAAAAACACTACTAAGAATTTTTACCAATTATTTCCTAAATGACTTGTATCTAAAGTTATCCAATTAAAACACACCACTTTTGCCACATGATTGTTGTGTTTGTTCACGTTAATCATGCCTAAAATAATTCTAAAGCCATTTTAAAAATTAAATGGAGAGAACATAACAAAAATCACTTAATAGAGCACCCCAAGTTTAAAATTAAAATCTTGCTCAAAGTTGAAAAAACTAAAATATGTTGAGCTTGGAAATTTGATAAGGTTTCCAAAATGATTTTTAATAATTTTTTTGTTTACAAAAAAGCCTCGAAAACAATGTTTTACTCTCAGATTCTTTAAACAGAAGGACTTCATTGTAAATATGAGAAAGTTTAGGGGGTTATCGAAAACTGCCATATCATTTCCCTTTCTTCTTCCTCTACCAGAAGGCAGAGGAGATCGAAGCTGTGGCATGGCTTCTGCCACGGCTTGCATGCCGCTTCCTCTCACAGATAAGGAGCCGAGATGTCGTACCTCTCTTTATCTCTACTTCCCCTCACATGCAATCTCTTTGCCCGTCCACTGAACCGCTTCATCGGGCCGCCGCTTGCCGCCGTTAACTCTGGCCACGCCGGGAGAAATGGAGGCCACCATGAGAACCGATACCCTCTCCTCTACATCTCCACCGATCCTCGTTTGCTGGGAAGCCCAGAGCAGTCAAATTGCTGCCACTTGTGCATCTCCGGAAACCGGATCCGACGATCGATTCCGACCTATTCCGCCCACCTCTTGCTTCATAGACACCATAATCAACTCCACGGTGAGCCTATGAGCATTGTGGTACCCTTGAATCATTTGATTGTGTTTTGTTTCCTACCTTCCGTCCAATCACCACCGTCCTCAGCCACAAAGAGCTCGCCGCCGGCAGCTCCGGTGACCTCTTGCTCGAAGTTCCGCCACCCAAAGACTCGTCATGCTTCCCTTTATCTTCCTATCTAGATCAATTCGTGTAATTCCAACGAAATCGTAGGATTGCAACTCAATAGGATAAATCCTCTCTTGCGATGATGTCACCCTGACTTTAGCATGACGTGAGGAGCATTTTCCTTTTTTATTTTATTAAATTGAATATGACAGGTGGGTCCCACGTGTCAATTTAAAAATGGCAGAAAATGAATAGTCTTATTAATTCAATCACTTTTAATTTACTTATCATAAAAATACAAATAAAATATGGAATTGTTTAGAAAAATATAATCGAAATGTTTATCAGCTTTAAAAAAATGTTTGATAAAGTTTAAATTTAAACATTATTTGAATTTAAAATAATTCACTGAAAAGTTGAGAAAAATAAGGAATAACTCAATGAATCAGAAAAATACAAGGTATATACCAAATTTCTCAAAAAGACAAATGAAAACCATTTATGGTGTTTTTAAAGAAAAATGAATAATGTGTGGAATATTTTTCCTAGTCATTTAATTCATTTAGAATTTAGAAATCAATAACTCATTCAAATCTTTTCAGAAACATTCAAATAATATACCAAATGAAAGATAACAACATTTTCAAACCCATGATGTCTAGAACAACTTATTTTGTTTAACTTATGAATTCTATTTTAAGAAGTATAAGTGAAGTCTATAAGATTCCTATATAACGAGGACTAACCATCACCACACTATCTTCTTTAATATTGAATCCTAATAAGTTTGAACTTCCTAATCCTCATGACAAACATAATTGGATTGCAAGATGATAAGTTGATTATATTATGTACTCACTTCCATTTAAATTCCTTTTATCTTATTTCTACACTTTTCATCGAATTAAAAGGAAAACTTGTTTGTTATCTTTTGAAAGTTGTTTTCAATGTGATATTGCCTTATTGTTCAACCATGTGATAAATACTTCTAATTTAAATATTATAACAATTGTTTGCTAAATAAAAGTGAAACACACATAAGTCTAAAAGAAGTAAAAGCAATGAAACAACTCTAAATCACCTAAAACAAACGTGATCCTATTATCGTATCGATTGTAGCTTACACATGTAAGCTAGGGTCATTTGCAAGGTATTTCGCGGTGCATCTAGTTACTATGCATGTAGCATATTTCCAGTGTTTCGTTAATCCTTACCGGGAGTACTATCTTTCAGATCTCGGGATTTCCACGTAACCCTCGAACCCGAAAGACATGGATTATTATTATTATTATTATTATTATTATTATTATTATTATTATTATTATTATTATTTCTATCTCAGGCAAGTTCATCACTTGCTCATATCCTTTGTAGTATTTCCTAAAGAACTATTTGCAAAACCCTATCGTATTACCACCTATTCTCAAAAGAATGCATGATCCTATTTTTATAATAATAAGACTAATTGAATGACTACCGGAGGGGTAGTGTTCTGTTTGGTGGGCGGATGGGACCATGGTAAGATGAATAGGTCAAAAGAAGGTTCCATATGCATGGGAAAGTATTACTTAGGACTTAACAACAAATGTCGTCACATCTTGATGCACCGAAAATACCGCGTTAGCCATGGGTCTTGTATGGGGCAACTAAGCCAGCTGTGATCTTTCCCTGTTCGCATGTCAACTGGTGCCAGAGACGTACGTTGTAGGTCTTGCGGGACTACATGCACATGGGTGGGGGCCATTACGTCCTATGGACTATGGGGTCTATGAGTGTCTTCCCAGGACAGCTAGATCTCTATCTTGAGGGGTAGAATCAGGGGTTCAACTTGCATGGCAGAAATGGGTGGGCATGCATTGTGCGGAGAAGCATGTTTTGGTTTGGATCAACAATCGGGCCCCAAACCTGAGTGGGAGGGGACATGAATGTACACCTGGTTGTGCAACATGGTCTTGATCTCCTATGGGTAAAGTAACGCACCTCTGCATAGTGTAAAGGGATGTGACATGTTACCCCCTGTTCCGGGAAGGAGCTGCAAACACTACAGGAAAGGCAACTCCATAAAGTTCTAGCCTCTCTCATGATTTGGCAGGCATAGTTTTCAATATTGAAAGCAACCTCTTGAAAAAATATTTACAAAAACCTTGCATTAGATTATGACTCTTTCGAGTCTAAAGTTGTAGTTAGTGCATCAAACTACCCACTTTATATCATGAACTTGTTGAGTAACGCTCGTTACTCATTCGTTTCCGTTTGACCCCCAGCTTAGAGTTGAAGCCTTAATGGAAGCCTTCATCGGAAAGCTATCGCTATCTCATGAAGCTAGGAGGATTCTTATACTACTTAACCGATGAAGCGACGTCATCAACAATGCTGGTGGAGGACAAGCTACCTAGTTGAAGGAGGAGTCCATTCTTGGACTTAGATTCTCACAAGCCATAGATTAGGGCTGACATCAGCCGTAGTGGATTAGGTTCTGAGCTAGATTTATTCTCCAGCTTAGAGTTATGATTTTCTTCTTCTGATGTTTCATTTGCATGAGATCTTCTTTGATTCATCATAGGAAGATTCTTGAGATTTTGTAATGAAGTTTGTATTTTATAGCTTTGCTTGGACCTGCTATGTTTCTCTTATACCATGTTGAGGGATGTAATATTCACGGATAAGTCCTTCTGTGAGTATTATGCCAACGACTTGTGCACTACATATGAAGTGGTGTGCTGGGTCACCGTAATTGATGGTTATTCTACATATGAAGTGGTGTGCACTACATACGAATGTTGGAAAGGTTGTCTAAGAAAACTGATTTTTGCTTTCTTGATGGTTATTCTGGGTTTTCTCAAATTGCTGTTAAAAAGAAAGATCAAGATAAAACAACCTTTACTTGTCCTTATGGAACTTGTGCTAATAGACATATGCTTTTGGGTTTGTGTAATGCTCTTGCTACGTTTCAAAGATGCATGTATGCTATTTTTCATGGGTTTTGTGAAGAAAATGTGGAAGTATTCATGGACGATTTCTCTGTCTCTGGAACTCCTTTTGATAATTGTTTGCACAATCTTGATAAAGTTTGGCAGAGATGTGAGGAAACTAATCATGTTCTTAATTTGGAGAAATGTCATTTTATGGTTAATGAAGGAATTGTTCTTGGACACAAAATTTCTGAAAGAGGTATTGAAGTTGACAGAGCTAAAGTTGAAGCAATTCAGAAAATGCCCTATCCTAGGGATGTCAAAGGTATTCGTAGTGTTCTTGGTCATGCTGGTTTCAATAAGAGGTTTATTAAAGATTTCTCTAGAATAACAAATCCTCTTACTAATCTTCTCCAAAAAAATGTACCTTTTGTCTTTGATGATGATTGCAAAGAAGCATTCGAAACTCTTAAGAAGGCTTTAATTTCTACTCCTATTGTTCAACCACCTGATTGGAATTCACCCTTTAAAATTATGTGTGATGCTAGTGACTTTTCTTTAGGTGTTGTTCTTGGACAACGTATAGATAAGAAGTTGAATGTTATTCATTATGCTAGTAACGCTCTTCATTCTGCTCAAAATAATTATGCTACCACTAAAAAAGAGTTCCTAGTTGTAGTTTTTGCTTGTGATAAGTTTAGACCTTATATTGTTGATTCGAAAGTTACTATTTATACTGATCATGATGCTATTAAATACCTTATGGAAAAGAAAGATGCTAAACCTAGGCTTATTAGATGGGTGCTGCTTTTACAAGAGTTTGATTTGCATATTGTAGATAGGAAGGGTGCTGAAAATCATGTTGCTGATAAATTTTCTAGATTGGAAACCATTTCTTATGACCCTATTCATGTTAATGATAGTTTTCTAAATGAACAATTGGCTGCAATAAAAGTAAGCTCCCGAGATAGTCCTTGGTATGCATATTATGCTAACTTTATTGTTTCAAAGTACTTGCCTCCAACCTTTACAGCTCAGCAAAGAAGGAAAATCTTTTATGACTTGTGGCATTATTTTTGGGATGACCCACACTTATATAAAGAAGGAGTAGATGGTATTATGCGAAGATGTATTCTAGAATATGAACAACGAGAAATATTGATAAAATTTCATGGTAGTGCTTATGGAGGACATCACGCTGGAGATAGAACCGCACAAAAGGTTCTACAATCAGGTTTCTATTGGCCTAACTTATTAAAAGATGCACGATAGTTTATTTTTTCTTATGACGAATGTCAAAGAGTTGGTAATATTTCTAGACGCAATGAAATGAATATGAATTATTCTCTTGTTATTGAACCATTTGATTGGTGGGGATTTGACTTTATGGTTCGGTTTCCTCCTTCTAATGGTTATACTCATATACGTGGTGTTGTTTATTATGTTACAAAATGGGTAGAGACTACACCTACAAAGAGTGTTGATGATGAAACCTCATTAACAATGCTTAAAGATGTTATTTTTCCTAGGTTTGGTGTGCCCAGATATCTTATGACTGCTGGAGGTTCTCACTTTATTCATGGTGGTTTTAGAAAAACTCTTGCTAAATATGATGTTAATCATAGAATTGCTTCAGCTTATCATCCCCAAACCAGTGGGCAAGTAGAATTATCAAATAGAGAAATTAAATCTATCTTGCAAAAGAATGTTAATAAATCTAGGAAAAATTGGGCTAGTAAGTTGAATGATGCTTTATAGGCTTATAGAACTGCTTATAAAAAATCCTCGGGTATGTCTCCTTAAAATGGTTTATGGAAAAGCTTGTTACTTGCCTTTAGAATTATAAAGCTTATTGGGCAGTGAAAGAACTTAATAATGATTTTAAACTTGCTGGTAAGAAAAGGATGCTTGACTTGTGTTCTTTAGATGAATGGAGAAGTGAAGCATATGAAAATGCTAGACTATTTAAAGAGAAAGTTAAAAAATGGCACGATAGGAGAATTCTTAAGAGAGAGTTTCATGTTGGTGACAAAGTTCTATTGTATAGGTCTCGTCTCAGATTTTTTGCTCTAGAGATGGGAGGGACCTTTTATTATTGAAGAGGTGTATCATTCAGGTGCAATAAAGATTAATTCACTTGATGGTGAAAGACCACAAGTGGTGAATGGGCAAAGACTCACATATTATATTTCTGGAGAGATTCTTATAATGAAGATGTTATACTATTCAAGTGGTGACTCCAAAAGAGTTCATCAAATAGTAAATACTAGAAACTGCAGATTGTGTTTTCGAATAGGTAATAGTTCTGTTAAGAAAAAGTTCCCGTATTACTTTCCAACTTATATTTTGCTATTTTTAGAAAATATGAAAAATATTGAGCCGAAAAAGGGTAGAAAACGATGCCCGAGGGCACCACACTACTTGGCGGCGCGGGCCCACCCCTGGCCGCTCCACCACATGGTGTGGGCGCCACGGAGCCCATCTCCAACCCGTTTTCACTCTGCACTTTCCTTTTGCTATGAAACTTTTAGCTATATAATCCCCCGGATCCCCCCGAGATCCATATACCGTTTTCGCGTCGTATTTTCATTTCGTTCTTTTTCTACCAGATTTCATCTTCGGATTTAGAGCCACAATGTCCTCTTCCGAAACTCCCAAGGACAACTTCTTCGTGAACGTCATCAACCCGTACATGAATGAGTTGAATTTGCATCCCAAGGAGTTGCTACTCAAGGATGGGGTGGTGCAGAGATAAGATGTTTGGGGTCCTAAAGGAGAAGGAAGTCTGGAAGTTAGGATGGAAGATCCGGAGCAAGAAGTCTTTAGGTACAAGAAGATGCCAGAGCGTGAAGTGTACATCATCCACAGAATAAATGCAGAACTCATTGCCAAGCACAAGAAGGAGGCTGCCAAGCTATGTGAGGATATCTTCTCACTCCATGAGGCCACCAACAAATTACAAGCACAACTTTGTGACGTGCAGAATCAAAACTATGAGTATGAGATCAGGTTTAACTGTATAAGTTCTGCTGCCAGTTTCAGGATATTGGAGACCAAGTCATCATTAGTTGATGGAGAGCCTTTACCTTGGAAGTCTGATGATGACAAGGATTCACCACCACCACAGAAGGAGTAATTCTTCATTGGTATTGGCATCCCCTTGGCTTGTTCCAAGCTTGGGAGAGTGTCGCGATATCACACAATTATCTTTCAACTTTTCTACTTTTTAGTAGATTCATATCACGAGTAGAGAAGTTATCATATAGGATGGTTTGCAGTGTGGAAGTATCTCTCCTTTAGTTGGTTATCTATGTATCCCTTGGTGTGAGTTGCTGATGACTCACAAGTATAGGGGGTGTATCGTAGTACTTTTGATAAATAAGAGTGTCGAACCCAACGAGGAGCAAAAGGTGCTGACAAGCAGTTTGGATAGAGGATTCACTTTAAACACTAGCAGGCATGTTTTTGGTGGTTTTTGATATAGCAGATAAATAAAGTGCGAGTAAATAAAAGACACTAATAATAATTGTAGCGAGTGGCCCAATCCTTTTCAGATCAAAGTACAAGCCGGTTGGTTTACTTATGATGACTAAACGTTCTCGATGACACATGGGGATTTCATCAAGTGCTTTTCCTTCATACAGTTGATTAATATTTATTGTTTTGATAGGTGTTGTGTGGGTGAACCTATGCTAATGCACTTCCCTACTTGGAATAATACATACTTGTGATTATACCCCTTGCAAGCATCCGCAACTACAAGAAAGTAACTAAGGCAAAATCTAACCACAACCTTAAACTCTCGGATCCTACACTCCCTCCTGCATCGGTTTTCTAACCGGGGGTTTAACTTTCTGTCACTCCGGCAACCCCACAATCAGTAGATAAATAGAAAATGCATCCATCTAGGACCATAAAGGTTAAGTGTCATGTAGTCGACGTTCACATGACACCACTAGAAGAATAGCACCACGACTTAAATATCAAACCATTAGATATAACTTCAACATAATTCCACTACTAACATCTTGACTTCTCACATGTCCTCAAGAACTAAACTAACTACTCACAAGACATCATATGGATCATGATCAGAGGAGATATAATGATGAATAACAATCTGGTCATAAAGTGCAAACATCGATAAATCTCGTAAGCATAAACTACAAACAAGTAACCACACCGGGAGAGAGATTCAGTAAAGAAAAACGATATAAAACCCTAATTGTTACAGAGGGACGGAAGTGGATAGTGTGTATGATGGTGCTGGTGGTGAGGACGATGACGATTATGATCTTGATGATGCCCGGATCGATGACGCTGACGATGCCGATGATTTCCCCTCTCTGGTGAGGAATTTCCCCGACAGATTTCTCCCTGTCAGAGAGCTTTTCTCCATCTCTATGTTGTTTTCCGCCCGTGAAGGAGGAGGAATATTTCCTCGATGGTTCTATAGGTCTTAGGGTTCCCTGGGGATGAACTACGCGAAAGGGCTCGGCAAGAGGTGGGCCAGGGTGGCCACACCACCTGGCGGGGCGGCCAAGGGGGGCCACCACATGGTGTCGGCCCTGTGTGGCCCCCTCTGGCTCCCCTCCTAGGTGGCTCCGTCTTCTGGTGAAATAGGAACTTCACAATATCCCCCTTCTTCTTCTGGTCTTCTGAAATATAGTATCTCGACGGTGCCTTTTCCGACTGATTTCTCGTCCCGATGATTATTCTCCAGTAATTGTCAAACATGCAAAATAAGATAAAAATAACATAAGTGGTGCATCATAATAGGAATTATATCGATGAATAACAATAAATTATGATATAAAATAGTGATGCAAAATGGACGTATCAACTCCCCCCAAGCTTAGACCTCGCTTGTCCCCAAGTGAAACTAAACTCAGTAAACATGACCACAAATTTACGAAGTGAAGTGTCGATAAAAAAAATACGTACAAGAAGCATCACATCTATCAATACACAAGTCATTCTAAACAACAACTTACTCTGATCTAATTTAACTTGAAACAAGTATAGGGGATCACAATAAAGGTCCAAAAAGGAAATAACAATTGGTTAAGGCAAACTTTGCTCTTGGTCAGGGAACAATTAACATATTGTACTTATCTTTCGATCATAGTCTTTATCTTATAGCTTATATTGCGTAGTTTTACATGCTCAATCTTAACAATATCTTTACAGTCACTGATAACTTTCAAAGTAATGTTCATTCAGATAAAAACATTCGTGCTAAACAAGGAATGATAAAAGACATGATTGAATAAATCAACGTATAGACGTATGGATCACAACGACTCAAATGCTTGCTTAAGACAGAAAGTTAGGTTTACTGACTCAACATAAATAAAAAAGATAGGCCCTTCGCAGAGGGAAGCAATGATAAAAGACATGATTGAATAAATCAACGTATAGACGTATGGATCACAACGACTCAAATGCTTGCTTAAGACACAAAGGTAGGTTTACTGACTCAACATAAATAAAAAAGATAGACTCTTCGTAGAGGGAAGCGGGGATTAAGTCATGTGATAGAGCCTTTTATTTGATAAACAGAGGTATTGAAAACAGTTTTTGAGAGAGGTGAATGTCTATGTCAACGAATCAGCAAGCAGACAATACAGTACGTCACAAGACAACTAGACTTTACAAGAGCGGCTCCCATTGAAGGACGCTAACTAGGGTCAGCAGATCATCCTTCTTCTCTTTTGTTTACACAATTATGCTTTGACTGATAAATTAGGGGCGAAAAGAGTGAAGAGAATTTATAGTAACCAAGTTTGGGGCTGGGCACCCCGCTGCCAGCTCTTCTAGCAATTGGATAAGTGGATGTGCCACTAGTGCAGGTGTGTAAAGTCCAATTAACGAGTGAAATAAAGACCGTCTACCGCGTCGTCATGAGCTAAAATAGAGCACAAAACAAGTATAATTTTGAAGGTTTAAAGGTAGCAGACAAGCAATTTATTTGGAGTGGCGGTTAAATACCACATATAGGTAGGTATGTTGGACACATATGGCATGGTTTTTGGGCTCAAGGTTTGGGCGGATGAGAAGAATTCCCTCTCAGTACAGGTTTTTGGCTAGCAAGGTTGGGTAGAAAGCATAAGATTTGAGGGAAAACAAACGAATACACATGTGATAGAAACAATCATGAAATCTTCCTTGGAAGGACAAACAATCTTAACTTGAGAATATTAAGCTTATGAGCGAACAAGAAAGAAAGATAACGGAATAATATATCTACATGCACCTCCCTCTTTTCTACTTAAGCCTCAAAGTATTGTTGCTACTGACCAATGCTAAGTTTTCCAAAACTAACTAGATTAACTTGATGATCCCGAATTGATATCAATACTAATAACAAGATCAACCATATAACAGAAATTGCAAACCAAAATAAAGTGTAAAGAGTAAATGATAAAACTTCTCATTAATATTTCATAACGGCAACTCACACCAAGGGATACAAATATAATAAACTAAAGATAGATACTCCCACACTGCAAACCATCCTATATGATAACTTCTCTACTCATGATATGACTCTACTAAAAAGTAAAAAAGGTGAAAGATAAAGGTGTGATACCGCGGCACTCCCCCAAGCTTGGAACAAGCCAAGGGGATGCCAATACCAACGAAGAATTAATTTTTCGGTGGTGGTGGTGAATCCTTGATTAAGTTACGGAAACGCTCCAGCATAGCGTGAAGTCTATTGTTATCCTCTTGAAGTATCTATACCTACATCCTTAGAGATCAATATCGATTACAAAACTCATCTGTGACTCGAAGAGCTTCCTCTATTCCAGGGGCGGAGCTGAGGCCTGGAACTAATGGTATTGGACCCTGCATATTATGGGAAAAGGCATGTCCAACGTTACTTGATGACATCCTCTTTACTTCCCTCTTGATGCTCGGATCCATGTTCTTGCGCTTGGGACCTTGGAGATCATATTCCATAGGACCCTTCCCCTTGTTGTTGTTGGCGGAAACCATGGTGCTTCCAAAACAGAAAATGATCCTGACAGAAACATATCGAAACAAAAAAAAACACGACGAGAAAATGTTATACGGACCTCGGGGGATCCAGAAGATCATATAGCTGAAAGTTTAATAACAAAAGGAAAGTGTAGGTCGAAAACGGGTCGGAGACGGGCTCCAAGGCGCCCACACCATGTAATGGCGCGGCCAGGGGTGGATGATGTCTACGCGCGCTTCTATTCTTGTAGACAGTGTTGGGCCTCCAAGTACAGATGTTTGTAGAACAATAGCAAGTTTCCCTTAAGTGGATTACCCAAGATTTATCGAACTCAGGGAGGAAGAGTTCAAAGGTATCCCTCTCAAGCAAGCCTGCAATTACGATGGAAGAAGTCTCTTGTGTTCCCAACACACCTAATACAATTATAAGTTGTATAGGTGCACTAGTTCGGCGAAGAGAGAGTGAAATACAAGTAATATGGATGTTTATAAGTGATAATAGCAATCTGAAATAAAAATGGCAGCAAGCAAACATGTAGCAGAATCGTCCAATTCTAGTAGACAGTGTTGGGTCTCCGGGTCTCTTTTGGACTTGATGGATCCTCCGGGACTTCTAAGACTTCTGGGCTTTGAATCGTTCAATCCCGAGAATATTTCCAGAACAACATTTCTAAAATTAAAAACAGCAGAAAACAAGAACTGGCTATGTGGCATCTTGTCAATAGGTTAGCTCCAGAAAATCGATAAAAAGGGCATAAAGTGTAAAGGAAACATGTAACATATGGCATGAAAACAACATGGAACATCAGAAATTATGGATACGTTTATGACGTATCAATGGGCCCGCGCCGCCAGGTGGTGTGGTGACCTCGGGAACCGTTTCCTACCCTTTTTCAGCTCTAAAAAGAGCAAAAATATAGTCTTCTGACATGTATGTCTTGTCCTCCACTCCCACGATGTTTCTTTTCCCTGAAAGAACAATGTGGCACTTTGGTTCATCGCATGATGTATTGATCGTTTTCTTATCTTTTCGTTTCCTCGGTTTGCTACTCATGTCCTTCAAATAGAAAACCTGAGCGACATCTTTGGCTAGGACGAATGGTTCGTCAAGGTAACCAAGATTGTTGAAATCCACCATTGTCATTCCGTATTGCTCGTCCACCTTTAACCCACCTCCTGTTAGCTTGAACCATTTGCACCGGAACAAAGGGACGTTAAAGGAGGGTCCATAGTCAAGTTCCCATATCTCCTCTATGTAACCATAATATGTGACCTTTTGCCCAATCTCGGTTGCTGCATCAAAGCGGACACCACTATTTTGGTTGGTGCTTTTTTTATCTTGGGAGATAGTGTAAAATGTATTCCCATTAATCTCGTACCCTTGGAAAGTCGTTATAGTCGAAGATGGTGTCTTGACCAACATGTACAGCTGATCTCCAACATCATTGTCATTCATTAAATGTTTTTGCAACCAACTGCCGAAAGTCTCCATGTGGGCCTTTATAATCAATGATTCAGGCTTCCCCGGGTTGTCCGAGCGTAAAATATTCTTGTGTTGCTCGAAGTACGGAGCCACCAAGCTCGAATTTTGCAGAACTGTGTGGTGTGCTTCAGTCATAGAATGACCGTCCATACATATCGTTGATTTCCTTCCGATCGTGCCTTTTCCACTTAGTCTCCCCTCGTGCCGCGGTTGAGGAATACCAATCGGCTTAAGGTCAGGAACATAGCCAATACAGAACTCAATTACCTCCTCATTTCCATAGCCCTTTACGATGCTTCCTTCTGGCCTAGCACGGTTACGAACATATTTCTTTAATACTCCCATAAACCTCTCAAAAGGGAACATATTGTGTAGAAATACAGGACCGAGAATGGAAATCTCTTCGACTAGGTGGACCAGGAGGTGCGTCATAATATTGAAGAAGGATGGTGGAAACACCAACTCGAAACTGACAAGACATTGGACCACATCGTTCTGTAACAGTGGTAGATCTTCTGGACTGATTACCTTCTGAGAGATTGCATTGAGGAATGCACATAGCTTCACAATGGCTACTCGAACATTTTCCGGTAGGAGCCCCCTCAAAGCAATCGGAAGCAATTGCATCATAATCACGTGGCAGTCGTGAGACTTTAGGTTTTGGAACTTTTTGTCCGCCATGTTTATTATTCCCTTTATATTCGACGAGAAACAAGACGGGACCTTCATACTGCTCAGGCATTCAAAAAAAATGACATTCTCTTCTTTGGTAAGAGCGTAGCTGGCACGACCTTGAAACCATTCCGGATGCCGGTTATCTGGGTCTTTCAAAAGTTGCTGGTCCTGCCGTGCTTCCTTTGTATCATTTGTCTTCCCATACACGCCCAAGAAGCTTAGCAGGTTCACGCAAATATTCTTCGTAACATCCATCACGTCGATTGCAGAGCGGACATCTAGGACTTTCCAATACTGTAGCTCCCAAAATATCGATTTCTTCTTCCACATGGGTACGTGCCCGTCAACTCCCAGCGGAACTGATTGTCCGCCAGGACCCTTTCCAAAGATGACTTTCAAATCCTTGACCATATCAAATATCTCAGCTCCAGTATGTTCCGCAGGCTTCGGCCAGTGATCTGCCTTGCCGTTGAAATGCTTGCCTTTCTTTCTTACGTTATGATTTTGGGGAAGAAATCGACGATGACCCAGGTACACGTTCTTCCTACAATTATCCAAAAATACACTTTCAGTCTCATGTAAGCAGTGCATGCATGCTTTGTATCCCTTATTTGACTGTCCCGAAAGGTTACTAAAAGCAGGCCAATCGTTGATGGTTACAAAAAGCAACGCTCGTAGGTCAAATTCCTCTTCTTTGTGCTCATCCCACACAGGTACACGAGGTCTACCCCACAACTGTAAAAGTTCATCAACTAATGGCCTTAGGTACGCATCGATGTCGTTGCCGGGTTGCTTCGGACCTTGGATGAGCACTGGCATCGTAATGAACTTCCGCTTCATGCACAACCAAGGAGGAAGGTTGTAGATGCATAGAGTCACGGGCCAGGTGCTATGGCTGGAGCTCTGCTCGCCAAAAGGATTCATGCCATCAGTACTTAGACCAAATCTTATGTTCCTTGCGTCAGCTGCAAAATCTTTGAACTCTCTGTCGATATTTCTCCATTGCGTTCCATCAGCGGGGTGTCTCAACTCCCCGTCGGACTTACGGTCCCCTTTGTTTCCATCGCAACAACTTGGCATGCTCTTTGTTCCTGAACAGACGTTTCAACCGAGGTATTATAGGAGCATACCACATCACCTTGGCGGGAACCCTCTTCCTGGGTTTCTCGCCCTCAACATCGTTACCAGGGTCATCGCCTCTGATCTTATAACGCAATGCAGTGCATACATGGCATTCATTCAAATTCTCGTATTCACCGCGGTAGAGGATGCAGTCGTTAATGCATGCATGTATCTTCATAACCTCTAAACCTAGAGGGCAGACAACCTTCTTTGCTTCGTACATACTGGCGGGCAACTCGTTATTCTTCGGAAACATATTCTTCAACATTTTCAGCAAATTTTCAAATGATGAGTCAGCTAAACCTTCCCGTGCCTTCCATTTCAGCAAATCCAGTGTGCAGCCTAGTTTTTTCAGACTATTGTCGCATCCTGGGTACAGCGACTTCGTGTGATCCTCTAACATGCGATCCAAATTCTCCCTCTCCTTGTCAGTTTCGCAGCGTCTCCGTGCATCAGCAATGGTCCGACCAAGATCATCAGCGGGCTCATCATGTTCCTCTTCTTCACCTTCACCAAACCCTTCCCCACCTTCAGCATCATCCTCCATGAAAGTATCACCGAAAGCCTCATGATAGTTGACATCGATATCATCCTCTTCTTCATATTCTTCCATTCTAACCCCTCTTTCTCCATGCTTGGTCCAACAATTATAGGTTGGCATTAAACCATGCCAAAGCAGGTCCATGTGAACGACTCTTGAGGAGGAGTAACCCTTCTGATTCTTACATTCAGCACATGGACAGATAATAAAACCTCGGTGCTTGTTCGCATTTTCCACTACAAGGAAATCTTTCAAACCCGTAGCGAACTCGCCGGAGAGTCGGTTACCGTACATCCATTGCCGATTCATCTGCATTATTATTATGTAAAGTATATAATTAACCATCATGCATTTGTTAAACTAACTAGCTAGAAATAATACAAATCATGAAAGGTTCAAGTTGCTAACCGCGATCGCGGAGGAAAAATAAATGACAAAGCTCAAGTGTGGCTCGGACACTTCATATCATGTGTGTTTCATGCTCTCGGGCATTTTATCGAACACCTTGTGTGCATAGGAGGAACCAAAAGCAAACCCACCACCCCCTTGTGAACCAAAAGTATAGAAGTGCCACAGAATGTGGCTAAGTGCAGTGAGATGAGTCCTATATAGGGATGGGCCTTTAGTCCCGGTTGGCCTGGCCGACCGCGACTAAAGGCCTTAGGGCCAGCCTGAGGACCTTTAGTCCCGGTTGGCCAGGCCAACCGCGACTAAAGCCCCTCCCGTCCGCCAGCTGTGGACCGAGCGCGCTGGGCCCAGACTGTTGGTCGCGGGTCTCCTCCCGAACCGCGACTAAAGACCCCTATGGTCGCGGATCGATTATTTTGGGGACTAATGGGGGCGTATGGAAGGCCTATTTTCTACCAGTGGTTGCTATTCCGGCACTCTATGAGGCTATCACTTTCCCTTCGTATGAACAGGCTACGAATGAACATGTGCGCAAATATGACTTATCGTACCTATCTACTAATCCTCGTGTTGCAGTTGATGTGTTGCATCCGCAGGGTTCTCCAGCTACGATCACCTCCCCCGTGATCGACGTGCATGGGGACACGACACCCCACGCTTCTCCTACGACCGACGTGCATGAGGGCACTGCTCCCGGGTCGGCTTCGTCGAGTCCGGCCTCTCGAGGCCCGTCATCATCTGGCTCCAGGCTGTCATCCCCTGGCCCCGGGCTAGCCAGTCCCGGTCCACCGTCTACATCATCGGGAGAGCACGCTGGGTCGCCGTCCTTGGCCCATGAACAACAGCAGTCCGCGTCGCCTTCAGCTGGGTTTTCTCCCGCTGCGACGCCATCGAATTCTGTCATAATTCCAACAACTGCATCTGCGGCTGCTCCTGGTCATTCAATGGTCACGCGTATACGTGATCACACTCGCCGTGAGAAGCAGTTCACTGATGGCACTGTACGCTACGATGAGCGGCGTTGTGCGTTCTAGGGTCTGCCCTTCGAATCACTGTTCAAGGACACCCCTGATATGCATACATTCACGATCCCAGGAATTCAGTCGTGAACAACATATCAAGCTGGTACACAGATACAATATCCACTACATTGTTACACAACACTTACAAGGACACATGGTCACATGACCCAGACTACACGGTTGTCACGCAGGACAACACACAACACACACACAGCGGAAGACTAAACGCACACATAACGTGGTAAAGCCCAAGTCACGCCTTCACCTACAGGCTGCTGACCCGGAGACGATCCTAGTTCGCAAATCCATCAGCTCCGTACTCTTCTTCGTTGATCTTCTTCTGAGACTCCCTCTCAAAATCTGGCAAGTAGATACCAGGGGCGAAACCATAATGAGTACATTTGAATGTACTCAGCAAGACATCCATCATGTAACTTACCAAAGATGCAAGAATGCTTATATGGTGTAATAGGTAGGCTATAAATAGGGTTCACTATCAATGGTGTTCATATAGGATGACACCACAGTTGCAGTCAGGTTACTCTGTATCTTCGCTGAAGAAGATACTTCAGAAGAAAAATAGTATAGCTTTGTTTCTCTTGTCGATATCGCATGTACAAGAGGTTTTTGTGAAAACTTTGTTAAAAGAAAGTTTTCTCTTTGCAAAACTTCTTGGAATCAATTTCCAGATGTTTGTTGGAGAAGAAAGGTTTTTTTTCTCTGCAAAACTTCTTGTAAAACAACTTCTGGCTTTTCATCATCGGTACCTCCATGGTACAAGATTTCCTTCCTTTCCGAACTTCCCGAGTTCAAACACTCTTTTGAAAATCATCTTTTTCAAAACATTGACACAATGCTAGCTACATGGCCATTCAACTGTCCATATCCGAGGACGCGGCTTCTTCGAAAAAGTTGTACTCTGTAGAGGTGTACACATCCACCAGATTCAGTACACCTGCCGTGAACAATGACGGACTGTAACAACAGTATGTGAAACATCAGATCACCGATCATAACTTTCCACTATGTTCAAGCTAGAATGTGTCTATCTCTCAGTTGAGTTTTACCGGTCATCCCCGGCATCGAGCTAATCCCCGCCAGCCAGGATGCCTCAACTGACGCGACCGGAGGGAAACTTAATCCCACACTTTTTATGTCTCAACATTGGGAGTTTTGGCGACAATCGGTTCAAGGGATCCCGTCCCTTATAGCATTTGAGATAGAACACACACTAACAAGGACAAACTTCCAGTTAAGCCCCGTGCCCATGTTGGGGTAGGGTGGCAGTACGGTAAAGGTTGTCCGGCGAAGACTAGGTTATGTGTCATTTTTGAAAAACACAATTTTCCCAAAAATGACCACTTCCTCATCCCTCCGGAGAATAAGGATCTGCCTTTTCTTCCGGGTTTTCCATAAAGCCTTTGTTTTGTAAAAACACAATTTTAAGGTGTCCACTTAGGGACTAATATATCTGATGGTAATAAATACCATATGGTGGCTTATGGGCTTGGTAACACCAAGTATCAACTACTGGCATAGTAGTATATGTATAATCGTAGTATACACTCAAAAATAGTTTTTGGAACTTAAAATTTTGTAAAACTTTTCAGAAGTAAAACGTGCATGATAGATAATGATAAGTGTATTATAACAGCAAGCATCAGGATGGCTTGCCTCAATCTCTTAATGTCCCTGGCCTTGAAGTAGCTTGAACTTGACGCACAGCTCCACAACTGCTTCTTCTTCTTCTTCGTTTTCTAGCGTCGTAAAAGAATACAAGACACACACTCAAGTATAAAAGACACAACCAAGCTAAACAACACATATAGCAAGCAAAAGTATAATGGCGCCAACTCACAAACGTTATCGAGAAAACTGCCTCACATAGCTCTCAGGGTACAAAACTATCGTCAGACAAACATATGGTTCAGGAAACCATATCCCACATCTTACATACCACATATGGAGTGGTGTACCACTCTCATAACAAGGTATATGAGAAGCTAAAAATATAGCTTGTGGGTGCAAAGGTTAGGTTGCCAAGGTAACACAAACAGACAGAACAATACCCATGGCAGTGGGTATTAGCAACACACAAGCAAATAGTTACTTAATAAGTTTATGATTAGTGTGGATACTTAGTTCTCAAAATACTCCTAAGCACAACAACAACACTAGCACAACAATTAACACAAGTATGACCCTCATGTTAAGGTACACACTCAGACAATTTTCAAACAGCAGGTAAACACACCACAGATGAATATGCTATATATTTACTACCTTAGTGTTTACTTGAAGTTTTGGAATCCATCAATCATGAAAATTTAACAAACAACCAGTAGCTAATAACCAAAGAATCAAGTCATAAAAATGATTTAAAACACCATCTTCACCTAAGATAATACTCCTATAAAACAGGCATAAAAACAGGACTGCACTAATAGTATACTAGTATGGGAAATCTACACAAGCATGCTATAAGGAAATAATTGTATTCTATAACAAAAGCACATGCAACTAAAGAGTTCAAGGCATCATAACAGAAGTAACAACTTCCTAAACATGCTATAATAAACTCATACACTCATAATATAAGAGATGACAATACTATAACAAGAATCACCATTTTCTAGTGGTGACACTAGTTCAATACTAGGGAAACAAATAATGCTATTATGATTGCTTAAACCTAATCAAGCAAGTCATGAATATAAATGTAACTAATAACAGTACACAAATCATACTCATGCTAGGAAGCAAGAACATCAAAATAATTCCATGAAACAACTATTAAGCATGCACAAATTAGTCCTAGCCATTTCCTGGTTTCTTAAACAATTACTAGCAATCAGAACATGTAGAACCTACACAACCAGTAGCTATGCACTTGATGGAAAGTTATATAAACCTTTTCAAAAATCCAAACACTCAATTTAAATCACTCACAAACAATCTATCAATAAAGAGGAGTTTAGTTTATTTGCAAACTATATAGTTTAGCACTCAATAGTGAGCCATTTCTTAACATGATACTCCTAAGGAATACTATGCTAACAAAACGGATCACATCTAACATACTAGTATCCTATGATAAGAAACAAACTTCTCACTTGCATAAGTGAAAACAAACAATTATATTTTCCATGGTGGAAAAGTAGAAATCAATCATATAATTAAACATGTTTATTTCTCACATGTGCATGGTTGGGGATTTTCATCCACAACCAAGATGCAATGGGATCAGTGGGTTATGGGCCCACTAATACCAAGGCAAGGGAGGTACTAAGCCTCTGGTTACCCATGACAAAAATTAGCATAACAAAATAAAATATTACAAAGCCATTTATTCTAGCGAAAACAATACTAGTGCATAAGAATAACAAAACCTACACATGCTTCACTATAAAAAGACATGCAAGCTAATAGAGGTATTAACTTCAAAATAAGAGTACCAAAATGGTACTGGATCCATAGAAAATCATAGCACAAAAATTAACAAAGCATTCACACAAGGATCTAGGCATCACAAAAATTCCAATTAATAAAACTAGAAGGAACCAATGCTATTTCATTTTTATTTCAGTTTCCAAACATGCACACACTTTCTAAGGTAGAGGTACTGTAACAAAACAACTCAATAACAAGTATTAACAACTTTATTCATGCTAGGGAACAGGATCAAAACATTCACCCACCTTATTTCAAACAAGAACATAATTAAAAACAGAAACAGAAAAGTGCTGTTTTCTAGATCTGTCCACCAAAAATAATCTAAAGCTTCAAAAATTAATCTAAGCTATGATAATATAGATCTAGTCAATACCAAACTCATCCAATTGGATTTTCTCCAAAAAGCATTTTTAAACTCCTTAAACAATTCAAAGAAAAGCCTACTGGTCCTTTAGTAATCTGGATGGCATTTTCATTCTACAACTCACCTTGATGTGAGGTCAACTGCCTTGGATAGATATTTTTAATACCTATCCAGAACAGTTTAGTTCATTCCATTTGATCACATATCTTAAAAGTTATAGATAAAACATTCTCACTGACAGTCTGAGGGAGAACATTCATTGTGTTCAAAATAATCGTCCAAAGTAGATCTGCAAATTTTGGGTGGTTTATATTTCATATCTCTAGGTCCTTGGATTTTTCCAGATTTTAATTTGCAGTTTTAATATTTTTCACAAGTCCAAAGTGATGGTACATGTTTCTGTTAAAAAGTTAATTGAATAAAGGATAACTGCCACACGGGCTGGATCTGTGAGGCCGTGGCCCAACTAGGCACGGGGGCGGCCCACTGCGCTTGCGCGCGCACGGCAGGGCGCGGGAAAAACACGCGTTCAACCGCGGCCGTCGATCACAGAACGAACGGCGCCGGTGTTTCTTCCTCCCCCCGATCCTCTCTCTCTCACCCGAACAGAAGGAAAAAGGATGGCGGCCGTAGCTCACCTAGGGAGGCTCGGGGAGGCTCGCGGGCGCTCGGGGGAATTGCTGGAGGGTTGGGGCTTCCAGGGGTGGCGACGGTGGCGGCAGGCGTGGCCGCACGCGGCGGAACGCGGCCGGCGCCCGCGGCGGCGTCCGTGGATGGCGGCGGCGCCTCCGGGGCCTAGAGGGCACGGGGTGGTGTCCGGGAGGTTCAGGGAGGTGTGGGGGTTCGTTTTAGGGCAGAGGGAAGGGTTGGCGGGGAGCGGTGCGAGCAGGGCTTCGCTGTGGCCATGGTGCTCTCCGGCGGCCAGAGCACAGCTCGGGCACGATCTAGGGGTCTTGGGAAGGGGTCCGAAATGGCTAGGGGAGCTAGGAGGGAGTGAAGGAGGTGCAGGGTACTCGGGTGAGGCCTCAGGACATATATAGCAGAGGGGAAGTGGTCAAGGGCAAAAAGGGAAGCTCGGGTTCATGCCAACAATGGCATAGAGCAAACCCTAGGGTTTTTGGACATTTCCAAAACATGCACTGGCTTGCCCTAGTTACCTAGCGTGTGTGTGCAGGTCTCAACCTGGCCAAAGGTGCAAGTGGTGCAAGTGGCAACCAAAAATAGTCAATGGCATGGGCTCCCACTTCTGCCACCTCATCTCCTCTTCTCTCTCTAATAAGTTCAGGCCTAGGGCTTCTAGAAGGAACCCAATGCATTATTGGTCGAGTAGGAATGCTGGTCAACACACTAGGCTTGGTTACACTTCCAAAAGATCAAGGGATCAACAAGAAATCAAAGGTGCAAAAGTGTATCTACTGCTGTTTACTGCAAAATTCAGAAAATTCAGTCTAAGGACTTAGAAATTTTCTAAGTGATGAAAACAGACAGAAAGTGGAAAAAGTTGGGTTTGTTTTCAGTGCTTAAATGATTCTCAAATTTTGTTTTCAAGGTATGGACTTGTTAACCATGTTATATACTTTCATAAACAACTTTTGAAAACAAATTTGAAATAAGTTAAGGCCATGAAAACATTGGAGGAAAAGGTATACTTCCTGTTTTTATCTGTTTCTCAAAAATGTCATTTTCTGCCTTAATTTTATACCACAAACACATCAAGCAAAAGATAGTTTTTATTTCTCCAAAAATAAAAGTGAGCTTATAGATTTGTAGTATATATTTCAAGGTTTTATTTAAAGTCAAGAAATCATAAAATAACAATTCAAAGCTTGGTAAAAACAATGGTAGAAAACCTGTATTTGGCTTTATTCTCAGACATTGTTTTCTAAAGGAAAGTTAACAGAAAAATTTCATAGATCACTCTGGAAACTTGTTTTCTTGGATCCAACAAGGTTAAAAGTTTGTTTTAAGTTGCAAACCATAATGATCCAAGTCTTGGAATAGAAATCTCTCAAGTAATTTATAGGAAAAACATCAGGGCAAAAACAAATAGGAATATTTTTCAGAAACATCAGCCATTGGTTTTTTGTCAAGAAACAAATCTTGAGTTGCAAATATGTTTTATCACACAGGCATATGTTAGTTCAAACAATCATGTTGTTATAAAAAAAATTGTTGGCCCTAATTTTTGTCTTCTTGAGCATAGTCCAAGAGTCCAAAAACTGGGGTGTGACATGCGTTCTTTGCGGTTCCATCCTCACATCATGATGCACTTCGAGAACCGGCTTGGAGGTTGGCTATGGCTGACGAATTTTCTCCCCTTTGTCAGACAGGCACGTGGATTCTTGTTCCGCGACCACCTGGAGTTAATCTCGTGGGTAGCAAATGGTTGTTCAAGACAAAGCATAAGCCTGATGGTTCAGTCGATAAGCACAAGGCGCGTTTTGTTGCCCGCGGTTTTACTCAGCAGCTTGGTATTGACTACTGTGACACGTTCAGCCCAGTGGTTAAACCAACGACCATCGTCTCGTTCTTTCCCTTGCAGTGTCTCGTGGTTGGACACTTCGCCAGATTGATGTCAGCAACGCGTATCTGCATGGCTTCTTGTCAGAGGATGTTTATATGCAGCAGCCTCCTGGCTTTGAGGATGATCGCTACCCCCACACATGTTTGCAAACTGCAGCGTGCTATCTATGGTCTTAAACAGTCTCCTCGAGCGTGGTATGCTCATTTGAGCTCCCTCCTGCATCAGCTGGGTTTTGTTTCCTCTAAGGCTGATACGTCCTTGTTTATTTTATCACAAGCTGATGTTCATCTATACATGCTAGTCTACGTCGATGATATTGTCATTGCTGGCTCTAGTCCTGGTGCTGTTGATCGGTTGGTGCGATCTCTCTCTGGCACTTTTCCAATTACGGACCTTCGGGTCTTGGAGCATTTTCTTGGACTTGAAGCGTCTTACCATTCTGGGGGCATGACACTCACTCAACGTAAATATGCACTTGATCTTCTACATCGAGTCAGTATAGAGAATAAGCCCAATTCAACTCCGCTCGTGTCTACAGAACGTCTTGCTTGTGATCTTTATAAGCAAATATTATTTCACGATTAGGCAAAAGTACCCTCGCCGCTCATTATCACACACGGAAAACATGAGACATATTTTCCCATTAATAAAACTGCAAAGTATAGCATCCCATGAAATGACTATCTCATCATAGACACCTTACATACTCTCACTGCATACTCTAGAACATATAATTACTTATATGTAATCATATACTTAAAACCAATATCAACATATATATTGAAACTTACGCTTAGTTATATCTATCTACATTTTAGAATATTGAATATACGTTTAATGCTACACATGCACGCTCACATTATATTTTATGGAAATTGTGTTCCAGTTTTTTTTACCGTATTCCAGTGATTTGGGTTAAAGGTCATCATGTGGCAATGTCTTCTTTATCAAAAAAAATGTGGCAATGTCTTGAATAGAAAAGGCCCAACATGTCGTTTGAAAGAAATTTGTGTTTAACTCACAAACATATTTCTTAAGGACAAACTAGTTATAAAAAACTTGTAATTTACAACAAATGAACTAAAAATAAATACAAAAGTTTAGTATAAAAACTTATTTTGCACGTCAAGACCGCCCCCACCACCATGGATCTTCCGCGCGCCCCGCTCATTGTCCACCCATCCTCTCCGAAATTCTGGGTAGCTAACGCGAAGTATATCCTCCTCCATGATAGGAATTAGAGGATGGAAAACCGGCCGCACGAAGTCGCCGTCAACGAGCGATGGTGGTGTCGGTTGTGAAATGGGTGGGGGGAACCGCGGGCGCATGTACACGCCATGCACGGACTGGAGAAACAGACGCCATAGCCTCTCCACCCGACTCCATGCCGTTTCCGAGGCAAAGATGACGATGAACAATAGAACGGACGATGCTTCAGATATCGCAAACCTGTTTTTCAGGGGAGTTGTTCATCTTCATGGTGTGTACAAGACAATTTTATCGGATCGAGATGTCAAGTTCATATCATACTTTTCGAAGACATTCATGACTAAGCTCGGTGTCAAGCTAATCTTCTCCACCGCATATATACCGCCCTCCAACCGATGGCCAAACAAAAGTTGTGAATCGCACACTTTCTTCACTTCCATGAGCAGTAGCATTTATCAAGCTAATGCTAAGTCATGACCGCATACCCCCCCCCCCCCCCCCCCCACGGAGTTTGCCTAGAACCGCATACTTCATGAAGCTGCAAACAAATTTCCATTCGAGATCGTCTACGGCTTCAACCCCAATAGCGCTCTTGATATCCTACCATTGCCCCTCCATGAGCGAGTTAACATGGACTTCGACAAGCATGTCGCTTACATCAAGAAACTTCATGATCCCACAAGAACAACACTCGATCATTCCGCTAAGATGAAGAGGAACAAGAATCCTATGGTGTTTAAAGAGGGTGACCGTATGTGGCTACAGCTCCGCAAAGAGCAGTCATCGGATCCAAATTATCTACAAAAAATGTGGAAAGCGTCTTGATTCCACTCATCCGACCCAAATTATCTACACAAAATGTGGAAAGCATATCAGCAACAAGATCATTCCACATGAACGCAACAAACAGATTCCCTCATCGGCTATAGCACAGCTTCCAGCTCACTTGCAACAACCACTAACAGCTCTCGGAAATAACACTATCTAGGTTCCAATAAAAGGATTTTAGATCAGGAAAAAGTGTATGCTCAAGACACATATAGCACACATGCATTCTACAAAAAAACTTGAGCCCAGGAAGACTCTTTTGCAAGGGGGGGGAGATGATGAAGCCCAACCTATTCAACCAAGAACTACTAAAACACCCAATGGAAACATAACAAGAGCGCGTGCAAAGGCTATGCAACAAAAGGTGAACTCACTCTTATCCTCACATGAATTTTACATCTTGGTGAACGGTTTGCTACCTTATGTAGATGTCCTTTGTATACTCGACCCATGAGAGGTGTTGAATGATGCCCAAGATGACCCCGAGAAAGATGGAGAAGACGACCAAGAAAATGATCAAGCTGATGCTGCCAAGACCGGAGTCTCCGGCCTGCCAACCCCGGAGTCTTTGGCTTGTCCTCAAGCTCTCATCGCGGAAAATTGGCGTTACGCTCTGGAGTATGCCCAAAGCGTACCCAAAATCTCTCAAGTGCCCGGCCCAAGCCCCCAAGACCGAAGTCTCCGCCCATCGAAGACTAGAGTCTATGCCCCGACCAAGGCTAGAGTCTCCGCCCCAATATCTCAGGATCGGAGTCTCCATCGCGACCAAGCCAGAGTCTCCGCTCCGACCCAGGCCGGAGCCTCTGGCCTCAGCAGACCAGAGTGTCCAGAGTAAGTGACAAGCCTGCGAGCAGAAATGGACTGATCTGCCATGTAACCCCTCCTCTCGACCCCATGCATATAAATAAGCACCATGTCTCCTAGAATTAGGTTAGATGAGATTTGAGACTAATTCGTGAGATTTAATCCTCTTCCCTCTTGTGAGGCTACTCCTAGTTGCATTTAGGACCGAATCAAGGCTACTCCAAAAACTTTGTATCTTGAATCGTATCAAGGATACTCCGAGATAACCATCCTTTCCCCTTGGGATTTAGTTGGTTTCTCTCCAACTATCTCAACTAACCCTTGAGGTTCTATTGGTTTGCGGTGGACCGGCTGTAGGTTTTGCATCGGTTTCAGTCAAGGTGAGATCGAGTTGTTTCTTGGATTCCAGAGGCGGTTGTTGCGGTCTTGTTGTCGGGAATTCGAATATTCTAGTTCTTTATAGTTATCCTTTAACCATTTGCCTTCAATCTCCCTCTTGTGTTCTTCTTGTCCGTCTCTCTCTCTCTCTCTCTCTCTCTCTCTCTCTCTCCGGGTCTGTGAGATCGGGCCAAACCCTAGAGGTTGACCCTCATCACGAGATCTAATTAGAAGTTCTAATTAGACCCTCTAATTCAACTAGAAGAGAGAGGGAGATATATATATATATATATATATATATATATAGAGAGAGAGAGAGAGAGAGGGGGGGGGCAGGAGGCTAATTGTGTGTCGTTGCCTCAAGGGCTTGGTGTCTTTTTTTATAGGTGTACAAGGGAGACTTCCCATGGGGGAAGGTATGTATGTTTGGCTTGCCCTAGGGCTGGCTGCACCTCCCTTCTGGGAGGAGTAGGATTGGTGAAAGGATATTTCTATCCCTAATTAGTTTGTGTGTTTGTTAACAACATAAGTACCTGATTGTTAGTCTCTGCCAGCTTTTCTTTTTCTTCTATAACTTGGATAGCAGCTTCCTGGAGGATTTCTTTTTTTTTTCTTGGAAGATGGGTTTTTTTGTTAGGCTCTTCTTTCGTCAATTCCTTGATGTCATGATAAGCCGGACTAATTTCTTCCTCTTCCTCTTCCTCCTCATCATCCTTGTCCTCTGGCGGAGGGATTTTGGGATCTTCCTCTTCCTTGTTGTCCGAGTTTCCAGTCGGCTTTTCCATGAGTACTTCGTGGAAGGTCCTTTGCATGGATTTAACCTTTCTTTCGAAAGCATCTTCATCCTCATCTTCGGAATCTGCTTCACATCCAGTTTCCGATTCCAGTCTTGCCTCAATGGCAGCTAATACAGATTCGGCTCCGAGCTCGTCGCCTGATTGGTGGATGTCGGATCTTCCACTTTTTCCGTGGGATTAAGCTTTTCTGATTCTTCCACAGGATTATTTTCTTCCGTGTTTTCAGCGATCTCAGACTGCACCATGCCAATAAAGTGAGATCTGATTGCGGGCATCTCCGAAGAGGCAGCAATTTCAGGAGCATTTTGGCGATCTAAGCAGAATCCGGTATCATAGTTTTCCTCAATTGGGTATAGGGAGGGTGGGATAAATTTACTTCCACCACAGAATCCCATTGCCTCTGCTATTAATCCGATGAATATATTAGTAGATCCAATCGGTAAAACGCAGGAACTTACCAGGTGATTCCGTGCTGGCATGTACGATCCATTGTCGAGGAAGCGTCCGACGTCGCCGTCGAATTTCAGGCTTCTGGCAGTTATGGCACTGCCAATTCCGACGAGTATTCCCGCTCGGAACGTAACTCCCGACGTCGCTGGCCCCACGGTGGGCACCAACTGTCGAGACATCGTAGGAGGAGGACATCAGGATTTCCACCCGCCACAATCCCTACCTCTACCAGGACACCAAAACGCGGCGTTAGCCGCGCTACCGGCACCACCCGCCGCTAACCAAGGAGGCAACGGGTACCCGAACCCATCAGGACTCCTCGGGATGATACAAAAAGTCTGCCCCTCCCGCAGGGCCCAGAAAACAAACACACGCCAAGTGGTCATGGTGGTACAAGCTCCACCGTCCACACCTGAATACTTGAAGATGGAAGATCACTCGATCACTTTCTCCAAAGATGACCATCCGCCTCGGGTATATCGACCAAGACACGCCGCGCTCGTCATCCAAGCGCAAATAGGAAATTATGAACTTGCGAGAGTGTTCATGGACGGCGGCAGCGGGATCAACATCATTTACGCGGACACACTCCGTAAGATGAACAGGAACCTGGAGTTACTCGCAGAATCAGAAGCATCCTTCCACGGGATAGTACCAGGCAAAGCAGTCCGACCACTCGGAACAATCAACTTAGAAGTGGTGCTTGGAAACCCAAGAAACTACAGGCGAGAATTCCTCGACTTCGAGGTAGTCGACTGGCCCTCATAGTACCACGCCATTCTCGGTCGAACAGTGTTCGCAAGATTCATGGCAGTACCCCACTACGCCTACCTGAAGCTCAAACTTCCTGGAAAATACGGCACCATCACCATCGACGGCGACTTCCAAAAATCCGATAAGTGCGACATCAAGTTCAATAAGATTGCAAAATCTTTCGGGATGCAGGAGGAGCTGGAAGAATTGGCAAAGACCACGGACCACTCCGTGATGCCACTCACCAAAAAGAACGCCCCAGAACTCGAGTTCAGTGCCAACAACGACACTCGAAAGCATCAAGTGCACCGGACAGAGCCCGCGAAGACGGCGATGGTGTCCACCACCCTCTTGTCCGCATAGGAAGGAGCGCTCGTCGAACTCCTCCGTGAGTACTGGGAAATCTTCGCGTGGCAGCCTTCAGATATGCCAGGGATACCCAGGGAGTTCGCCGAGAACTCACTCAAAGTTTTCAAAGACGCCAAACCTATCAAGCAAACGACCCGACGGTTCTCCGAGCCAAAGAAGAAAGCACTTGGAGAAGAGGTGAATAGACTACTCGCGGCAAAATTCATAAGAGAGATAAAAATATCCACCTAGTTAGCAAACCCAGTGCTGGTCCCGAAGAAAAACACTGACATCCTTCGCGTGTGCATCGACTACACGTCGTTGAACAAACACTTCCCCAAGCATAACTTCCCCTTGCCACGGATCGACCAGATCGTGGACTCCACCGCATGCTGCCAGCACCTCTCCTTCTTAGACGCCTACTCGGGCTACAATCAGATCAGGATGAAAAAGGAGGATGAGGAGAAGACAGCGTTCATCACACCTCATGGTGTCTACTGCTACACGACAATGCCCTTCGGGCTAAAAAACGCAGGCGCAACATATCAGCGATGCATGCAAAAATGCCTCGCCAAGCTCATTGGCAAGAACGTACAAGTGTACGTTGATGACATCGTAATCAAAACTCAAGTGGAGGACACGCTCCTCGAGGACATCAGGGAGACATTCGACGCTCTCAACGCATACAGGATCAAACTCAACCCGACCAAATGTGTTTTCGGCGTCCCTGCAGGACAACTTCTCGGTTATCTGGTGTCCGCCCGAGGAATCGAAGCCAATCCGGAGAAAATTCAAGCAATATTGACAATGAAGGAGCCAACCAATCTTCGCAGCGTCCAACAGCTCGCAGGGCGACTAGCCGCTCTGAGCAGGTTCATCGCAAGATTAGGCGAGCAAGCATCACCCTTCTACAAGCTGCTGAATAAAACATATAAGTTCGAGTGGGCACCCGAAGCAAAAAAGGCATTCATCGATCTGAAGCAAGTACTGCAGAGCAAGCGCGTCCTAGCAACACCACAGGAGAGAGAACACCTATACCTCTACCTAGTCGCAACAAACCAAGTCGTCAGCACGGTTATCGTAGTCGAGCGGTCAGAGGAGGGAAAGGAATACGGTGTTCAACGGCCAATATATTACATCAGTGAGGTGCTTTCGTCGTGCAAACAGCGATACCCTCACTACCACAAACTTGCGTATGGCGTGGTGCTCACAGCCCAAAAGCTCAAGCATTACTTCCAGGAACATACCGTCACGGTGCTAAACGACGCATCACACGGTACTATCATGAACAACCCCATGGCATCCAGAAGAATCGCAAAGTGGAGCATCGAGTTAGGCGCCTGGGACATAATATACGCAGGATGCAACTCTTTAAAGTCCCGGGTAGACGTGGAATTCCTAAGCGAGTGGACGGAACTGCAAACACCAGGACCACCATAATACACGAGCAACTGGATCATGTACTTCGACGGGTCGAAAAGAAACGAAGGGGCCGGAGCCGGAGTCGTTCTCATCTCTCCCAGAGGTGCTGCAGTACGTCCTGAGATTGGACTTCCCACCCGATGACCTAGCATCTAACAACGATCCAGAATACGAGGCCCTCCTCCACGGCATGAAAATGGCGATCGCCTACGGAGCCATCCGATTGATGATATATGGAGACTCAAACCTCATCGTGCAGCAGACGATGAAGAAGTGCGATGCTATCGCAGATAACATGGTCGCCTATCGTGACAAGTATAATTTTCTCGAAGGAAGTTTCAAAGGGTGCGAACTGAAGCACATCGCGCGATCCGGCAATGAGGAAGCAGATAAGCTAGCAAACATGGGGTCCACAAACACACCCATACCGCCAGAACTCTACTTCGAAAGAATGATCAAGAGATTAGTCAAGGTCAAAAGGCCAGCGGGAACACCCTCCACAGTGGAGACGGACACCAGCCCGCAAATTGCTATTATGGAGCTCATCCACAACATTTCAAGGCAAGTTTTTTTGGTCGATCCAGTCTGGATGCAGAAATACCTCGACTACTTGTCCAACAAACAGCTCCCAGCAGACATTTGCGAGGCCCGACAAATAGTAAGACGCAACAAATCCTTTTGGGTGATCAACGGAGAGCTATACAAACAAAGCATATAAGGAATATTGCAAAGATGCATAGCACCCGAAGACGGCAAGGAGCTGTTACGAGACATACACCAAGGAGATTGCGGACACCACGCCAGTTGGAAGGAAATCGTAGGCAAGGCTTTCAGGGCAGGATTCTACTGGCTCACGGCAGCCAGAGACGCGAAAGACCTAGTCGACAGATGCAATGCTTGCCAGAGGTTTGCGCCCAAGGAACACGCCCCTGCCACAGAACTCCACATGATCCCCATCGACTGGCCCTTTGCTCAATGGGGGCTAGATATGGTAGGACCCCTGCGCAAATCGACACCTCGAGGATACACTCACCTGCTCGTGGCAGTCGATAAGTTCACAAAGTGGATAGAGGCTATGCCAGTCACCTCTGCGCACGCCGAGTGCGCCGTGAGATTCCTCGATTCCATTGTGTGCAGATTTGGCATACCACACAATATCATCACGGATAACGGAAGCAACTTCACAGCCAGGGAAACACAGGACTTTTGCAAGGAAAAAGGAATCACCCTCAGCTTCGCCTTGGTGGCTCACCCGCAAACCAACGGCCAAGTCGAACGATCCAACGGATTAGTTTGCGCTAGCTGAAGAAGTGGCTACTCGATCGACTGCACCCGGTGGCAGGGCACTGGGCCGAAGAACTACCGTCAGTATTGTGGAGTCTACGCACAACACCAAATCGGTCAACAAACTACACGCCATTTTTCATGGTATATGGAGCTGAAGCTGTCCTACCCGAAGATGTCAAATTCAGTGCCCGACGAGTCGTCGCATACAGCGAAGAAACCTCAAACAAGGTACTCGCAGAAGACATGGACGCACTGGATGAGATACGAGACATCGCACTCGCAAGATCCGCAGTATACCAACAATCACTACGCAACTATCACAGTCGTCATATATGCCACAGATCTTTCGTGGTAAGAGACTTGGTGCTGCGGCTCAAACAGAAGGAAGGACACGAGCTCGAGCCACCATGGGAAGGACCCTTCATAATACACGAAGTTATCCCAGGAGGCGCTTACTGATTGAAGAACCCGAAGACCGGTGGTATCTACTCCAACCCGTGGAACGTTACGCATCTCCGCAAGTTCTACCCCTAGGATTATTCTACTCACGAGAAATAAGGCTGTACCAGCCACTCTGTAGCTCGATCAAACACATGGCTTCTCATCCATGTCAATAAACACATGGTTTCTCAACCATAGCTATCACATTCTCTATTTTTCATGCTAAAAACGACAGGTATACACTCCAAACACACGGGGGCTACGCCCAACTAGCATAAATAAATTTCTTCAAATACTACAAACACAAAAGTACAACAAGGTACACACCTTATAAACACCTTAAACATATCGAGTGAACTATACAAGGTCACAAGGCTTACGCCTTCAAACACCTTACAACAAAATATAGGATATTTACATTCTACAACTACATCTGACGGCGAGCAGTCGCTTCCGCAAGCATTCGATCGATCTCCTCGGAAGTCAGTCGAATAATCTGCTCCGCTGCAGGACGAACGACCGCATAATAAGGAGAAAAATCAACTGGGGAGTTAGGAAGCCGCAGGACCGAGCTAAAGTTGACCTCAGGATGCCACAACCGAACGAAGGCGAGAGCTACTTGAGATCCACAGATAAGTTGCTGGCGAACACACTCTCGAACTTCTCCTACTCAATGGAAAATCCTTAACAAACCGCTCAACTCTTATGGAACGGTACCCAATGGATAAAACGTTCGATGCACGAAAGGTAGAGCCTCGCGATAGGACTCGACAACTATTTTCGCCTGGCTCGCCCGATACTTCAAGGTAGCCAAGATAAAACCTCGGCTGGGGTCAGACCAGAAATTGTTCGCATGCGGCTTCGAGCTACCCGCCTCATAGGCAATGTGGTTATCCACCCAGTGGGTTTCACAAGGTCCGTGGGCTCAACAACTTCAAATTTAGCGAACAAGTCAAAACAGAGAAGGAAGCAAGCAGCAAAGTACTAGGGGGCTTGCAAGCTTACAAAGCATGTCCTTCACAACAGCGGCCAGCTCTTCCATCACAAACTGCTCACGCTCAGCCGCAAGTCTCTGCTTCGACTTGGCAACATCAGGCACACCCCGCAGAGCTTTCAGTTTGCGCTCGCCATCCGCAACACGGTCACGGAGTGATGCAAACGTGTTGGCCGCATCGACAAGGGGATTAACCTGCGAAGCAGTCCCACTTGAAGACTCTTCGCTGGAATCCACTACCTGGAAAGAAACAATGAAAGTTCAGAAAGATCACAAGACCCCACTCAAGAACATACCACCCATTTCCTCGAATTCTCAGGGGTTACTCCCATCGGGAGCATACAAAAGTAAAGGCGCAACAATCAAATACTGAGGATTTCAGAAAATACTTCGATTAAGCAGCACAAAATACGGGAATACATCCCAAGGTTCATTACATCGACGAACAAAAGGAAACAAAAACTATCCTAAGGAGCTGCTGAAGTGGTTCCACTCGCGGAAGGCTGTCCCTTGCGACTAGCGCGGGAGAGCACCTCGGAGAGCATCTTCGCGAGGACTTCAGCACGATCGCCAAAAGGACGGAGCGCTACCTTTTTGCCATGGGCGTCGTAGGGAACGCTCGAATACACCTTCTTCAGGTCATCCGAGACTCTATGCGCCAGGGCAAACTGTCTTGGAACCGCACTCGGACTGAGCGACTGAGTACTCCTGGAGAAGATTTTCATCATCCAGGAACACCTTCAGGAGGCCTCCCAGCGTAGGCGGAATCGCCACATGCACCGGTAAGAGCTCGTGGAATCGCGTCAACACTCGGGTGGCATCACCAACGAGGGAGCAGATTCTACTCGCATGTTTCTGAAGCTGGACGCAAGAGTCTGTGAGGGCGTCCAGTCGCTGGCTCCTAGGGAGCTCCAGTCCAACCCCAAGGGCATCTACAATAAAGATAGCATAAATTTCCAAGACAACGAAATAAGTTCAAATGGCAACAGAAAAATGGCTATACGTAGCTTACCCGCAAGCTTCTGAGCCAAGGGGCGGACAAGGCTGACAAGATCACTGTCATGCTTGGCACCCGCCTCCTCCAATTGCTTCAGCGCCCCTTGAGCCTCGACGAACTTCCCCTCAAGATCGGCTGAATGTTTACAAGTGGATTCCAACTCCTTTCGGGAGGATTCCAGCTCCGCCTCAAGGGTTTTCACCCGAGCGATAGCTTCAGCCTTTTCAGTCTTCAGGCGGGTGACTTCGTCTGCAGTACAAAATATACGGCTGGAGCAACCTTCACAATCAAGAGAAACAGTAAAAGACAAGATACGTGGAATAACTTACCTTGAAGAGAACGGCCGTCCTCGACGAGCCGATCGCGATCCACCCGAAGGGAAACGCAATCCGCCTCGGTCGAAAGCACTCGACGACTGATTGCAGTAAGGGAGTCAAGAAGAGTCTGCAAAAGCCCAAGACAAAAATTCAAGTTAAGGACAAAGTCACTTGAGCCTATGCACGACTGTACACAGTCGAGTATAGCCTCGAAGGCTACTCCCATCGGGAGCACTGCCGTGCACCCGACAAAATTCAAGAAAAACGAAGAGGAAGATTTCAACTTGAGTCCGTGGCCAACCGCAAGCAATTAACCACGGCCTCGGGGACTACTCCCATCGGGAGCACTGTCGTGCACCCGATAAAAATCTCAAACAAACAAAGCAAAGATGCGAGAGGACAGATAAACTTACTTGGCCCTGGGCAGTAGACAGAGGATCCGCCGAGCTTCCTGAAACCTCCTTATTCATAGAAGCTCCACCCGCGAAACTAGACAGCCCGTACTCAGGAGTTGCGGCTGCCCTTACGGGACTTGGAGATCTTCGGGCGGCCTCTGTGGCTGGAACTTCACCCACGGCTGCTTCTTTTCTCTTTACAGAGATAATCGAAGAAGCATACTGGCCAGGGCTGATGGTCGTGAGGCTGCTGTTGAGGAAAAATTCAGATGCAGACCCAGAATAGAAAGAAGATTTGCGATTAAAGAACAGAGCCCAAGAAAAACTTACTCATCCTTGTCGTCATCATCCAGAACGTCCATGTTCCAGGCGGTGGGAACCTTCGATCTGCGTCCTAGGGGAGAAAGCAAATTGAGGAGATGCACCTGAAGAGGCTCGGTCACCTTGGTGGATTCGTCACTCGAGGAACTACCCTTGGAAGTGACTGCGTCTTCATCGGGCTTACGGCGCTGGAGCTGCTCGCTATCTGACTCCTCCTCGGCGTCCATGTATTCATGCTCGGAGCTCGAGTCTGCCTCTGCGACGCTAGTCTCGAGAGGAGCTTCGACAGTACTCGCCAAAAGATCTTATGCCCCTTCCGCAGTAATGGGCGGGTAGCACGTCACCACATTCAAGCTCTATGGAGATAGAAAAGAAAGAGAAGAAAAGATTCTCAATCAAAAAAAATCAAACTAGAAGAAACAAAAGAAGAACAATAAGAAACTCACCTCGGACGGGGGAGGTTTCGAAGCCTCGAATGGCTCGAGAGAACAGGCCGGGAAGGCCTCTCCCTTCTTCAGCTTGGTGATGGCCGCGATCTTTTTCTCGAACTCAACATTCGAGAGAATGTCTTCGCAGGCGTGGCTCGGGTCCTGAGTGCCCTGGTACTCCCACATGGTCGACGGCCTCTCCTGAAGGGGCTGGATCCTCCGCCGAAGGAACACACTCGCTAAGTGTATCCCATTCAGCGGAATCCTCATCGCCTTGTCGCGGAAGCTTGCCACCTTCGCGAGTAGGGGGAGACGATCTTGATGTCTTCAGCGGTGAGCTTGTGCGCCCAGGATTTCCTCCGCTTCAGAATGGCGAATGGGTGGAACTCAGAAGCTCTACCCGCGCTGTTGTGGACGACGTAGAACCATTTCTTTCGCCATCCTTGCGCCGAGTCGACGAAATACATCTCCATGTAGGGGATGTCCGTCCTCGCCTGGATCCCGAAGCCCCCGATGCGCAGCGGCTCCCCCAGCTTCTCACAAGGTCGCGACTTCTCCTGGAAGATTCGCACCTTAAAAAGGGCCTTCCAGAGGCCCCAGTGCGGGCGAATAGCAGGAAGCACTCGCAAAGCACGATAAAGCACGAAATGTGCTGAATCACGTTTGGAGGGAGGTCGTGCAGCTGTATGCCGTAGACATACAGCATCCCGAGAAGAAAAGGATAGAGAGGGAGAGAAAGACCGCGTGAGACGTGCTCAGCGAAGAACACGCGCTCGTTCGTGTAAGGATTGGGTACCTCTTCCTTCTTGGACAAGCGCACGCGCTTGTCGGAGTCAGGCGGGAGTAGCCCTTCCCGTTGCATCTCGATGATGCTCTTCCTGGTGGTGTTGGCGGCGCCAATCTCCCGTTTTCACGGCGGGCGGCGCGGAAGCATCTTCAGCTTCCTTCGAGGATGATGCGGCGGCGCTACGCTTCTTTCCTCCAGCAATTCGAGTTCTCTCGTGCTTGCAGAACAGGAGGTGTGCCCGAGGAGGAATAAGATGAGCAAATGGCCGGGAGATTTACCCATCTCCTAAGGGCTACTATTTATACACAGGCTGGGATAATCCAGGCCGTGGATTTAGCAACGTGGCGCCCATCGCGGCCGCCACGCATGAAGTGGAAACTAGGCGGCGGTGAACAGTTACTCTGGCACGAACTTTACAGAAGATCGTGCGTATTTACTGCGCGTGGCTCGCGGAAAAACCGGACGCGACCTATCGTTTCCGGTTAAAAAGCTGACAAGGTGGGCCAGCGTGCTCTGCTTCACTTCGTCACGTCCCATCGGGAGGAGTCAAAATAGACGGGTGCGCAGTGACATCACTGCATACCTCATCAAGGCGCGAAAACTCTTTCGCATGAGCTCCCTGACAGGAAATTTCTTTCGTATGGGCATATCAAGACGCGAAAACACTTTCGCATAAGCTCCCTAACACGAAATATCTTTCATATGGGCATATCAAGACGTGAAAACTCTTTGGCATAAGCTCCCTGACACGAAATTTCTTTCGTATGGGCATATCAAGGCGCGAAAATCTCTTTCGCATAACCCCCAAACACGAAAAATCTTTCGTATAGGCAAGGCAAAGACAAAATTATGGCCAACACAAAAATATCTGTGGCATGAATACAACAAAGAAAAGAAGGTCTCTCCAATCGAAGATTCTCGAAGAGATGATCAAAAGTAAAATCACGAGTATGTAGCTCCTGCTACTCTATCACACGATGTATTTACACATCTCTATCCCGGATCGTTCAGCCAACTAGGCACATACGGATGCCGTATTCCTTCGATTACGAAGGTAAGACCCAAAGATCTCTCTTATGGGCCTGGAATCTCACTCAAGTTGCGTCCTCCGATAAAATTCCGTGTCAACAACACGAAGAAAAATCCTAGCGGACGCGTCGGGTACCCCTATAGGTTAAGTTTGACTCGGTAGAACCTCCACGGCCCAGTCGCAACGATCACCTCGCCAGATTCGAGTCGGAGGTCTAGAGTGTGTGTAGGCCAGAAATGTTTTTCCCTAGATGCAATTAATCGGCCCTGAGCTTTCGGGAGAGCCAAGCAACTGAGCCACATCCTTCTGCAAAAACAGCCAGAACATATGCACATTTATCGCTCAATGCTCGAGTACAAAAAAGCGTATCCACACACAGGCACATGTATGCGCCCTCCAAAGTCAAGCGGTTAAAACGATCAATCGAAGGAAATCAAGACGAACTTTGAGTGTCTACTCGACAGATTCTCAGTCAAGCAAACACTCGGGGGCTACTGACGTGGGGATGAATCCTGGACCTATCGGGTGAGGCTACCCGGTCCAAGGCCCAATACCTAACCCCAGAGGGAGGTGCCACCGACAGTTCTAGAAGGCCTGATTGAAGCCCACCCGCAAAGCCTTGCGGGTCAAGAAGGAAACTTGTAGCCGACCTAAAACTAGGGTTTCTAACCCCCTCCCCCCCCCCCCCCCCCCCCGGATACGGTTTGAGACATAGCCACCTATATAAGGCCAGGAGAATCACCGGGATGGGGACCAAGCGATACCGCACCACCAAAGCCTCTAGATCGAGACCATACTCTCGACTCGAGCACCCCCCCCCATTGTAACCGATCTATTGATAATACATATCGACAAGAGCAGGAGTAAGGGTTTACCTCTACGAGGGCCCTGAACCTGGGTAAATCGTGCCCCCTGTTAGCCGACGATCGTCACCAGCGCCTACACGTTCTCCGAATCGAAACCCTATCAGTTCACCCGAGGGAATTGTTGAGATGACTATTCGACATAGGGTGCCATGAGACTACTGGTAGAGTCATGGGGGAAACGTGGAAGTACTGTAACGAGAACACCGAGTTTTAGCCAGGTTCGGTACGTCGCAACTAAGGCGGGGTTCCTACTCCTGCAATCTCACTAAATCAGGGCTGAAGTCTGAAGTATATAAAGTACAACTGTGAGTATGGTTTTGCTAGCTCGGCGAGGATCAACTTCTCGACGAGTTAACTTCTAGCTAAGATTCGATCCCCCTGTTCTTCTCTCACATCTGTCTTTATATAGATAGCCGGGTTAGGGCTTACAGAAAGAAAACCTAGAAAACTACATAAAGTATCTAACTTGGAAAGTAAGTAATCCGTCTTCTCCTCTAAGCCGCACCACTCTGGGCTGTGGTCCGGGTTCTTCTAGAATCCGGCTTCCTGCGCGTCAGCTTATTGGGCCGCCCAATGGACCTTGATCCATTCCACCCTGGTAATCCGGCCTTTGGCCAATGTCAAACATACCCCTGGTTGCCATATATCTGACTAATCGTGTTCACATAAATTTTGTTTTCCGTCTGTGTGTTGAACTATAACTTCAATGTTTATGAATGTTATGTGGTATCTATTAGTGTTTGTTTTATGTGCTTTCTATTTAGCATGTGTGTTTTAAGTGCCACCTATGCTGGTAACCTCACCGGTCGAAACAACCGATGTCTGCATTTGTGCGCATGTAACCAAAATTTTGATGTTCGTATCTGTGTTGCACATACATACCACCAAGCATGCCCAACGGGCTTAATGGAACTTTGTAGAGAAATAGATAATTTGCACAACATGGCTGAGCTCACCGGCGTCGTGTCTGGTTGACCATCCGGGGATGTGGCCCATCCTTTATATTATTTTTTACATAAAGATTTTATATAAAGTGGGTTCATTAATAGAAAATGTCTCACTAGTTTTGCTGCTTTAGGCCTATTTTGGTGGCCGGCCCATGCCTATGGGGGTCCCATCCAGGGAATTCGCTTCCCATCGCCCGAGCGATGCATGCTATCGTTTCGCGTAAGGATCGTCGTTCCTAGCTTAGCCCAATTGTGTTCCTTTGTGGTGCTTCGCTCGAGTGAAGGCAGAATTGTTTTCCTTCGCGGTGCTTCGCCTCACGTACGTTCCACTCAAAAAAAAACTCACGTACATAACTTTTTTATCATTGTTTTGTTGCTACTTATCATGCACTTTTGCACAATGGTCCACCATCTCACCGAATGGTGTGCTCAGTTAAGAGCACAACTCACATACTTTACTAGGGGGCTAGTGGTCAGGATCTAATCTTTTTCTCTCATTTTTCTTTCATATGTTTCTTTTCACGGCTTTTTCTTTCTATTTTCCTTCTTTTCTTTTTATTTTCCTTTTAAATAGTACCTTTTTCCATATGCATATTATTTTTTTCATCTAATTTAAAATTTTAGTTTTACATTTTCTCTTTTCTTTTTTTCTTTGATATGTTTCATTCACAATTTTTTTTCAAATATTTTTCTTTTTTTACGTTTTTCAGTGTGCCTAGTTTACAATTTTGTTCTCTCTAATGTACTTTTTTCATGATGTATCACTATCTGTTTCTTTTATTTAGAAAGATTTTTATTTCAAAATTTAATTTCATACCTTTTATTCTGAGCATTTGTTCCTGTGTCCATAAAACTTTGTTCCTCTCTCCATAGATTTTCTGTTCCTATCTTTTGGTGAAACTTTTTTTTCCTAAATTTGTTGCCCGAGTTTTTTCATAGTTATAGCCCTTTTTCTATGGAACTTTGTTCCTCCATAGACTTCTTGGTTCCTATCTCCATTGATCTTTTCGTTCCTTAAATTTGTTCGAATTTTTTTGTTCCTGTGTCAACGGAGCTTTTGTTCCTATATCTATGGAACTTTGTTGCTTCATCTAGATATCAACTAGGAACTTTGTTCCTCTAAATAGTTCTTATAAACTTGGAACTTTGTTCCCACGTCAATGGACCTTTGTTCCTACATATGGTTCTTGTTTGTTCCCATATTCATGGAACTTTGTTCCTATATATAAGTATAGTTGTTCCTCTACATAGTTCTTATCAACTTGGAATTTTATTCCTCTAGATAGTTCTTATCAAATTGGGAACCTTGTTACATAATTATGAAATTTTGGTTCCTACATATGGTTCTTGTTTGTTCCGACATTCATGAAACTTTGTTCTTTTATATAGGTATAGTTGTTCCTCTACATAGTTCTTGTCAACTTGGAACTTTGTTTCTCTAAATAGTTCTTATGAACTTGGAACTTTGTTCCCACGTCAATGGACATTTGTTGCTACACATGGTTCTTGTTTTTTTTTTCGACATTCATGGAACTTTGTTCCTTCATCTAGATAGTTCTTATCAACTTGGAACTTTGTTCCCTCATCTAGATAGTTCTTATCAACTTGGAACTTTGTTCCTACATATAGTTCTTATTTTGTTCCCACATTCATGGAACTTTGTTCCTTCATATAGATATCAACATGGAACTTTGTTCCTCTAGATAGGTCGTATAAAGTTTGAACTTTGTTCCCACATCAATGGATCTTTGTTCCTACATATTGTTCTTGTTTGTTTCCACATTCATGGAACTTTGTTCCTATATATAGGTATAGTTGTTCATCTACATAGATCTTACTAACTTGGAACTTTGTTCCCCTAGATAGTTTTTTTTCCAATAAATTGTTTCAAGCATTTTATTCCTAGCATTTTTTGCTAGATTTTATTTCTAACATTTTTCCTACAGTTTGCTCCTAGCATTTGTTTCTAAATTTTTTTCTAAGAATTTTGTTCCGTTTCTAACATTTGTTCCTAGCATTTGTTCCTATATTTTGTTTCTAACATTTTTTCCAAGTATTTGTTCCTAGATTTTGTTCCTAGCATTTGTTCCCTCCAAGCATTTTGTTCCAATAATTTGTTCCTAGCATTTGCTCCTTGCATTTTGTTTCTAGAATTTGTTTCAAATATTTGTTCCTAGGTTTTGTTTCTAGCCTTTGTTCCAAGCATTTTATTTATAAATTTTGTTTCAATCATTTTTTTCCAATCATGTGTCCCTAGATTTTGTTTCTAGCATTTGTTCCAAACAATTGTTCCTAGCATGTGTTCCTAGATTTTATTTCTAGCATTTGTTCCAAGCATTTGTTTCTAAATTTTGTTCCAAGCATTTTGTTCCAATCATTAGTTCCTAGCATTTGTTTCAAGCATTTGTTCTTATATTTTGTTCCTATCATTTTTGTTCCAACTATTTGTTTATAATTTTTGTTCGAAACATTTTTGTTTCAATCATTTGTTTCTAGATTTTGTTCCTATAATTTCTTCCAAACATTTGTTCCTAGATTTTGTTCCTTTTCTAATTGCGATTTTGTTCCAAATATATTTCAACTCAGAATCTGTGGGTATATCAATCTTGTCACCTTCCTCTTTAGGACTATCAGGCACTAGCTGTTCAGAGTTCTGTGACACATTAATCACTTCATCAACAGAGGCTTGAGATAGTGCCAGGTTGGGATTGAGAATCCTCATTCAAGTCAGCAAAGCTGTCTAACTCAGTATTGGGTGTGAACACCTGCTTGTCTGGTTGAATCTCATCATGAACCTGAGACTGGATATTTCTAGTAGAAACTAACTCTGAGACATTAGGTTAGGGTGAGCTTTGTTCCTTTGGTCAAAAAATTTGTTCCTAACAAGTTTAAACTTGGTTTCTGTTTGTCTAAATTTTGTTACCTAGTTGTTTCTTAGTTTCAAAAGATTTTTCCCATTTTATTTGAGAAAATTATTTCCACAAACTTATTTTTTCCTGGATGAAATACATTTCGTACTCTATGATGTTGCTTTTTCTGTTTCCTCGTGTATAGTTAATTTTTTCATTCCTTCAAGGGTGTTCTAAGTTTTTGTTTCTAGTGTTCTTATTTTTTTTCATTTTCAATGTGTAGATGCAATTTGTTCTTTCCTTTCAGTGCTATTTTTTTCTGTCCGATCTAAGTCATGTTTTTTATTTGTTTCACTTAGGCGCCACTTGGAATTTAATAAACTAGAAGATACCCCGCGCGTTGCGGCGGGATTCCTTATAGTAAATGGCATGTGTGTGTTTTTCATGCAGAGGCCAAGGGTCTTAACCTCTTTTTCGAGAGAGGAAAAAAAACAGCAAGATACATTATATAGTCTAAAGAAATATGAAAAAATGATTGATCATACTCGAGATACTAAATTTATAGACATGTGATGCGTATTATAAACCATTAGTTTGAAAAATGGATGGTTTAAGGAATGTATGATATGTCTCATTAAATTGAAAAATGGATGGTTAAAAAAATGCATGATATGTACCTTGCATGTAAGAATTAATAAATATTAGAGGAGATGACATGGAAAATTGATTGGCTAAAAGAATAGATGATGTGGATAGCTTGCATGTTGAGATAGAAAAATCATTAATGCATGTTAGTGGGGTTTTGCTTTATAAGAAGTATAGATATCTTTGGGTCCACGTTGCCGTCCAGCCACCTGACGACCTGGTGTAGCACCAGCCTGTATGCCTCCTCTGCTTCCATCTCCACCATGGCCTTGCTCAGATCGTTGTCGGCGCCTCGCCTGCAAACAACCAAATCATGTGTATCTGTGCACGTTCAGTTTTGGTGCAGATCAAAGCGTTACGATCGGTTGCAGAAGCGACTGTTGTGTTGGAGATGCTTTGGTAAAAACGTACAGGATGTGTATCTTGCTGACTGTGATCCACCAGAGGTAGGAGTTGAAGACGAGGACGTCGGCGCCCTTCCAGAAGCGTGAGTGGGGGTCCATGGGCGCGCCGTGGATGAGGCGGTCGTCGGGGGCGTGGTGTAGGCCGTCTTCGGAGTTGGACTCGGCGAGGAGCGGCACCCAGTAGAACTCGATGGTGGCGTCGTAGTTCTTGGCCCGGAAGATGCTGAGCGCGTCGACGGTCTCGAAGGAGCGGGCGCCCTCCGGCACGCGCGGTGGAGGAGGCAGAGCATCGAGACGTACTGCTCCCGGTTCAGCGAGTCTCCCACGAACAGCATCCGCTTCCCAAGAGTTGTTTTCCGTATTCGGAGCCGAACGGGGTTTAATAGAACTTTGTGGACAATCAAACAATTTTCACAACATGGCTGAGCTAACGTTTTTGCTCAACCAGGACCTGACGAGCCACATAAGAAAATGGCCCAAATCCCATAAGAGTAACCAAACAAGTCTAAAATAAATCAAAAATCATTATTGCAGTTTTCATGTGTTATAAATTCCAATGCAAATGTACAAGATGACATTTTACGACTAAATTTCGAGGTGGACTATAACAACTCTTGAGGTCCTTCCAACATAAAAAACCATGATTTTTCGTTTTACCATCAACTAGCACGGTGGCCCTCGCAAATGCAAGGGCAACTTCTCTAGTTGGCTAAACTGATGACGTAATCAAAAATGTGGTTTCACTGATATCACACTATTTTTTTATTATGTGACAATAAAAAAAATTGTTCTACCAGTGTTGTGGTAAGAAAATATGCAATTAACAATTTTGGCAATAAAACTTTTGTGGCAAATTTCGCTAACATGTTTATACATACTTAGTCAAATTTAGAGAAGTACAAATTTATGTTTTCCCTGTTATGCAAAATGACTACGCATATTTTCCCTGTTGTGCAAAATGATCATGCGGCTGAATCCCAATCAGTTGTAAATTTTACTATACAGTTGGAATGAAATGTGCTATTTTGGTATATGAAAGAAAGAGAATACAATAGTCAAAATATATCTACTATTCAAACCAAGCAATATACACCAAAACGATTTTTAGGAATTTAGTGAACTATTTTCAGGTCTTCGGATTAAAAATGTTAACGTAACACCATGTGGATACTAAATATAAAACATCTCAACCGAGAATCTGTGGTGACTTAACCATGTGTTTATCATTAAGAAAAAAAATTATAGTGTGGGGGACGTTCCCGTCGATAGTGTATTGACTAATGTTGTGTCTTCATCAACTTAGAACGTTCGACGCTTTATGTCTCAGTAAGTTGTACTATTCCTTCTGTGGAGCGACATTCTCATCCTCATGATAATATGTGTTGACTTAGCCATGTGTTTCATTATTAAGCCGCAAATTTTTGTAGTGTGAGAGATGTTTCCGTTTATAATTCGAAAAATATTGTAAATTTATTAATATTAATATTCATTAACTCCGAACTCCAAACTTTCGGAGGCGTTTTGTGAGTTTTTGTCCGATGCCAGACAAATAAATTTTGCACTTATGTGTAATCAATAACAAAAGAATGTAATTTTAAATTTTAAAATCCCATGATTCCGAATTTATGAAGGTCTCTTGTGATTGTGTTGGTCGCATGGCAACCAATTAAAATTTCTGAATCCTAGAAACTGCGTTCTCCCTCTTGTCACAATTTCCATGCGTTCTGGGTTTGTTAAAATATATTTTTATAATTTGACCAAATATATATATATATAATCGTCATAAAATGTATTTATATCTCTTTTTACTAATTCGGTACTATGAATGTTGATATTTTATTCCTACGTTTATGGTTAAACTCTAAAAAAATTATTATGACTAAATTTAAAAGGCATCCTAAATAAAATAAAGGAAGTAGGTACAGACAATTTTAATTTTTTTTCTAAACTGTCTATATATAAGCATCTTTTATCCGCCACCATGTTCCAGCTAGTTTTTTTTTTCTTGCAGCCAATATATTCCAGGCTTCCATCCAAGTTAGTTATTCTCGTACACACCTTTTCCATCACGTTCAAGTAACGTTATTTTCTTGCAGGTTTCACGTTCCACCCAAGGTAGCTATTCTTGTATACATTTGCCACCACGTTCGAGTATGTTTTATTTTCTACTATAGCTATCACGTTCCATATATATACAATGGAGCTATCTCGTACGCGGATGTTGTTCAAACAAGGCTGCTATTTACCCCCTTTCTTTTTGGAAAATGCTTTCCCTAGGGGGACTTGAACGTGCGAGCGTTAGGTCCCTCGCTCCAGCGAGCAGTTCACCAACTTGGGTCGGCCTATGTGCATGTATGCAGCCCCAATTAGCACTAATTTGATTCTTTTTTGCCCATTTTTCGTAGCGGAGCATATTTTCATCGGCCCAACATAACAACTAAGTCTAGTCATATGTACGCTAAGTATTTTCGCTATTTCGATCGAAGTTGCGTACGTATTTAAAATTTATAACAATGTTGCACGTATATTGTTGCGAAAGCACAAGCGAGATGTTGCAATGTTTTCTGAATGATTTTTCTAAAAAAATGCATGTGTTTTTAGAATTCATTTGAAATTGTGTGTTTTATGTGCTCCTTCATATGTTGTAAACACTTGATTTTTTTGGTACTACTGCTTCTTTCTTTGTTGCAATAGGTGATGATTTTTATTGCAGCTGAATCGGCATCAAATTATTTTGTCGCTAACCAACTTTTTAATTGATGTAAATACCTTTTTCCTTGTTGCAATAGACTGTAATTTTGTTGAAATAGTTAATTTTTTTTTTTGCAAAAGAATCTTTAATAAAAATTGGTCACTTTTCAATTTCTACAAATACATGTTTTTTGTTATAATAACTTTCTACTTTTGTTGAAATGGGTGATGATTTTTGTTGCAAATCTATTTATAGCAAAAAAAAAATTACCACGTCTTGTTAAATTACTCTTTTTTGAATTTTCATAATTTTTTTGTTGCAATACTATATTTTTTTTGTACACGGCGAGAAATTGTGTTGCAATACTCAGGCTAAATAACGGCGGTGGCATTTTTTCTATAAATATCGATAAAATCGAGGGCAGCGGGATGTACCCTTTAGTTTAGTGGTTCTACTGAGTAGTGTGGATTTTATTCCCGAAAAATTAGGGGGTGGGGAGAAAATATAAAAGCGCGTCGCAGTGATGCTGAGTCGTTAGATGATAATCCGGTGGCTAGAAAAGGGGACCTAGATTTCCCTATTTTAGGGCGACCTATGCCTAGCATATCTCTTTCTTTTTTTGCTTCCAGCTAGCCAACATAGCTATCTCTACAACGACGCTATTTAAATGGATGCACATATTTATATTTTTTTCGCTTCAAGTCTATCACATTCCACCTAGACAACATAGGTGTGTACCAAGCCACTTACGTTTTTGTTGCATTGCTTAAATCGGTCCATGTCCAAGATACGTGATGTTCACAATATAAATGATGTCAAACATGTTAGAGCATCTTCAACAAACGCGCTCGCGTGGTGTTTTACGCGCCAGAGGTTGTTTTTTTTCCTCCAGCCGTCGCTCCAAAACGGTGCTCGCGGAAAATATTTAGCTCATGCGGTAAAAAGCTCTATCCTCCGCAGCAAATTTGGGGCGCTGACTTGTGCGCGCGGCTATTGTGCATCTGAAAAATTGATGTCGTCTGTGGTGCGCTAAAATCGCTAAAGTAGCGCCGTAAATCATTGTTAGGATGGAGATAAGGTGGTACTGCTTGAATGAGGGGATAGTGGCATGGATTTGGATGTTTTCACTCATGTTTTGTCTTGGAGACAAAAAAACCTTAAGATTGCTAGCAGGATAAAGGTTAGAGGTGCACAATCAAAATCAAGTGCACCTTCCAAAAAAATCACTATTAATCAACCTTTGGTGTGATATAGTGACTGGTCCTGGTTCAAGAAGAAAATATCCTAAATATCAATGATAGGTGCAAGCTGGAATTGTAGGAGTGTAGGGGGAAAAGGTATGGGAGATTGTTTGCAGACTTCCTCAGGTTGAATATTGTGGATTTTGTAGGTTTACATGAGACCATGAAGAAATATTTTTCTCCTGCCTTCTTTAGGAAAATTGATCCTATGAATCAATTTTCTTGGAATTGGTTGCCCTCCATAGGTAAGTCTAGTGGTATCTTGGGAGGAGTGAGAAAAGGTAAGTTGGATATTAAAGTTGTGGCCGTTGGGAAGTTTTATGTCAACTTAGTTGTGAATGGTTTTAAAAAGCAAACTGATTGTTGTTGGGTTACTATGTATGGTGATGCCCGGGAGGAGGATAAAGTAGAGTTTCTTACTGAATTGGCACGTGTCTATGCAGGTCAAAGCATTCCTTTGCTTGTTGGTGGGGATTTTAACCTCTTTAGATATGCTTCATAAAAATTAAACCTATAAGGTCCATGAGGTGGAATGGTGTTTTTAATAGCTTGATAAACACTTATGAATTAAGAGACCTCGATATGTCAGGTGGGCAATTTACTTGGTCTCATAACCAAGATGTCCCAACACTGGAGAAACTGGATAGGTTCTTGACGAGTAAATCTTGGGAAAGCTTGTTTCATTTGTCTACAGTTCACAAAATTGCAATACAAATGTGAGATCACAATCCTATTATTATTGATAGAATGGATGGGGGAAATAGAAAAAAAGGAGACTTCATGTTTGAGAAGAGCTGGTTGAAAGAAGTGGATTTTCTAGACATAGTTGATAGAATTTGTAAGAAAAATGTTAGAGAAAGATCAAGTTTGGAGAGATTCCAAGGGAAGTTGAAAAATATCAAGAGAGAGTTGAAAGGCTGGGGGAAAACTTGAGAGGTGATAGCAAAAAACTCAAGAAGCAACTCCTGGAAGAGTTAAAGAATTTGGAGACTGAAGAAGAAAATGGTCCTTTATCTTGTGCTCAATTAACAAGGAAAGGACAAATTCAAGGTGCCTTTGGGAAAATACATGATGAAGAGGAAGCCTATTGGTAGCAAAGATCCAGTGAAAACTGATGTCGGATATATACCATTAAGGGGTATATCAGATGGTGTCCTAAAGTGCCGGATTATCAGGGTGGCATGAATGGTAATGGGCTACGATCCATTAGGCGGCCCAGTAAGCTGATGCACAGAAGCCGGATTCTAGAAGAATCCAGACCACGGCCCACGTGGTACGGCTTGGAGTAGAAGACGGATTCTTGTCTTCCAAGTTAGGACTTACCGTAGACTTCTAGGTTTCCTTTTCTGTAAGCCCTAACCCGGCTATTATATAAAACCGGACGGGAGAGAAGAAGAGAGAGAGAATAAGTTAGAAGCTAACTCGCCGAGAGGTTGATCCTTGTCGAGTAGCTAAACCCAACTCACATTGTACTTTGTATACTTCAGGCTTCAGCCCTGATTTAGTGAGATTCCAGGAGTAGGAACGCCGCCTAGTTGCGACGTACCGAGCCTGGGTAAAAACCTGGTGTCATTGTTTCTCATACAACCACGTCCCCCCCCCCCCCCCACACACACACACACAATCTCTATCGGTAGTCTCATAGCACCCCCGTCTATGAAATCTACTACGATGTCTCGACAGTTGGCGCCACCGTGGGGCCAGCGACGTCAGGCGTTATGTTTCGATCGGGGATACTTGGCGGAATTGGCAGTACCATAACTGTCCAAAGTCTGGAATTCGGCGACGACGTCGGGCGCTTCCTCGACAACGGATCGTACATGCCAGCACGGAATCATCTAGTAAGTGTCTGCGTTTTACCGATTGGATCTGCAAACATCTTTATCGGACTAACTTCAGAAGCAACGGGATTCCGTGGTGGAAGCAAATTTATCCCACCCACCCTATACCCAGTCGAAGAAGACTATGACGCCGGATTTTGCTCAGATCGCCGATACTCTGCTGAATCGCACTTTATCGGTATGGTGCAATCCGAGATCGCCGAAAACACGGATGAAAATAATCCCGTGGAAGAGGTAGAAAACAACAATCCCACAACAGAGGTGGAAGATCCGACATCCGTCAATCTGACAACGAACTCGGAAGGTGACTCTGTGCTAGCCGCCATCGAGGCGAGATTAGAGTCCGAACCCGGATCGGACCAGTTTGATTCTGAAGACGAAGATGTAGACGCTTTCGAAAGAAAGGTCAAATCCTTTTAAAAGCACGAAGTACTGATGGGAAAACTGGCTGAAAACACGGATGCCGAAAGTCAGGAAAGCCCTAGAACACCTCCGCCAGATGAGGAAAGAGAGGATGGGGAAGCCAGTCGAACATACCCGGATGTCAAGGAATTGACAGAGGAAGAACCTGGTAAAAAACCTCCCTCTTCCAAGAAAAAACACAAACCTTCCAAGAAACTCCAGTACAAGCTCCGGCAGAAAAAATCGGCTGCTCCAGCCAACGAAAACCTGAAAGCAGGAGGAGGAAGTGGAGTTAAGCCCGCGGAGAAGAAAGCGAAAGAAAACTTTGTTCCGCCAATGTGAGAACAAGACAAACATGATCTACTTCAAACACCAATGGGACCTCACGAGCCCCCTGAAGTGCTGGAAGCCAGGAGACAAGCTCTCCAAAGGCAACAGCAACATCTATTCCGAACTCGAGAACATCTCGAGAAAACCCAAGCTGACATTAAGTTAAAGCAGGAAGAAATAGAGGAGTACGAGAGAGGGAATAAATCTGGTATTAAACCTACACGGTTACCCGGAATTGCAAGACCGGAAGTACTGCCACCAAAGGGACGGTTTCAAAACCCGGCCTGGCAAAGGCAAGTAAACGGCACAGATGTCAGGGGCGAACCTATATACAAAACCGCAGCAGAAAACACGGAGGCCGCGTTCGCCATCCTCAACAATGATTTGTACTCCAATGGTGAAAAACTTCAAGGGGTGTATGCTTTCTTAGGAAAGGCATTGCAACAGCAACAGCGAGGACAAGCAAGATCAGGGAAGTTGCATGACAACTCAGCCCTATGCAAAATAGCCACTTGTGCCGCTGGAGCACCTGGACCCGAAGAATCTGGAGATTCAAGTAACTCAGAAGAGAAGAAAGAAGATCCGAGAAAGGACAAGAAAAAGCCCGATAACAAGGATGCAGCGTCCAGAACCGGATCCCATCTACCGAAAGATGGAATTAATCCCCGAGATCGGGAAGAACAAAACCGGAAAGACGGAAAAACAATGCCGCCTCCGAGATGCCCTGCTGACAAAGCTGGAAGATACGACATTCCTCACAGGCGTGAGAGATCCCGTACACCCCCCAGGAATAAGGAAAGACACAAGAGTAGAACTCCACCTTATCCCAAAGGGCACGATAACGGAGGAAATAGAGATAACCCCGGAAGAGCGCGTTCGCGCAACAATGGAAAAGAAAGGAGCAGATCCCCTTCTATTCATTCAGCCGGGAGATACTCCACACACATTGACAGAGCGGAAAGAGATGATCTATACTTTGGACCAAAGTGTTTCACTGACAGCATCCGAAGAATAACTCTGTATTCTGGCTTCGCCAAAGTTGGTCCAACATATCAAAAATACACCGGTAGTACAAACCCGGATACCTGGCTCTCAAACTATTACACAGCCGTCCACATTAACAATGGGACAGACCTAGAGGCAGTAAAAATTCCTCCCCCTAATGTTATTGGACGGAGCCAGAGATTGGATCAACGGGCTTCCGTCAAGAACTGTCGGTAGCTGGGATGATATGGCTAGAGTATATACTCAGCATTTTCGGGGAACGTACAAACTCCCCAACAGCATCAACCAGTTAAACCGCTGCACCCAGTTTGAAGATGAATCATACGTGGACTTTATCTCAAGATGGACTGCAATGAAAAACAACTGTTCTGGAGTAACTAACGTTCAAGCAATGCATGATTTCGTCAATGGCTTAAAACCCGGACTCGTACCGTTCATGATCGGTTCCAAAAAGCACAAAGATCTCGGATCTATGCTTACAACCGCAAACGAGCACGCAGCGGCCGAAGATGACATCAGAGCGAGAGGTGGCAATATCAATACTTTGATTGAAGCCAAAAAGACCCCTCGTCTTGAGAAAAAAGCAGCGTCAGAAACATAGCAAAAACCCAAAGAAGTTAACATAGCCTTTGGAAGAGAAAATGGGAGCAAATGGAAAGGACGAAGTACAGAACCGATCAACTACACAAAATAAGAGTGGGAAAGAATAAAGTCGGAAAACTGTGTCCACCATTCGCAATTTGGGAAACCCACCCATACAAACGCACAATGCCGGCTCAACAAGCATATGAAAGGCAGTGCAGGATCCGGAAGCAAAGCAAAAAATTCCATGAGGAAATTCTCCAAGAAAAAGCCAGAAGCTGAAAAAGAAGACAGTGAATCGGACACTGACGAAAAAATTCAGAAACAACAGCAAAAAGGCGAGCCTAAGTTTCCGAGAGTTGAAGGAGAATACAACCTAACTTTCCTGGCAACTCCATCAGCAAAGGTAGCAAAGAGAACACTTCGATAAATAAACGCGGTTGTCCCACCAACCCCAAAATTCTTGAAGTACTCTAATACACCAATTACCTGGGATCAGTCTGATCATCACGGAAATATCCCAGAACCCGGCACTCAAGCTCTAATTGTAGGCCCTATTGTTCAAAACACTAGGCTAAAAAGAGTGCTGATGGATGGAGGATCCAGCATTAACGTAATGTACCTGGATACATTGAAGCATCTGCGAATCTCCGAGACCCAGCTCAACCATAGTAACATATGCTTTTACGGCATCGTTCCTGGCAGGCAAGCACGATCCCTAGGAGAAATTTCCCTAGATGTAACCTATGGAGAGAAAGAGCATTTCCGGCAGGAAAAAATATCCTTCGAGGTTGTGTCATTCGAAAGCGTGTATCACGCAATACTCGGACGTCCAGCTTTCTCCAAGTTCATGGCAAGATCATGTTATATATATAACAAGCTGAAGATGCCAGGACCAAAAGGAGGAGTAATCACCATAAGTGGAGACGTCAAATTGGCAAACGAGCTGGAAAAAGGAAACACACTTTGCGAAGAAAAAGTGATAGCAAAGGAGGAATTGAAAGAGCTGGCAAAAGAAGTATCACCGACAGAAATGCCAGCAGGAAAAGAAAGCCGGAAGCCGGTAGACAACTTCAAAGCTTCCAAGAATACAAGACAGGTTATCCTAGACCCTAAAGATCCGACAAAGTTTGTCGTAGTAGGAACTGGGATGACCGACAAATAGGAAAGCGAGCTCATCAAGTTCCTCCGTGAGAACTGGGACATTTTCGCGTGGTATCCAGCGGACATGCCAGGTGTACCCTGGGAACTTGCTGAGCACCAACTCAAGGTAATTCCAGGATCTAAACCCGTCAAACAAGGTCTCCGTCGATTTGACGGAAGAAGACGGAAGGCTATTGGCAAGGAAATAATCTGGCTATTAGCAGCTGATTTTATCCGGGAAGTTATACATACTGAATGGTCTGCAAACCCAGTATTAGTCCCGAAGAAAGATAGTACTTCTCTTAGGATGTGTATAGATTACACCGGCTTGAACAAATTGTGTCCAAAATATAGGTTTGCGTTACCGCGAATCGATCAAATAATAGATGCCACTGCAGGCTCTGAGCTTTTATGCTTTTTGGACGCTTATTCCGGGTATCATCAAATACGCATGAAGGAAGAAGACCAAATTAAAACCTCCTTCATAACTCCATATGGAACATACTACTACATAACCATGCCATTTGGCCTGAAGAACGCAGGTGCAACCTACCAGCGATGCATGCAACGATGTTTGCATAGTCAGATTGGCAAAAATGTTCACGTTTATGTGGACGATATTGCCGTCGTTTCCAAGGAAAAAGACACGCTCCTTGAAGATCTGCGAGAAACCTTCAAAAATGTGTGCACTTATAAAATGAAGTTAAATCCATTAAAGTGTGTATTCGGGGTTCCCTTAGGAAAACTTATGGGTTTCATCGTTTCTCACAGAGGAATAGAAGTAAACCCGAAAAAGATCAAGGCAATCCTAAACATCTCAAGGCCCACGTGCTTAAAAGATGTACAAAGATTGACGGGTTCCGCGGCTACCGTCAGCAGGTTTATAAGCCGGCTAGGAGACAAAGCTCTGCCATTATACAAATTGTTGAAGAAATCCGACAAATTTGAATGGACAGAAGAGGCGGACAAAGCGTTAACCCAGTTAAAAGAAACCTTGATGCAAGCTCCGATTTTGGCATCGCCAAAAGACAAAGAACCCATGTTACTGTACCTCACAACAACAAACAGGGTTATCAGCGCGGTGATAGTCGTGGAAAGAAGGAAAGACGAACAAACCATACCAGATCAACATCCGGTGTATTATGTAAGTGAAGTTTTTTCCGAGTCCAAGCAACGATACCCGCACTATCAAAAACTGGCATATGGCGTATTTTTCGCATCTCAAAAACTCCGCCATTACTTCCAAGGACATATAACAGTGGTATGCAAAGCACCACTAGGGGATATAATCAACAATGCGGACGCAACAGGCCGAGTAGCCAAATGGGGCATCAAATTGGCTGCGTTCGACATTAAGTACCAACCCCGGACGGCAATAAAATCCCAGGTGTGATGACTCCTAAGTGCAGGAGATCAATTGTAGTACCTTTCGATAAATATTTGAGTGTCGAACCCACGAGGAGCTGAAGGTAAGCTATCTATTCTCTAAAGCCCTATGACCCTCTTATATGGTTGTTTATGCAAAGCAATAAGTTTGACTAAAAGGAACTAACTAATTAAAAGCAAGTGACGTGGAGTGTGGTTTGTCTAGTAACTAGTGAAGCAAGTTTAAAATGCAAGTAATCCTAGAGCAAGTTTCTAAAGCAAGTTTCTAAGCAAGTTTCACAAGTAGCAAGCAGCAAATATCTCAAGTATCTTAAGGGAGCAAGTGTTCTAGCAATAGGTGTTTCGTTTGTGTGGTTGTCACAATTAGTGAAGCACATGTTTTAGTCTTAGTTGTTTCTTCTAGGAAGGAGCCATGAATAGGTATAGTCAAGTAAATGATCTACAACCCCTTATGATGGATCATGTGGCCAAGTAAATGATCTGCAAAAGGGGGCCCCACGCGCGGCCAAGGAATCTGGCCGCCTGGAGGGTCCTCTTTTCCACCTGGTTGGCCTTTTGGCCCTCTACTTTGGCCCATGGTCTTCGTCTCGAAAATTCTGAACCGTGCTCTTTGGCCTTGCCCTTTTTGGAGTCCCGAAGCTCCCGGAAAGTCTGAAACACTAAAAAGTACGTTTTCTGGAAAAACAGGGTTAGAACCAAAACAAGGGGGATTGTTCAGAAAATCCCCCAAATCATTATAAAACATGAATATAAGTTCCTAATATGTAGGAAAAACAAGTAATAACATGCAAAGTTCATATATGCATTTTACATGCATCAACATCCCCAAGCTTAACCCATACTCGTCCTCGAGTATGAAGGTGATAAAACTAACATGGACTTTGCATTTTAAAACAATCATGGAATATCAAAGAAGATTATTCATGCTACATATAATCAAATGATTCATAATGTAGATGAGTAGCAACATACAATTCATGTTATAAGAAATATCAAATATGCAAGCAAAGATGCTTCATGAAAGTTCACAAAGTGTATAATGAAATAAAAGCACTATGGACCAAATTCATACACAAAATGAAAAATAAAATCCTATATTGGTCAAAGAATAGCATAATGGAAAATAGCAAATATGGTGGACACTTTGGAGAAAATTGAGTAGAGGTAAAACATGATCAAGTATTATTTAGCCTCTAAATTATTCAACTAAAATTACTAATTGAAATGTGGTATACATTGATCTAGGACTCTCATTTCCCCTTTATCACTAGCATCTTAAAATTGTGAGTATTGAAGTAATCAGAATGACAAGGTGGTTGAAAGCCTCATGCCCCGTGAGTGTGAAAACCTACTCCATGATTACTCAACTTAAGATTTCTAATAAGCTTTGTACAATCATAATAAGTATTAATGACATCATAGAGAACCGCAAAGAGGTGCCTCTTGCCCCATGACATGGAAACAAGCCCATGTTACAATGACAAGATGAACAAACGGAGTAGACTCATCATCCTTTTTATTTTCATTCACTATTAGGCATAGCTTCTTATTTTATTATAGGATGTGTTGTAGAGTCACTCAAGCTGTAAGTAAATTTCCACCATGATAAAGCATGGCTTGTGTTAGCGGCCCAATGCGTTTCTCTAGTCATATAGATACTTACTCATCAAAACTTACTATTCCTCTATTTCATTTCGGCATGGTAGGAGTCCAAAAACAAAAGTACATGATATCAACCAAATGTAAAAAAAAATTGTGCAATGTTGAAAGCTTTCCGGTGATACACGTTTATAGCTAGCTCCCAACCACACACTTGTCAAACGCAAAACTTGTGGCTCCCATTATTGGGTCATGTTTATTAGATGCATAAAAAGTAAAGTGTGCCTTCAAAAGTTCGTGAGAGTCCTATCCCAAGTTCAACCCATGACAGTTAATAAAGTGAATATCTTAATTTAGAACATAAATAACACAATAACATGTTGAACATACTCGGAATAGCAATGAAGCTAATGGGAAGATATGGTGGACTCACTGGAAATACTTGGCTAAGGAGTGTTGGAAACAAGTTTTTACTTGTTGGAATTTTTAAATTTTTGGGCTAGCAAGAGGGAGATAGTTGACCAGCTACTATGCATGCATATGTCCATAGAACTACTCATTTCATGACAAACTAAATAAACCAGCAATTAGCATCAAGTACATGAATAAGAGATAGCTCAAGACAACATTATTGCAAATTTATACACATAAAAAGCCTATAAATCATGCAAACATATGTAGCTCTTCAAATCAATCATGGCATCCCTATTCCAAATCATAATACTAGCATCCAATACATTCCAACCCCAAACTCCAGTAGCTCAATCTCAGATAAAATGATGGTGGTGGTCTTATCAAAACAAAAATAAAAACAAAAACTAGACGCTTCAAGTCTCTACGATAAATGCTTTGGTTAGAAAAACAGAAAGTAGACATGTGCTAACCAAAAGAGTGTAGCTCCAGTGGGGTGTTCACCACATCCCCAAGCTTGTGGTTTCCACCACTCTTGGATCTCTCTTGGCGCAGCTCCTCTATTCCCTGTGAAAAAACTTTACAAAACATGTTTCTCCCATTCTTTTTCTCTGGGGTGAGATTAGTAAGGACAAACAAAACGTATGCATGCTGCGCAAAATTCCAAAACAAATGCTCCAGAAGATAGACAATAAGGTTTATAATGTTTTATTTTCACTCTCTAGCTCGAAAAGATCAAGGAAATTCAAGTCCCAAACCCAAAGAGTGCATCCAACAAAAGAAGGCAAAATCTGTCCAGAAAAGCAATAGCAGCAAAACGAACGTTTTCCCTAAGCTAGACTCATCAAAAAATTAATACAATTTTTGTGCTTACATAGTACAAAAAGTTTCAGAACATACTAAAAACTTAGCTCAATCCGACTTACAGATAAAAAATGAAAAATCGTACGGTGAGCAGACTCGTGCTGAAACAGAAATTTCATGCACTAGGATAGCAACTTATAAGTCCAAATGGGTTTGACTTGACTCTTTATTGAAAACTCCATAATTAAAACAACAAAAACTAATCTCTTGAGACAGAAAGAGGACACTAGGAAAATCCAAACAAAAACAACCGGGTTGCCTCCCGTAAAGCGCTTTATTTATAGCCATATAGCTAGTCTTTACTTATTTAACATCATGATGGTTGGAGTGAGGTGGCTCGGCATCCCCAAACTTGGATTTTTGTACTTATTTGATACATGTAGGGTGAGCCCAGGGGTACATCCCCAATATTGATTGGTTGTCCCTCTTGATCTTTGTCATCTCACTCAACTCTTCCTCCTGAAAAATTCTTCTTACACAAATCTCAACATAAAACTTGATTAGAGGGGTTAGTGTCTCCATAAATAAAATCCACATAGGTACAGCAAAGACACATCATGAGTTGATTCTAAATATTAACTACTGTTACTACAGTTGTGCATTGCTCCTTGATCAAAAGAACCACACAAAACACAAGTAATGAGAGCAATGCAAAATAAAGACATAATCTGCCAAAAACTGAACAGCCCGTAAAGAGTGAATTTTTAGAGGCACTTAAGTTACTCAAATCATAAAACTTAAAACTAATGAAATATGTAGTGATAACTAAATATTGCTGTCATAAATTACCAGGTCAAAATTCCACTTCTATGATTTTAAACATTTTTTGCAGTGAAGTTCAGGAATCTGTTTTCTGGACAGCTAATTACTATTGTTTAATCCTATCTCTCATATAAGATTATTCTTGCCATTTAAGATGAGAAATAAGACAGAAATGTGATGTTACAGTAGTGAAATAATATTTTTATTGTTTTTAGCTTTGGAAAAAGTTTTAATGATAGAGACTTTGCAATGGTTTCATTGGCATGAACAACACATGTTCAAGGTCGACCCCAACTTCTCCATTACTCATCCTTCTCATTTACTTTCCCAAAAAATTTATAAAATGAAAATCTTAAACTAAATGATAGATAACAGTAGGTAAAGGTATTTTACATGTTGAAAATACATAAATGTGTGCTCAAACCGAATAGGAAATTAAAGCATAAGAAGCCACCAAAAAATATTTAACAATTTATTTTTAAGTCTAACCCCTTTCCTATGCATTGGCATTTTGTAATGAAACAAATAAAAGAAGCACATAATAGCAAGCGTAGAAAGGTAGATCAAGTGCAACTTCAATACTTTCAGCATAAAGAGGGGAAACTTAATATTGTTGAAATATTTGTAACCATGTTTTCCTCTCTCATAATAATTTTCAGTAGCATCATGAATAGATTCAACAATATGAATACCACATAAAACATTCTTATCATGAGCCACATGCATAAAAGAATCACTACTCTCCACATAAGTAAAATCCTCATTAGTGATAGTGGGAGTCAAACATTCATAATTTTCATTGCAATCATCATATATAGGAGGCATAGTATCATCAAAGTGAATTTTCTCCTCCAAGCTTGGGGAACTAGAAATATCATGCTCATCAAAACCAACTTCCCCAAGCTTAAAACTTTTCATAGAATCAGCAAATATATCATTTTTATCCTCAATAGTAGGGGGACTAAAAATATCATATTCATCAAGACAAACTTCCCCAAGCTCAAGGTTTTCCTTAGCAATAAAGGTGTTCAAAGAATTAGTACTACCACAAATATGATTGTTGTGCAAATAATTTTTCAATTTCTCCTCAAACACTTCATGTCCTAATTCAAGGTAGATATTATACAGTTCTAAAATTGTTTGGTTGTTTTCCATTTTATAATTTTTTTGTGTGTTTTAGGTTTATATGTTAGTATGCAATGCAAACAAGAATAAAAGCTTAGCACAACGCTCCCCGGCAACGGCGCCAGAAAAGTGCTTGATGACTCCCAAGTGCAGGAGATCAATTGTAGTACCTTTCGATAAGTATTTGAGTGTCGAACCCACGAGGAGCTGAAGGTAAGCTATCTATTCTCTAAAGCCCTATAACCCTCTTATATGGCTGTTTATGCAAAGCAATAAGTTTGACTAAAAGTAACTAACTAATTAAAAGCAAGTGACGTGGAGTGTGGTTTGCCTAGTAACTAGTGAAGCAAGTTTAAAATGCAAGTAATCCTAGAGCAAGTTTCTAAAGCAAGTTTCACAAGTAGCAAGCAGCAAATATCTCAAGTATCTCAAGGGAGCAAGTGTTCTAACAATAGGTGTTTCGTTCGTGTGGTTGTCACAATTAGTGAAGCACATGTTTTAGTCTTAGTTGTTTCTTCTAGGAAGGAGCCATGAATAGGTATAGTCAAGTAAATGATCTACAACCCCTTATGATGGATCATGTGGCCAAGTAAATGACTGCACAAGATTTATTAAGACATAAAGTCCCACCATAGACTTACGTTCTAAGGTCCCCTATATATATCCCCCAATAACTTAACTTTGTGGCTCGGTCTCAGGTTACTGTCACTCCCAAGTCACCACCACTCCATTATGCTACCGGTGATCACCTTACATGAATTCCCCAACATATGCATGCACTCATATATTGTACATAAAGACAATCATAGAAGATAACAAACTTGTATGCAACCAATCAACGAACTATTTCACCATTGCCAAGAACAATTCACTACTCAAACATAGACGGGGAGACACAATACATCAAGGGAATATAGTATTGCATCATACATCGTGTTTGACAAGAGATTACAGTGGAGAGATGGAGCTGATCTTGCTGTAGATGTTGATGATGAACACGCCGGAGGGGGGTGGAGCCCTCCGAGGGTGATCCCGGCGGCGTTTCCCCCCTCCGATCTTCTCCGGCGGCAGCCTTCTGTCTCTCTGTTTCGTGGTTTCGTCGCTCGGCGCCTCCTCCTTCTCGAAAAGGCCAGGGGACCCTTTATATAGTCGCTTTTAGGTCACGAGACACTCGGGAGAAGAAAGATCGACGGCATCGGAGCCACGGGGGCAAAAAGGGGGCCCCACACGCGGCCAAGGAATCTGGCCGCGTGGAGGGTCCTCTTTTCCACCTGGTTGGCCTTTTGGCCCTCTACTTTGGCCCATGGTCTTCGTCTCGAAAATTCTGAACCGTGCTCTTTGGCCTTGCCCTTTTTGGAGTCCCGAAGCTCCCGGAAAGTCTGAAACACTAAAAAGTACGTTTTCTGGAAAAACAGGGTTAGAACCAAAACAAGGGGGATTGTTCAGAAAATCCCCCAAATCATTATAAAACATGAATATAAGTTGCTAATATGTAGGAAAAAACAAGTAATAACATGCAAAGTTCATCTATGCATTTTACATGCATCAAGGTGTTGGCAGATTTCGTCGCTGATTGGACAAAAGCAATGAAAAACACACCAATGCCGGAGTCGGAATACTGGGTTATGCATTTTGATGGATCCAAGTTAAAGGAAGGCGCTAGAGCTGGTGTAGTCCTAAAATCCCCCAAGGGAGATACAATGGAGTAAGTATTACAAATACACTTCAACGCCAGCAATAATGTGGCAGAATACGAAGCCTTGCTTCATGGCTTGCATATTGCAAAATAAATAGATGTCAAACGCATCTTATGTTATGGTGACTCGGATTTGGTACAGCATCAGCTCAACCAAACATGGGACGCCAATATCCCCATCATGGCCGAAGATCGGAGAACGGCGGATGAGTTTGCAATCTGCTTCCTGGGATTTGAAGTACTTCATGTCAAAAGGGAAGAAAATTGGAACGCGGATGCATTAGCCCGCATGGGCTCGGAAAGAGTAAAACCCTACCCCCAGGTGTGTTTGTCCAGCATTTGCACGAACCATCCATAAAAGGTGGAGATGTCGACTATCCTCTAATTGCCGAGTCAATCGAAGTTTTGCTCGTTAACCCAGATTGGACAATTCCATATCTAAACTTCTTAGTAGATCAGAAGTACCCGGAGGGAGCAGACGAGGACTTGCAAAGACAAATCAAACATCGATGCAAAGGATACACGGTAATCAACGGTTGCTTGTATAAACGCAGCACAACCGGAATTTTCCTGCGATGTATTTCGCCAGAAGAAGGCCGAGAAATTCTGCAAGAAATCCATACTGGAGATTGCGGACATCACGCTCAATCAAAAAAGCATAGTTAAGAAAGCATTCCGTGCAGCATTTTTCTGGCTAACAGCCAAGACAGATGCCGAACACATAGTCAATACATGTGCCGGATGTCAGTATTACGCCAAGCATACGAATATGCCAGCCCAAGCACTCAAAACTATCCCTATTAGATGGCCGTTTGCGGTCTGGGGGCTAGATATGATGGGACCACTCAAAACTGCAAGAGGTAGACTTACACATCTACTCGTTGCAGTAGATAAGTATACCAAGTGGGTGGAGGCAAAACCCATCAAAAATCTTGACGGTGTAACAGCCAGAAATTTCATCATTGACGTAGTCATGAGATACGGCGTTCCACACAGCATAATAACTGACAACGGGACAAATTTCTCTATTGGAGAGTTGGCAAAATATTGCCGACAAATAGGAATACGCCTAGATCTTGCGTCTGTGGCACACCCACAATCCAATGGGCAGGTTGAAAGAATGAATAGTTCAATCCTGCAAGGAATACGCCCAAGACTCGAATCTCCTCTTCATAGAGCAGCTGGAGCATGGGTGGAAGAGTTACCCTCCGTGCTTTGGAGTATTCAAACGACGCCAAGCAGGTCAACAGGGCAAACCCCGTTTTTCCTAGTTAACGGCGCGGAAGCAATCCTTCCAACGGACATGATCCATGATAGCCCAAGAGTGCAAGCTTTCGATGACTCGGATACCGAAAGCGCATGGCAGGATGCTGTCGATCTCTTAGAAGAAGAACGAGAATTTGTGCTTCAAAGATCTGCCATTTCTCAGCAAGGTTTACGACGTTATCATAGTCGGAAAATCAGGCATTGTTATTTTAAAGAAGGTGGCCTAGTGCTAAGATTGGTACAACAAAGAAAACACAAATTGGCTCCAGTTTGGGAAGGACCATTCGTCATTACCAAATCTATGAAAAATGGATCATACTATCTTGTAGATATTCGAGACACGGAAGATGATCCTGAAAAGCCGAATCGCAAAAGAAAGAGAAAGATAGATGACGAACTAGGGGAGACCAAAAGACCCTGGAGCATCTAGCAGTTACGTCCCTTCTATACTTAGTTCAATTTCTATGTAAACATCTTTGAGATCATGAAATAAAGTTGTCGGAATTCATACATCTGTGTTTTCTACATGTTCATTATAGTTTAAAACATAATTCCGTCTTATCTATTTCCCAATGATCTTTCAAAATACTCAATGTTAACCCGAATTGTGCCTGCGTGCTCGGTGTTAAAAAACTAAATGATTTTCAGCCTAAAATGGCTTAAGGAAACCCAGATTGTGCCTGCGTGTCTGAGTTTCATTCAAAAAATTCCTTACCTTTCTCTAAGTATTATCTGATTGTTTTTATGTTGGGTCGCTGGAGCTAGTAAGTAAAAATGTCTTTAGTATGATCCATGTTTCCGAGTTTCGGCTGATTGGTTATACCCAGTCACTTGGCATGAAGATTAAAATACTATCGAGCCATTTCTAACACTAAAGACAGTTAAAGCATACAAACCAGAGAACTTAGAAGATAAAGGAATAAAAACCCGGAAAACTTGCAAATGACTTAATAAATATTGCTGCAAAAGCGGAGTACTTGTTCATACAAAAGAATAGGAAGCATTACAATAAGTGTACATTGTAAGATCAATAATGCTCTTATTTCCTATCTTCTACCCAGGAAACGGCATCCTTCAGGCATTCGAGTCATCTTCACTGCTGGATTCCTCAGGAATATCGACAATGGCTTCCTCTGGATAGAATGTGGAGATGTTAACCATGGTGGCGATCTTGGTGGCGTGACCTTTGATGTCTTCAAAGATGCCGGCCCACTGCGCCTCCGTGTACCCTTGCGGGATGCCGGACGCCACGCTCCAAGATTTGGCATCACGGTAGTGCATACGCATGAGCCCTAGAGCCATGCGCGCACCACCACGCGCTGCAGAGCGCAAGATGGATTCCCTGGACTCCGCCACCTCCACCATAGCTTCCGAAAGTTTTTCAACTTCCGAGAACTCCCCAGTCCTGGCGGGAAGGCATTTGTTGACCAGCAACATCCCCGCGGCCTTGATTGCGGTGAATACTTTCCCGAAAGCTCGGATTTTCTCAATCCGAGTAAGCTGGGGGCTATCTCCTGTTTTAGTAAAACATCAAAAGTGTTAGCAAAAAACTGAGAAAGATGTAAACATGAAAAATCCGGTAAAAGATAAAAACTTACCGAGAATTTTGTCCATCTCGGCGTCTTCCTCCAAGCGTTGGTTCAAGGCATTCTCCAAGTCTCGGATAATGTCCTTGTCCTTGGCTGCTTGTTCGGAGGCCTTGGTCTCGGCAATGTCGACAGCCAATTGGTTGGCCTCCAGGTCCTGCTGCAACTTCATATTGACCTTATGAAGATCCAGGTTTTCCCGGCGCAGGTTCTCGGCATTGCCGGCATCTTCAGCAACTTGTTTGGCTTTTTCCAAAGAAGCTGAAAAGCAAGTAAAAAAGACGAGTTAGAAAACTCGGAAAAATACTTAGAAAAAATTATACAACAGGAAGCAGAGAAAAATCTTACCTGCTGTTTCCTTCAGCTGTTGCTGAGCGGATACCAGTTTTGCCTCCTTACCATCAAGAATCGAAAGAAGGGATTTCACCTCTTTATTCTTGATGGTAAGCTTATTGAAAACTTCCATGTTTATGGTCTCAGCGGTTTGCTGAAACACGGAAAAGAGACAAAAAAATGCTTAAGTTAAAAACAAGCATAAAAGCGAAAAAAGCATTAAGGCAAAAGCATGCATTTGACTTATTGCTTGGGGGCTAGAGGTATTACCTGGCTCATCCGTTGCAAACCTGACCAGGTTTCGTTGAACCCTTTTGCAAACTCGGCAAAAAGAGTCCCGACATTGCTAAGGCCTTCATGGATATCTTTGAAATCCTTATCAAAAGTGGGAATGGGATCTTCCTCAGCTGCTTGAGAAGGACCTCCCATTTCCGGGGCCGCCCTTTCCCTCGTGTCCGTTTCTGACACAATGGGATGGCTGGTCTGTTGGGTTTCTTCGTTCATTGCAGCAGCATGCTCTTCTATATCTGCAACTGGAGTATCTGGGGCAGTTGCAGGAGAAGGATGTGGACCTATTTTAGCCACAGCCTTAAACCTTTTAAGATTTTTAGGCTTCAAGGTTGAGGGAGGCAAGCTAAAAGGAGAAATACCGAAGAATTAAAAATCCGAGATAAAGGAAGAAAAGTTCTGAGAAAAACAGAAAACCCGGATGTCTAACCTGGAGGTACCGACGGGGATACCGTCAAGATCGATTACTTCCTGGGAGGCGGAAATTTTCTTGCGCTTCCGCCCACCTGCGAAGTTGGCATGCAATGCGTCCAGATCGGCATCAGTTGCAAGGTCCGACTCAGGATGATCGAAGATCTGTCAAAAAAGACAAAGACCGGGTTAAGACAATTATCCGAGAAAGAAAATAACGTGAGACCCAAAATGTAAAAGACGTACCTTTGGAGCCGGGTTAGCTGCTGTGTACATCGACCGGCTTTCCACATATTGGTCGCGTGCTGCGACCAATTGATTCACGCGTTTCCGTAAATCCTTCGCCGTCAAGAACTTGTCCGTCGTCCGCATGGCGTCCATGGTTCCCGTGTAGGCTTGCTGGGATGTGATAAAGCAAGATGTGATAGATACGTTCAATGAATTCTTCCTTCACAACATAGACTTGGCAAAGATAAACTATGGGATAATAACTCTGTTACCAAAAGGTGATGATGCAGGTAAGATTCAGAAGTATAGACCAATATTCTTGTTGTGGGTGTTGTTTAAAATCTTCACCAAAGCTCTCACATTCAGGATGGAACCTTACATAGGGATGTTGATTAATCCTTGCCAGACTGCTTTTATTAAAGGCAGAAACATTATGGATAGGGTGGAGATGCTGAGAGAATTCTTGAAAGAATCCAAATATAGGAAATAGGGGGTGATTATCAAGATAGATTTTGAAAAAACATATGATAAAGTGAACTGGGATTTCTTGTTTGAAACCTGCAAGCAAAAACTCTTTTCTCATAAATTGATGCTTTGGCTAAAAAAATGTTGCCACACAAGGGACTCTGAGTGTGAGAGTGAATGAAGTTACTGGACCTTATTTTGGGAGATACAAAAGAGTGAGGTAGGGAGATCCTTTCTCCCCTTTCCTATTCAATTTGGCTGCTGAGAATCTAGCAAATATGATACATTTAGCTCAAGACTTTGGCATGTTTGTGAGACTTTTAGACTACATTATTAACAAAGGGATAAGAATACTTCAGTATGCTGACCATCCTAATGATCCGAGATGACATGGAAGGGGCAAGAAACCTGAAATTATTGTTGTATATTTTTTTATAGTATGTCTGATCTCAAAATAAACTTTTAAAAAAAGTGAGGTGTTAATGATTCTGAGTGATGAGGAAAAGCAGCAACAATACAGTGAGATGTTTAACTGGAAATTTGGGCAGTGACCCATCAAATACTTGGGGGGTCCTGTTAGTGCCAAGAGAAACACTGTTGGGGAGATGAAATTCCTGGCAGAAAAACTTAAGAAAGTGATGGAAGGATGGATGGGAGGTGTTGTCTTCAGTTGTTGTGTATCACATGTCCATGAATCTGCTGCATTAAAGTGCTCTGGAAGATTTGGACAGGCCTAGAAGAGACTTGTGGAAAGTAAAGCAGGCAGAAGAAGATATCATATGGTTAGTTGGAAACTAATTTGCAAACCCATGAAGAAAGGAGGGCTAGGCATCAGGAACCTTTCCAAATTCAACATGAGTCTTATGTGTAAATGGTGGTGGAAGCTGGAATATGAGGAGGGTCCTTGGCAGGAGCTTGTGAGAGCCAAATACTTAGGGGGTGGTGGGATTATCATATCAACCGCAGATGTCATATATGCTACACGCTAGAGACTTGTATTTGCTTGGAAGGGTCATTGTAATTGGGAATGGTAGAAGAACTGATTTGTACGGTGATGCTTGGTATGGTCATTTACCCTTTAAAGGACAATGTATCCCGAGCTGCTATTTGATATATGTAACGTTAATCTTATTTTGCCTTAAAATCTTTGTCATATATTTTAGATCTAACAGAGAAATTAGCATAAAACTACCACTTTTGAATTTAGATTTACCAAATGGTACCACTTTACTGATATAGCACAAAAATCTACCACATCAGAGCAAAATGTGGTAGTTTTTGTGTGCTACATCAGAGCAAAAATCTACCACATCAGAGCAAAATGTGGTAGATTTTTGTGCTATATCGGTAAACTGGTACCATTTGGTAAATTTGAGTTCAAAAGTGATAGTTTTATGCTAATCTCTCGATCTAACAACCAAATTAATGTAGATGATATGGATCAACCACCGAATCCGTGTATATTACTTTTCATTCACCCAAACTAATACTCTCTCTCTATAATTTGCGGTTGTACAGGTCGAGAGGCATGCGACAAAACTTGGCCAAACTATCGGGTCTCTAACTCTTGACGATATTTTTATACCGTTAGGGCGACACGTGAGCGATTTCGTGGCCTCTGCCTGCCACGGACGCGCATAGAAGGCATCCGACGTGTGCACATAGAAGGCAGCAGGAACGGCCGAACAGAGCAAAGAGCAGGGAACGAACACATTTGAACACATAGCCAAAAACGAGAAGGGATTACAGCCACGACGTCTACACGAACGACGCGGTACTGGAGATGCAACGACGCTGTACGATGTTAGAACTGATCGACGAGGCACGTGGATTGTCAGAGCGCCTGGTCGCTGGCTGCCGGGAAGAAGAGCTTCCAGTAGAGCAGCTCGTTCCAGGCGTCGGGCACGCCGGGGAGGCACCAGTGGGTGCAGTCGGCGTAGCTCCTGGGGTCGGCGAGCTGCTCGGGCGTGGGCGGCGCCCACAGCTCCCTGTACACCTGCGTGTGCGCGTCCCGGCGGTACTCGGACATCTGCGTGACGTTCACCACGCCCACCGGCACCCTCGCCGACGCCGCGCCCAGCACCTCGCTGGCGACACGCAGCATGGCCTTGCTGGTGCTCCCCCGGTAGGACGCGTCGTCCGTGATGGGCGTCTTCTGGCCGTAGCAGTTGCCGCCCTCCATCTCCTCGCCCCAGAGCTGGCTGTTGGTGTGCGTGGGCGACGCCGTGACGAAGAAGACCCTGGATTTCTTCGGGTCCACGTTGCCGTCCAGCCACCTGACGACCTGGTGCAGCACCAGCCTGTAGGCCTCCTCCGCTTCCATCTCCACCATGGCCTTGCTCAAGTCGTTGTCCGCGCCTCTCCTATAATAAACCATACGCACGAAGTTCAGTTTGTTTCAGATAAAGATGTTACTCCGCCTGATGATGAGATTGCTATGTGAATTACGTACAGGATCTGTATCTTGGATGCGGTGATCCACCAGAGGTAGGAGTTGAAGACGAGGACGTCGGCGCCCTTCCAGAAGCGGGAGTGGCGGTCCATGGGCGCGCCGCGGATGACGCGGTCGTCGAGTGCGTGGTCGGCGCCGTCGTCGGAGTTGGACTCGGCGAGGAGCGGCGCCCAGTAGAACTCGATGGTGGCGTCGTAGTTCCTGGCGCGGAAGATGCTGAGCGCGTCGACGGTCTCGAAGGAGCGGGCGGCCTCGGGCACGGCGCGGTGGAGGAGGCAGAGCAGCGACACGTACTGCTCCCGGTTGAGCGAGTCGCCCACGAACAGCATCCGCTTCCCGCGCAGCATCTCCAGCATCACCGTCGCGTTGAAGCTGCAGCGCACAAACAGAAGCTTTTTTTTGAGAAGGATCATTCGTATCGTACTGACACGAAAACCACTCGTCGACAGGGCAGGCAACGTTCGTTGGCCTTCTTTGTGAGTGCTCTGCTCTCACATGGCACCTGCGACGCATGCATGCAACAGCCGCAGACCACTATGCACGGTTGACCTCTGCGCCCGACCAAACCCTGCCACTGAACCAAACAATTTGGACAGTCGATGGCCACAAAAGAAGTGTGCTACAACGACAGCTCAAGGTCAGGATCGGCAGATATGGGATTTTGAAGCACCAGAAAAGAGGCCGTGGAGTTGTGGGCACGGCACAGAAGGACACGGGGGCCCTCTCTATCTGCCCAAGTCCATGGACCTCTCCCCGTTTTGTTCGTAGGGCACGCATGCATGTGCGCCGGCGGAACAGAGACCTGCCTTGACGATAAACCACCGGGTAGTGCCTAGATCCCGTCCTCGCCGTTCATGCTACAGTAGTACAGCGTTGAGCTTTTGAATTTTGTACTGCCTCCGATCCATAAAATATGTTGCTAGCTTAGTATAAAGTACTCCCTCCGATCCATATTAATAGGTGCTGAAGTGGATGTATCTAGCAATAAAACATGTCTAAATACATCCACTTCAGCACCTATTAATATAGATCGGAGGGAGTATTAAATTTGTATAAAATATGCGACACTTTTTATGGATTGGGGTGAGTAATAAAAATGTAAGTTGAGTTGAGTCCTACCACAGGGCCAGGGCGAGAGGATGGCTCACCTAACCCCTGCGCTGTCCGGCCAGGCCCTACCGTGCACCGCAGTATTGGCGCCCGATCCACAACCCACAAAATTAATTACTACACCCGGCCGTCTACGTGTCCCCGCGTACGAGTAACCTTTTAGTATTTTGTTTTGCTTTGTACAGTAGTAATGTAAAAGGCAGTACGTACATCGCTACGTATCCTTTATGCCTTGGTTCCTTGCGTGCGTGAAGGGCATTCACTTTCGACCCTTGCTAGCGTAGGTGGTACGTGCCACACACGCATCTACCGCGCCTCGTCCTACTACGTCGGCCAATATATAGATGAAGACGGCGGTGGCGCCGGCGCCGGCGTGGCGGAGTGTGTAGTACGTAATACGGACCTGGGGAGGTCGCAGCCGCGGGGCTGCCAGCGCCAGTGCTGGTAGGAGTTGTCGGGGCGGCCGTGCGCCTGGCAGGTGAGGTGCGGCTGGATGTAGGGGCACGCCTCCTCCTCGTACAGCGGCCGCGCCGCCTCGTCGTACACCCACTCCCCGACCCCGACGTCGCACCCCGCCGGCGCCGCGCCCACCGCGAACGGCAGCAGCTCCGACGCCTCGCCCTCCTGCATTACCACCACAACCATTAGGCACGCGCGCGCATGCATTTTCAGCTTCAGTCGAATGACTCTGCCGACGATCATTACGTACCTGGGCGGCGGCGCGGAGGACGGCGGCGGCGGCGACGAGGGCCAGGACGGCGACGAGCTTCATGGTGGCAAATGCGTCCGCTGGCTGGCTGGGCATTGGGATCTGGGCGGGGCGAGTGCAGAGCAGAGTGAATTCGCTGCCTAGCTAGTGAGCGAGCGCTCGTAGCAGATATAACGCGCGCGGGCCGGGGCAAAGCAGGCAGGGGTCCGGCTCCAACAACCGCGCGCACGTACGTACTCCTACCGTTGGTAGCAGCAGTAGGCGCGACGACATTGCATTGCATGCCGCGCTCGCCAGCTTGTGTCTCACGACCACCAACAAACTACCACCAACCTTTTCAAATTTTATAAACCATAATGCATGCGATGCGATCTCTCTTTTCGACCGACGGATTGGAGATCGCCGGCTCGATGCCTGACTGTATTGCTGGTGCAGTGGTACGCGCGCGCGATGCGCAAAGACTCGCCCAGAGTGCGACGGTAGGTAGCTAGGTTGGTCACACTCTGCTTCCATTCTCCTGTTGGAATTCGCGTCAGGTTGGTGCACAGCACAGGGCCCGGCTAGATGCACGCAAAATTCAGTTACCATCGTGCCTTAATCTTTCCTACGTACGTACGCTTTGCTTGCAGCAGCTAAGCTAGCACAGGGATCCTTGGACGTTTGCTTCTTCGGGGAAGACAGGTAAGAACTCCCCGTCGCGAGAAGGATAAGGCGGGAAGTCCGGTGAGAGCAGGAGATTGACACGATCGATCGGTGAGTGTAAGCGACATATACTACGACCACTGCAAGCTTCTGTAAAAAAGAGCTTTGGCTACTTTCTAGAGTTTTTAGGTGGGATTAGTTCACTCGTTTACTCCACGGCTCGGGACATAGACCATCTGGTGCACCTAACTAAATTCTACTGCTAGCTACTATATCTGGCTGCCATCATTGCCATCATCGATCCATCCACAAAAGCGATCCATCATACATCCATCGATGCAAGTACTACCAAACAATACAGAATGGTGCTTCCATTTTTATAATATTACACGTGAACGAACGGATTACTGAAAGCAAAAGCCAGGAAAACTCGATCGGGCCCACTAGCTAAAGCGTGATACATATATTTCTCTCTTTTCTTTCCCTGTGTGGATTGTAAGCAAAGGTACACTAGTGGGAGCAGGTTGGTTGGCCAATGAACAACTGGGCTACCTCTGCTTCACATTTGGTGAGGCCGATGCAACAGGCAGACAGACGTACGTACGTAGGCCCCGCTGAGAACGGTAGGAGAAAAGGAACGGAAGAAACGTTTCCTCCATCTCGGCCGCGCTTTAGTTTATCCACTTCTTTAATCCGATCCACCTCGGTGCTTCACAGTGTCGTCTACAGGTAGTACATAGCTCGCTGCTTTGGTTTTTCGTTTTTTAAACAACCACATATTTCATTAATCGAAAATCGAGCGTGAAAACTAAAAGGCAGACCGAGATAAAATGATTGTCCTAAATTTGCAAATAAAAATCTAATAGATCGACAAAAAAAATACAAAACGATTCCTGAGATTTCGTGCAACCACCGTAGCGTGCAGACCGAGATTCCAGTGCCGCCGAGAAGAAACGTCGAGTCTCCACTGTTGCAAGATCCGACAAAGTATCATCGCCAACGAGACTTTGTGAATCGATGAACAACCCTGCTGCATGCAGCAAAGCACATGTCGATATGGCATGTTGACCGAGGACATCCACGTGTTGTCTTGGACCAAGATCTGCCACCTTCCATCGACGAAGTCAGAGAGGAACTTCAAAAGAGCCACCCGCCAGCCATCGATGTCGTGAATAACAACGAACGCCGGGGACACACTGAGAAAATGATCTCGTGAGATCTGAAAAACAACGAGAATACCAAGCTGTCTATCTGAAGGACCGAGCATCACACGTTGCCATCAACTCCGAGGTGCCACCGTGAAGGCCGCGAGCCAGGTGAGAGTAGAGTTGTGGCAGATTTTTTTGCCCGTACTCCGCTTCCACCACCCCAACAGCGCACCACAACAGACAGACCCAAAGACTAACTATTAGGTCGAAACAGAGGGATGAGGTTCCCTTACCCTCCCTCCACCGAGGCAGCAAGCAAAGGGAGGAAGGACCAACGATCTGTCCGCTGGAGATTGGGGGAGGTTTTCCGCCACCTAGCTCCCGCGGGAGGAGTTGGAGCACGAAACGGTTTTCGGGTCCGTATGTCGTGGGGTTGTTCGGTGCTTTAGTTCAGTGCACTAAAATGGCAGAAAACAATTACTCATGATCACGGTCAGAACTCACAAGTCTCTCGTTTGAATAACACAAAATCAATGCAAGACTAGCCGTAAATGCGTCCATGCTTTTAATGGCGAACGTCGAAAAAACATCAAAAAGATGTGGTGATGATATATACGTCCGTGTTTATTAAGTTGCTACAATTATGGTAAACCTCAAATATGTCCCAACATGAGTGGCGATTTATTCATAGGCTTTTGTAATGTGTGATTTTCTCACTTGCCGTGATTTCCCCTTGGTTTCTCGTACACACTGTGTTTCAACTTTGTAATTATTTAGTGTTGAACCTTACCTTTGTAATTATTTGATATGTGAACCCTCGGATGCGGAGACCATTCCAGTAGCATTTTCATTACCTAAAATATTATTTTGGATGTCTTAAGCTAACCAAAATAAAGCAATCTAATGGTAAGATATATTCCCCCTTTGAAAAGAGATCACAAAAATAAATCGATTCATGTACGACACTTGACGTATGGAACTTGTACGACCCTCAATCCGTCGGATCACGTTTACAGGAGAAATCCATCAAATCCCACGATTTCCTGTTGGACAGATGCAGTCCAAAACCTATCGTATGGCAGTGCTCATTCTTGAGATCCACCCAACAAATTTATCATGAATTGGGAATTATTATGACATGTCGAGTTATCGGGCACATGTTCATGGCATTAGGTGTCATATCCAAGAAGTAGATTCGTGGGGCTAGCGCATGGGAAAGTTACCGGTGACGGGAGACATAGGTTTTTCCCAGGTTCAGGCTATCCGATGGTGGCTCCCAACTTCTTTTAATGTCTACTATGATGGCTCTCGCCGAGTTACATATTACAATGTAGATATGGCCATAGAGTCTCCCCCTAGGATTTATCCCGTCCGGCTTTATATAGAGAGCCGGATCAGGGTTTATATGAAGGATTCTATCCGTAAAAACTACTATGACCTGATCTCATTGCCTACGATGTCTAGCTTCTAGTTCAAACCGGATATGCCATGGGCCATCATCTGGATGCCTCCATCCTACACATCGATCTACTGGGCCGCCCGGTGAGACCACCTGCTCACCGTCTTTGGACCACTCTAGTAAATCGTCATTATCCGGACGTCGGGAGATACACTGTTATGCATATCCTCAAGAGTAGTCCTCGGGAAGGTTTAGGAGCTCTTCATATTCTTCTTCGTCAAAGTAAAGGTTGACCAGATCCATAAGCTTCCCAGAGAGAGATCTTATCTTGCCCGGACAACACCTCAAACTCTTCTCTCATAAGGAACAATTTGATCCAGTCAAACGGACTTGACGGCTGTGTGCCACATTTCCGTCATTTGTGGCCCCCATGGCAGTGTGAGAGCCAGCGGAAATGGAAAGAAATCAATTTATCCTGATTTTACCGGCGTCGGATACGAGCACGATTCTAGGCACAGTCTCGGAGGCAGAGCTGAAGTGGCTGGAGGAAGAGGGATTGCTTCCCTCCTGTTAGACATGTAAACCCCTATACGGTATGGTGTAGTACACCAACCGTATAGGGTTCTCTGTATACGCCTTCGGGGGCTACCCGGCTATATAAACACGAAACCCGATCCTAATCCGGCATCGGTTCCTCCCACCGTTTTCGATATGGTATCAGAACTTCGTCTTCCCTGACCTAGCCACCTTTGTTCCCCAAAACCCTAAACCTAGAACAAGCTACGACCAAAAGCCAAGAACCTACGATCCACGATCCAATCTACGAGCCAAAACCACAAACTACGATCTCTTCCACGACCAAAATCCAAAACCCAAGATCAAAACCAAAACCTACGATCCCAAACCCACAACCTATGATCCAAAACCCCAAAACTACGATCCAAGAAAAGCCAAGCCTCGGTCCCTGTCGCCACTGCTGCGATGGGATCATCGATGCCTTCCCCTGCTGGACTCGCCTCCGAACTCAACACTCCTCCATCGCAGAAGCTTACCTGGTCCAACTTCTTGTTCTGGAAAACCTTGGTGTTTCCGACACTCCGAGGGGCTCAGGTGATGGATTTTCTCGACATCGACACTGTAGTCCCACCGAAAACCATTGAGGTTCAAGAAGCTGACAAGAAGACCACTGTTGTCAACCCTGCCTACACGGTGTGGGTGAAACAAGATCAACTCGTGATGTCGTATCTGGTGAACTCCTTCTCACCAGAGATCATCGCGCACGTCGTAGGGCTAGAAACCACCACAGCCGTCTGGAGTGTCATCACCGCCATGTTCTCCTCACAGTCACGCGCCAAGATCAATCATCTTCGCGGCTCTCTAAAAAACACCAAGAAACATGATATGACGGTTGCTCATATTTCGCCAAGATGCGCGGGTTTTGCTCTGAACTCGCCGAGGCCGGCAAGACGCTGGACGACGACGAGCTTGGTAGTCACATCCTAAAATGGCTTGATGCCTCGTACAACTCCGTGGTGTCCTCTGTCAACGGTAACCCGGGGACATCCCTCGATGACCTGTTCGCTCAGATCTGCGTGCATGATATGCGGCAACAGATGCTGGAGGAGGCTGGCAATGGCGCCGGCTCCTTTTCTTCTTCGCCAAACCTTGCCAAACGCGACGGGTGCTACGCCCGTGGAGATGTTGAACGTGGCCGCACTGAAGCACGTGGAGACTAAGGGGCGCTGGTCGTGGAGGTGACTACCACTACGGTGACCGTGGTGATCGCGCTCCCCCTCGTGGTGACTACCGCTACGGTGACCGCGGATAACGTGCGCGCCAAGAGGATGTTGGTTGTCGCCGTAATGGAGGTGGTCAGACTCAACGCCGATGCCGTGATCGTGAACCCACACGCTATGTGGATGCCACGTGCCAGATCTGCAAGATCCATGGCCATCCAGCAAACGACTGTTGGTGGCGCTACCGCAATGATGGGAACTCCGACAGTGATGGTGAACAAGATGACAAGAAGGCCAACATTGTCTCCTACAGTGTGGATACCAACTGGTACTCCGACACCGGGGCAACAGATCATATCACGGGAGAGTTGAGCAAGCTCTCCACTCATGAGAAGTATGGTGGAAGTGAGCGTGTCCACACGGCCAACAGAAACGGTATGCCTATAAGCCATATTGGTCATTCAACATTGCAAACCCCACATGCATCTTTACATCTTAAAAATATTCTTCATGTTCCTAGTGCTTCCAAAAACCTATTATCTATTTATAAACTCACACTTGACAATGATGTGTTTCTTGAATTTCACCTTTTTTTCTTTTTGATCAAGGATCAGGCAACAAGAAGAATTCTGTTTAAGGGTCCCTGTTGGGGGAATAGGTAAGGGGGAGCCTTACCGGCCTCCAACATAAACCGGGAATCGCCTCATCCGGTTTAAGGTGAGTGACCCGGGTCATGCTGGGAAGGGCCGGGTTAAGCCAGGAAGAGCCGGGTTGCGGTGAGTGGGACCCGGCTGAATGAAGAACCGGCCCAAGGCTCATGTCGGAAGACACGGAAGCCCAAGAGCCTGGAGAGCAGTTCAAGGCCGACCAAGATGATCAAGAACCGGAGGGAGATAGGACTCCGAGGACGGGCGTGACCCGGACTCCCTTGTAACCCGGAGGTCTCGTCCACTATACAAGGCGAGACCCCGGGACGTAGAAAGACAAGTTCTAAGTCGATAGTAGAGTAACTCGAGACATCAAGAGCCGGAATCGCCCTTTGTAATCGAGACTTGTTTTCCCTGATAGTAAGAATGCAGGAGTAGGTTTTACCCTCGATAGAGGGGCCGAACCTGGGTAAACTTGCGTCTCTCGTTTCCACCTCAACCCTTTCGAAGTTTCTCTTAGTAGCAATGGCCTCGCAATCTAGTTCTCGCATGAGGACACTTGCCGTGACAACACCACAACAGTTGGCGCCCACCGTGGGGCCCGCTCGCGGAAGCATCGTCTTTTCGGAAGGAGCACTACCTGGGATCGAGAAGCTCGCAATAGGCCGGCTCAGGAGGAGCCGACATGGGAACTATTACAATCATGACATGTGGGGCCTCGAGTTCGCCTCTGTGGAGTCAGGACTTCACGTCCCCTTTGGCAAAATCCATCTCTTCATTGGGTACGTCGGGACAGCAGTTTCAGAACCGGACCAACTATCAGATTCGGTATCTGAGAAGACCATGGCAGTGGATTCCGATGGGGAGTCCTCAGTTGGGAACAATGACGATCACGATGAAACAGGCTCGATCCACCAGCTCTTTGGAGATCGGCTAGGAGGAGACCTGGAATTGGATACACAAGGTTTCACTGAAGTGACTCACCACGCCGATGTTTACATGGCTGGTCCCACGCGACTAACCGAGCCCAGGTATGACTCGGAGGGAAACCTGATTACAAACGAGGCTTCGACCTCAAACCCGGTTCTTGGAGCACCAGGTGTTACAGTCATAGCACCAACCGGGCCAACGGTTGCCCCAGGAGGACCAGCGGTGACACCTTCGACAGGACATGGAACAACCAACTCTAGACCAGGGGAAGCAGTGATTGACTTGACCGGGCCCGCGTCGTATAACCCGAGGCCAGAGCTGATGGCTGCAATGGATTCATTAAATGAGATTTTGGCAACGCCGATCACCCCAGAAAACCTAGAGCAACCCAACACGGAGATAGAAAGACTCCGACAGGAAATAACTCATGCCCGTCGAGAAATCGAGAAAGAAGCCACTTGCATAAACAAAGCCCGGTTAGAGGTTTTAGAGGAGGCCACATGTCTAGAGAGGGAAGGAATTCACCTAACTTTCAGGCAAAGGGAGCTAGCTTCAATACAGAATAGACGCCATCATACTCGTTTGAACAACGAGTTCGGGGTAGGACTCGAGCCTACTAATCTCAATAATTTGTTTACGTCCCCGGCTGTGAACCCTGTAGCTCGTAACCCGACTGGCCCAGATTACCCCCACGAACCCGCCGGTTATCCCCGCTCCGGTCCATCCAACACGTTTCCAGCCACCCGTCGAGCCGCATGGAAGCCCAAATCCAGTGCCAACCCCAGCACAGCCCCTTCAAGAAAGGTTTCATAAGCCTCTGGGTCACTTCAATAATCCGATGGATAACATTTGGGCAGCAACCACTAGTCTGGTGCAGATCCCAGTTGACCCTAATAACCCTATGGCAGTTGAAGATCGGAGGGCTATTGAGATGCTACAAACAGTAGTGGTTCAGCAGTTAAATTACAGTAAACAGGACAGGATACACTCAACACCCTATCATAGTAGGACAGCTCTGCCACGGAGTCATCATGGGAATTCGCCAGCCCCAGCGGGATCCAGCAACGCTAACCGACAACAGCCTAACGCCCTAACCCACCCAGGTAAGCAGTATCTTATGCGCCCGAAGCTTTAAATACAGGACATAGATTTGCAGAACCAGAAAACAGGAATCCAGGTCATGTTCAAAACCCGGCTCAAATCACAGTCTCAAACCCAGCTCTAGCCGGGTCTCGTAGGATTGGAATCCAATACCTCGGTCCTGCAATCAGGAACGAGAGAATACCAGCTGATTTTAAAGGGCCTCGCAGAGTTGTGAATTATACGCCTGACATGGAGCCTGCAGACTGGATAGAGGGATATGAGATGGCCATGGATATATTGGAAGTAAGCGACGCGGTGTGCGCACGATACTTCAGCGTGATGTTAGAAGGACCAGCAAAGTCTTGGTTAAAAAACTTGCCCGCCAATTCAATCAATAGCTGGCAGGAGTTGAAGGACCAGTTCATCAAGAATTTTCAAGGCACGTGTAAACGACCAACGACTATTACAGACCTAGAGAACTGTGTCCAGAAAGAAGGAGAGTCTGCCCAACATTGGTCTCGACGTGTTGCAGAGATCATACATTCGTTTGTCGGACTCACCGCTCAACAAGCTGTTATAGCACTGGAAAGAAATTGCAGGTTTGACCCTTTGAAGCATAAGCTGGGGCGTATTAAGCGATACATAAGTGACATGAGCGAGCTGATACATGCCATGACCAAGTATGCGGAGTCTGACAAAACCAAAGATGCGGACTCGGATGACGAGAAATCCGCCAAAGGAAAGAAAACTGGAACCAAGGGTAGCAAAAACCCGAGTCAGAGCAACAGCAACCCTCAGAACCAGAACAATAACAAGCGTAAAAATGGAGATGGGACTTCAGACTTAGTGGCTAACACGAATACAGATTACAGAAACCAACGTCAAGGTAACAACTTCAGAGGAAATCAAAATTTTAGGCCAAACAGCTTTGCACAGGCTCAGCAGGCCTTGAAGGGTCCATGCCCCCGACATAGCAAAAACGAAAAGTTAGCAAATCATTCTTGGGAGAATTGTTTCATCATGCAGGGTTTCAGACCTAGCGGAAATAATAACTATGGACCAGGAAACAGCGGAGGAGGCAACCCAGGAAACATGGGAGGTGGACATCCGGGAGCTGGCAGCACGGGACCCGGAAATCATAATCTGGGTCATCACAGTCTGAGTCACCAGGGAACTAACCCGGGTAGCAGTCACCAAGGAGGAAATACTGGTTTTCAAACATATCCGAAGCAGCTAAGCTCGGGCCAATATCATGTATTCACCACCAGTTCCTGCAAAAGAGAACGCAAGGTGCAGAAGCGTGATGTTAACACAGTCACCCCCGCTGTTCCTAGATTGCTTAACTAGTCAGAACAACCCATAACTTGGAGTCGGGCTGATCATCCTCCACGAGTTGATAATCCCGGTGGAGTGGCTTTGGTTGTGGCTCCACAAGTTAAGGATATAAGTTAGATAAGGTATTGATGGATGGAGGTAGCAGTATAAACATACTTTACTATGACTTGTTCAAAAGGATGAACTTGCAAGAGAAACAGCTTCAGCAATCATCAACCGTGTTTCATGGGATCGTACCTGGTAAGTCTGCACAACCTATCGGAAAATTATTTCTTGAAGTTGCTTTTGGGGTATTTGAAAATTACAGGACAGAGATGCTAGCATTTGAAGTGGTAAAATTCAACAGACCGTACCATGCTCTGTTCAGACGGCCAGTTTATGCCAAGTTCATGGCCAGACCTTGCTATGTTTACCTCAAGCTAGAGATGCCAGATCCCAATGGAAACATTACTGTTAATGGAGATAGAGACATAGCTCTGGAATGTGATGCAACCTACACAGAGACAGCTTGTGCTGAAGAGGAGCTGAAATTGTATAAGCTGCAGGTTGATCCAGAAGATATGACCTTGATCAAAAAGCCATCAGCTGAGTCCAATTTAAAATTTAAGTCTGCTCAAGACACCAAGCTGGTGGACTTTCCCCCCGGTGACTCATCTAAGCAGTTCAGCGTGGGGGCTCATATGACAGAAAAATAGGAAAGCGCGCTCATCAAGTTCCTCCGTGAGAATTGGGATATCTTCGCATTGAAATCTTCTGACATGCCAGGTGTACCAAGGAAACTTGCTGAGCACAGTTTAAATGTGAATCCTAATTTGAAACCTATTCGTCAGTTCCTCCGTCGTTTCAACGATGAGAGAAGGAAATCAATAGGAGAAGAGATTGCCAGGTTACTTGCGGCAGGGTTTATGGTAGAAGTGTTTCACCCAAAATGGTTAGCTAATCCAGTTCTCGTTATCAAGAAAAACGGAACCTGGAGAATGTACATAGACTACACAAACCTGAACAAAGCATGTCCAAAAGACCCGTTCGCGTTACCCCGTATTGATCAGATTATAGACTCTACGGCCGGTTGCGAACTGTTATGTTTTCTAGACGCTTATTCAGGTTATCATCAAATCAAAATGAAGGAAGAGGATCAAGAGAAGATGTCGTTCATTACTCCATTTGGAGCGTTTTGTTATACGTCAATGCCTTTCGGTCTGAAAAATGCAGGGGCAACTTATCAAAGGTGTATCCAGAAGTGCTTGGAAAGTCAAATTGGGCGGAATGTGCACGCTTATGTGGATGACATAGTAATAAAATCACAGAAAGGTGACACTCTGATCTCAGACTTGAAAGAGACATTCACCAATCTGTGCAAGTACCAAATGAAACTTAACCCAACAAAGTGTGTCTTTGGCGTACCAGCTGGGAAGTTATTGGGTTTCATTATTTCCGAAAGAGGCATTGAAGCAAATTCGGAAAAAATTCAGGCCATACATAACCTGAAAAAGGCGGTTTGCCTGAAGGACGTTCAGAAGCTGACAGGTTGTGTTGCTGCCTTGAGACGGTTTATAAGCAGGTTAGGCGAAAAGGCCATACACTTATACCGATAGTTGAAGAAAACAGACAGCTTTGTATGGAATCAGGAGGCTGATGATGCATTAGAGGCCCTAAAAAAACAACTTTCCAACGCACCTATATTAGTCGTGCCTGAGGAAAAAGAACCCATGTGTCTATACATAGCGGCAAATAACAGGGCAGTAAGTGCGGTGGTAGTTGTGGAGCGTAAGCTGGAAAATAAAGAAGGTCTTGTTCAACGGCCGGTTTACTACGTAAGCGAGGTCTTGACAGAATCTAAACAGCGTTACCCCCATTGGCAGAAGCTTGTCTTCGGAGTATTCATGGGTAGTCGTAAACTGATACATTATTTTCAGGAACATCCTATTACCGTGGTTAGTTCAGCGCCTCTGTCTGATATTATTCAAAATAGAGAAGCAACAAGAAGAGTTGCCAAGTGGGCCATCGAGATGGGACCTTATCATATCAAATATGAGCCAAGGACTGCAATAAAATCCCAAGCTTTGATCGATTTTATAAATGACTGGACACAGTTATAGGTTCCACCGGATAAACCAGATACTAAATATTGGACTATGCACTTGGAAGGGTCTCGACAACTAAAAGGTTCAGGAGCTGGTGTGGTTTTAACATCCCCACGAGGAGATAAGTTTTTCTATGTCTTGCAAATCTCATTCAAATACACTAATAATGCAGCAGATCATGAAGCTTTGCTCCATGGGCTTCGAATTGCGAAAGAAATGAGCATAACCCGGATTCGATGTCGGGATGATTCTGATCTGGTATCTCAGCAAGTTACAGGAACCTGGGATTCTAAAGACCTAGTCATGGCAGCTTATAGACGGGCAGTTACCCAGCTGTCTGGACATTTTCAAGGATATCAGGTGGATCATATCGACCGACGTCTCAACAAAGCAGCTGATGCACTGGCTCGTTTAGGTTCTCAGAAAAAGCAAGTTCCACCAAATATTTTTCTGGATGAAATTCATAGCCCATCTGCTAAAATCCCAACAGGAGAAGACTTAGCAAATCCAGATCCAGAATCAGAATTAGTAGCTTCCCTGCACATAATCCCAGAGTGGACTGAGCCATATTTGGCATACCTTACGAGAGGTGAGCTCCCGCAGGACGAGGTTATTGCTCGCCAGGTTACAAGAAGATCCAAGTCATATACAATTATAAATGGTGAGTTACACAAGAGAAGCGCGACTGGAATTTTTCAAAGATATGTTTCTCTAGAGGAAGGATGTCAAATTCTAAGAGAAATTCATTCTGGAGACTGCGGCCATCACGCTAGTTCTAGATCTTTGGTAAATAAAGCTTTCAGACATGGATTTTTCTGGTTAACCGCGAATGCTGATGCAGAACATATAGTAAAAACATTTGAAGGATGTCAAAGGTATGCAAGACAGGATCACGTGCCAGCTCAGAACTTACGTATGATTCCCATAACATGGCCTTTTGCAGTTTGGGGACTTGACATGGTAGGACCTTTCAAAAGGTCAACTGATAAAAATACTCATCTACTGGTGGCAGTCGATAAGTTCACAAAGTGGGTAGAAGCGGAACCAATCATTAAATGTGACGCAGTTACAGCAGTCAAGTTCTTAAAAAAGTTGATTTTCAGATTTGGCTACCCACATAGCATTATTATAGATAATGGTACGAATTTGTCAGAAGGAGAAATGCAGAAGTTTTGTGAACAGAACCATATACGGCTAGACCTTGCTTCTGTGGCCCATCCATAGTCTAACGGACAGGCAGAGCGGGCTAACCAGGAATTACTCAAAGGTATCAAACCCAGACTTCAGGTTCCCTTGGAGAAAACTGCTAGTAGCTGGATCGAAGAGTTGCCTACTGTTTTATGGAGCATATGAACTATTCCAAATAGGTCAATAGGTTATACACCTTTCTTTTTGGTCTATGGAGCAGAGGCAGTTTTGCGAAGTGATATTTGTCACGATTCACCACGAGTGACTGCTTATGTGGAAACCCAGAATGAGTTAGCTCGTCAAGAGTCACTAGATGCTTTAGAATAAGCACGTGACCTCGCAGCATCTTGGTCAGCTATATATCAGCAGGACCTGCGTCGCTATCATAGCCGCAAAGTTAAGACTCGGAGTTTCCAAGAAGGAGATTTGGTTTTAAGACTAATTCAGAAAAAGGACGGGATGCACAAGCTAAGTCCTCCATGGGAAGGACCATTTGTAGTAAGTAAAAAGCTACACAACGGGTCCTACTACCTCATTGATATGCGTGATGCTGATAAATCACGAACATATGAGGAAGAAACTAGAAGACCATGGAACATAGCCCAGTTGAGGCCATATTATACATAGGATCATTGTAATAACTATGTTATCTTTTGGCAATGATAAGCAAGGTTAGCAACATCCGAGTTATCGAAATTCATTGGCCTATCACTATGACATGAAGGTACAATATTATTTCTATATGATTACTTGGGTTCTGATGCTAGAGCACAGTCTATATCTCAAGAATCTTGCATAAGCCAAAATATATTGGTTATACTGGCCTGTCAGTCAGTGGTTACACGCGCTTTTATGACCTAGATGTTTAAGCCTGGTTGAGTCAATCATGATATAACCCGGTAACACCGGTTTATTATAACCCGGCAAAAACCGGGTTACTATGACCCTGAACTCCCAGAGTTGTACACACTAGAATAAGTCATGCGAAAAACCGGCTGAGCTAGAAAGCAAAGAAAAACCAAGTCAAGGAAATTTTGATGTTCAGATAAAAGAAACCGCAAAAACGATGTTAAACCGGAAATACTTTGCATAACCTCAAAGGAAAGCCGGGTTATTACACACCAAATTGTAGCATAAGTGCACACACGCACTTTCAAAAAATAGGACTAGAAATAAAGCAGTTCATCGAGCCTATTACAGACCCAACATGGTCGAATTATTATTCTTGCAGAGATCACGTAATCACTCTGCAGCAGATTTTCCCTTCTGCTGGGACGGGTCCTGAATTGCCGGGTCTTGAGGAGCTAGGTGTTGAGTCCCCGGGTCAGCTGGGGCTTGGATCGCTCCTTCAACCTCATCAGCAGGGACATACTTCCACTCTAGCTGATCCAGAGCATCAGTAACGTTCTCCGATTCATATAAGGGGCGTGGTGGAGCAGAAATAGAAGGAGTAACTGACTGAGGCGCACCAGATGAGGAGGCTATGGAGAGCCGGCTCTTCGGCGGGGTTTGTTGAACAATAGGCATAGCTAGAGGAATAAAAGGCATCTTTCGTTCACCTGACGAAGTATAACCCGGGCACATGTCCTTAAGATTCAGTTTTTCAGCAATAGTGCAAGCATAGAACCAGCACTCTTTTTCTATCCTGGCGAAGTCTTTCTTCTCATACTTTGACATATCTGCTTTATATTCTGGGAAACCTCCTGCAAGAAGATCCGGCTTCAATTCCGGATGATAGGCTTTCGCCAGTGACATGACCTTGATAGCTCCACGGCGACAGGATGATAGCTTGTGCTCTTCTATCCACTGAGGGACCTTAGCTCCACAAGCATTTCACTAAGCATTTCACAAGCACTGGGCCGGACAGCTTTAATACATTCTCCACCTCTAATGTATAGCTGCCGGATTAGGGTGAACAAGGCCTTGAGTTTCAGGTCTGGAAGCTTCAGGTTGTTCCCATGCATTCTACCTACAGGTCACAAAAAGTTATTTCTGATATGAGCCAAGCTATTTGATAAAAGACAAAGGAAATATAGCATAGGAAATGCAATACATTGAAGGGAATGATAAACCGGATGACCTTACCAAATACACTGCAAGTGATATCTCTCAGCAAATCTGGGTCTCCTCTAGTTACTTCTCAGCAGTCTCTGCTCTAGCTACAAGAGTTTTCTCCCGGTTTTCAAAATCCTGTTGCAGAACTGACCAAGTCTTGGCTTCCTCAGTCATTTGTTCTTCTAGCTCTTTCTGTCGGGTCCTGGCCTCCTCAGTTTTCTTGGCTTCTTGGGCAAGCAGGTTCTTCAAATTTGAAACTTCTTTTTGAGAGGAGGATTCAAGACTCTGCAAAAGATTCAAATTATTCAAAGGTTTAGTCGTAACTTGATAAATATCCGGCTTATAAAATCATAACCTGGATACTGGTAAAATTGTTGCAGTTTCCAGAAAAAGTTAAGTCCCGAGTTGTTCCAGGTTCGCAACCCGACACTTGGGGGCTACAGTATTTCAGTTTCAAGCATTGAATTATAACCGATGTTTAAGTTGTTGGAACGCGTAGAGATAAACAAAAACTTTTCCTACGCGATGATTCCAAGATCTAGACGAGGTAGAAGGCCACGAGTATTACCACTAGACGCGCAGGTGCGGATTATCGATGCAGCGCGTCGGGGCAGTGCAGTCCCACGATCCGGTCCGGCCGATCCAATCCCTCGAACGTCGAAGTCCTGAACGTATAGCACCTCTGCCGGTATCCACACGTACGAGAAGGAGCTCCGACGGCGGACTGCTAGGTCCGGTGCGACGGCTGGACTGAGTGGGGCTAGGGTTCCCAACGCATGGGAGAGTGGACTAACATGCCCGCTGGGCAACCTGCGCCCCTCTTTATATAGCGTATGGTAATGGGCTTCACAACACTTGTGACCCATTCCCTCTATGAGTCCGACTCACAAAACCAGTCCATTTTCGGTTCGGGTCCAACCCGACCAATACTTGCTCCCGCTCTTAAGTGTGCGACCCTGCAGGCTCATGGCGACTTGGACACGATTGGAGTCCAACTCCCAATCGATCAATCGGTAGCGGCTCCTAGCAGAACGTGCCGATTCCCAAGTACCATTGAGTCATGACGACATACCTTTCAATGTGATATTCATCTTAGTCCCTTTTGCCTCACGATATACCTTGTCGAGCTATAGGCGATTTATCGTCATCCCTTAAATAGCTCAACTCTCTTCTCGATCTGTGACATGTGATTCATCTGACTTACTCTTAGTCAACCGACACAGTTAACACTTAACTGAGTCGCGCATGGCCATGCTTCCTGAATCATATCACTCGAGAGGGCCCAGAGAATATCTCTCCATTCGGAGGGGCAAAATCCCATCTTGATTATCCACATCACGTAGCTTGCTTCTCATTCGACCCAAACTCTGCCTTTATAGTTGCCTTGTCACAGAACAACGTTTGGCAGAACCTAAGTCGGTGATCCACAACTCGGATTGTGCGACAACCTCGGGTCTAAGGATTACATTGATTGAGACATGCAAATGACGACTTGATCGTTGCATCTCAATGTGGGTCAGTCCGACTTGCTAAACTCTTTAGCCAAGTCCGTGAACGTTGGAATGGCATCACCATGCCCATGACAAGTGGAACCATGTCATCAGCCAACACTCACATTAGTCTAGGGTGTGTGTCCAGCACAACCTAAATGACCAAGGACAATCTAGTATGAACAACATGAATATATAGTTCCACAATCGAATCACATATTCAATGACATATATCAGATGTTCAAAACAAGGACAACTTAATAACTTTATGAATACAGTGGGAATTACATCATACATGATTGCCTCTAGGGCATATTCCCAACAGTCTCCCACTTGCACTAGAGTCAATCATCCTGGCATCATATGCCTAGGCATCGAGTGCCCATGCCTCTCGTGTGCGCCTCATGCTTAGGCTGTGGTAGCGCCTTTGTCAACGGATCTGCAATGTTTGCATCCATGTGTACTTTGCATAACTTGATATCACATTGTTCGACAAACTGGCGAATGAGGTGGTACCGCATGAGTATATGTTTGTTCTTCTGGTGTTGTCTAGGTTCCTTGGCCTGTGCGATAGCACCATTGTTGTCACAATATACGTCCAAAGGATTGGACGCGCCCTGAACCACACCAAGATCAATCAGGAGGTTCCTGATCCAAACAGTTTCCTTTGCCGCCTCTGAGGCAGCAATATACTCAGCCTCTGTTGTAGATGCAGACACCGTATCTTGCTTGTAACTCTTCCAGCTCACAGCCCCTCCGTTCATCACGAACACGTATCCAGATTGCGAACGAGAATCATCTGAGTCGGTGAGATAAATCGCATCCGTGTAACCCTTTACACTGAATTCCTCATCACCTCCATAAACTAGGAACATTTCCTTAGTATTTCTCAAGTAGTTAAGGATGTTTTTAACCGCTGCCCAGTGGGCTTCGCCAGGGTCAGCCTGGTATCTGCTCGTAACACTTAGAGCATAGGAAACATCTGGCCTAGTACAAATCATGGCATACATGATGGATCCGATTGCCGAAGCATATGGGATCACACTCATCCGACTTCGCTCATCAGTTGTCGAAGCACACCGAGTCTTGCTAAGTTTTATGCCATGGGACATCGGTAAGAATCCCTTCTTGGACTTTTCCATTTTGAATTTCTTCAAAACCTTGTCCAGATAAGTACTCTGACTCAATCCAATGAGCCGCCTTGATCTATCTCTATAGATCCTGATTCCTAATATGTAAGTCGCCTCACCCAAATCCTTCATTGAGAAACTCCTTTCCAATGACTCTTTGGTTTCTTGCAACATCATGACATCATTTCCAATCAGTAATATGTCCTCCAAATATAAGATTAGAAAGTTTACTTTGCTCCCACTAAACTTCTTGTATAAACAAGAATCATGATCACTCTTATGAAGCCAAACGATTTGACTACCTCATCAAAGCGAATGTTCCAACTCCGAGATGCTTGCTTCAACCCATAAATGGATTTCTGAAGTTTGCATACCTTGTCAGCATTAGCTGGATCGACAAAACCTTCGGGCTGTATCATATACACGTCCTCAGTTAAATTTCCATTAAGGAAAGCTGTCTTGACATCCATCTGCCATATCTCATAGTCGAAATAGGCTGCTATGGCTAACATGATCGGAATTGATTTAAGCATCGCTACGGGCGAGAAGGTCTCGTCGTAGTCAACTCCTTGAACTTGTCGGAACCCCTTCGCGACAAGTCGTGCTTTATAGACGGAAATATTTCCATCCATATCAATTTTCTTCTTAAAGTCCCATTTGCACTCGACGGGTCTCGCACGGTTAGGCAGATCAACCAAATTCCAAACTTGGTTTTCATCCATGGACTTTAACTCGGATCTCATGGCTCCAAGCCATGACTCGGAATCAGATCCCACCATCGCTTCCGATAAAGTTGCCGGCTCATTACTGTCTAACAGTAAAACATCTCGAGCACTCTGTAATCTGGCAGATCTCCGAGGTTCAGGTGCTGTAACCGGTGTAGGTACCACGACCGACTCAGCCTCCAAGGCCATTGCCGACTCGCCCCTAGCTGGTTCTTCTCGAATTTCTTCGAGTTGCACCGTGCTTCCACTGACTTCCCGACTGAGAAACTCTTTCTCAAGCAAGACACCGTTCCGAGCGACAAACACTTTGCCCTCTTCCCGGTTGTAGAAGTAGTACCCCAAGGTTTCCCTCGGATACCCCACGAAAATACACTTATCCGACTTGGGCGTGAGCTTGTCCGACTGAAGTCGCTTGACAAATGCTTCACAACCCCAAATCTTAAGAAAAGACAAACTTGGCTTTTTACCAGTCCACATCTCATGTGGTGTCTTCTCTACTGACTTTGATGGTACTCTGTTTAGTGTGAAACCTGCAGTTTCTAGACAATAACCCCAAAATGATAAAGGTAGATCTGCCCGACTCATCATTGATCGTACCATGTCCAACAAGGTCCGATTTCTCCGTTCCGATACACCGTTTCTCTGCGGTGTACCCGGCGGAGTGAGTTGAGGAACTATTCCACAACTCTTTAGATGGTCATCAAACTCATGGCTCATGTACTCGCCTCCACGGTCCGACCGTAGAAACTTTATTTTCTTGCCGAGTTGATTTTGTACCTCACTCTGGAATTCCTTGAACTTTTCAAAGGCTTCCGACTTGTGTTTCATTAAATAGATATATCCATATCTACTCAAATCATCAGTGAAGGTAATGAAGTACTCATAACCACCTCTGGCTGTCGTGCTCATTGGACCACATACATCACTATGTATTAGTTCTAACAAGTCAGACGCCCTTTCATAACTCCTTGCAAAAGGTGTCTTGGTCATTTTGCCTAGTAGGCATGATTCGCATGTCTCGAATGACTCTAAGTCGAACGAAGTTAGAAGTCCATCATCATGGAGCTTCTTCATGCGTTTCCAACTTATATGACCAAGCCGACAGTGCCAAAAGTAAGTCATATTCAGATCATTTGGTTTCAACCTTTTAACATTTATGTTATAGACCGATTCACTATCAAGATTTAAAATAAATAACCCGTTCTGAACGGGTGCAAAGACATGAAACATATCTTTCAAATATAAAGAACAACCATTATTCTTAATATTCGACTCATAACCTTGTCTCATCAAACATGAGACGGAAATAATGTTTCGACTAAGCGCTGGAACATAATAACAATTATTTAGTTCCAAAATAAATCCTGAAGGTAAATGAAGTTGCATCGTGCCGACTTCCAACGCAGCGACTCTCGCCTTGTTGCCGACCCGAATATCAACCTCTCCTCTTGCCACGCTCCTAGTTCTTACCAGTCCCTGCAACGAGTTGCATATGTGAATAACTGATCCGGTATCATATACCCAAGAACTATTAGGCGCATCAGCAAGATAAATGTCTATAACACTGCACACAAGTGTACCTGAGTCGGAAGTCATACCTCCACTCTTGGCTCTGTCAGCCAAATACTTGGTGCAGTTCCTCTTCCAGTGGACGTCCTGCTTGCAATAGAAGCAATTGGCTCCGGCTGTAGGAGAAGGCTTAGTCTTTGAGGAAGCACTCTGGACAGGGCCATGGGCGCTACCTCCTGACTTATCCTTCTTCTTCTTAGTCCAAGAACTCTTCTTGAACTTAGCCTTATTATGCACCATCAACACTTAACTGGCGCCTTTCTTGATATCAGCCTCTGCCGTTTTGAGCATCCCATGTAATTCAGTGATACTCTTATCCATACCATGCATATGGTAGTTCGAGATGAACGAACCATACGCACTAGGAAGAGAGTTCAGAATTATATCAGTAACGAACTCTTCGTTAATTGGGACGCGCAGCCGATCCAGAGACTGAATGTAACCAATCAACTTGATTACATGCAGACTCAGTGGATCGCCATCTTTCAGTTTACAGCCCAGCAAAGCTTGAGAGACTTGATACCTCTCGGTCTATGCCTGAGCCTGGAACATACTTTTGAGGCTTTCGATCATATCGTAGGCCTGAACATTCTCGAACTGCTGCTGCAAGTCCGGTTCCATGTGTGCAAGCATAAGACAGCTAATTTCCGTAGACTCATCTCTAGTCTTACGGTAGGCATTCATGACAGCGACAGTCGCATCGTCATCTGGCTCTTCTGGAAGTGGAGTTTCTAGAACATGTTCTTTCTTGTCATGCTTGAGGACTATCCTCAGATTACGATTCCAGTTGGTGAAATTAGTTCCATTAAGCTTATCTTTCTCTAGGATTGACCTCAACGCAAACGCGGACAACTGAGGAAGGTTGCTAGGTGCCATTGATCTACAACAGAAAATACGGAAAAACACTTAAGACATGTATTCATAAAAGAGCAGGCATATTAAACGCTTTAATACTTATGCTCCCACTAGAACCAACATCCCTCCGATGGTTGCTAAGTGATTCAAGATCCTAAATAAGTAAGCCGACTAGTGAGTTTTAGCATCACTGCTAGCCGTCAAGTGATCTAGATAGGCAACACCTTGCCAATCGTATCCAATACGACTCCTGTTAGTTGGGTGACATCACATGTCTCGGCTCCCAACCTACCGAGCCCCGAGCCCCACAACCGTTGTGATGGACTTGTCTAGATTACCAAGTGCTTCTGCTTGTAAGAGTCCGACTCAAACCCACCTAACCGGAAAGAATTGGTAGCACCTCAATTTTATGAGCCCACTACCAAGAATGTCCGACTTGTGATGGTGCAGCACTGGCGGGGCGACCGACTAGACCTTCTTTGAGGGATTAAAGAATCTACCAACTATCTAAATAGAGGTAAATAGAGACATAACAATAACACAAATAAAGCAATTATAATGTGAAATGGTATGGCTCTCTTCATGGTGATCTCCATCTCCACAAAGCTTGTAAGTCGACTCGTGCCAACTCTTGTCACGTGCCATCTTACTCCATGTAGCCGACTTGTACATCGACTTGCATGCCACCGGGTTCTCCAACAAGGTACACTAGCTAGTAAATAAAAAATTTACATAGAGAATCCGACACGCAGGTCGTTGTACAATAAAATGACAGCACCTAGACTCCAACCGGCTGACAAGAACATGATACGCAGATCATGTATGGATTACACACATCACATGCACATAAGCCATACCATTCACAACTTCCTGCAAAAACTAGTTATGCATAGACACGATATCTACCGGCGTTGTGAAACTCGTAACGACATCTAAGGCGCTACGACAGGGCGAAGCCGGCGGTCCCGAGATCTGATCTGTATTCCGATCATGGATTTCTTCATCGGATAAAACGATTTTACCCGAATCGGATCCGTATTCCGATTCGACCAAACTCTTTGATCTTCGATCACCGCAACTGGATTTATGTGTCACGGTATACCCCGATGGCGGAAACCGACCGGTAGGGGTATGTTGTTTCACGACCTTAGCAGTATGATCACGGAAACCTGATCATCCATTAACCCCGAGTACGATTGATCCAATCAACCTTGTACAAAACCGATCTATCTCATAGAACGACCACCAAAACAGCAATAAGATCACATCTAACGCTAACTACATATCACATATGTACGGATCTCGGGCCTAATACCAGAAACTACCGCTCTGATACCACTGTTGGAACGCGTAGAGATAAACAAAAACTTTTCCTACGCGATGCTTCCAAGATCTAGCCGAGGTAGAAGGCCACGAGTATTACCACTAGACGTGCAGGTGCGGATTATCGATGCAGCGCGTCGGGGCAGTGCAGCCCCACGATCCGGTTCGTCCGATCCAATCCCTCGAACGTCGAAGTGCTGAACGTACAACACCTCTGCCGGTATCCACACGTACGAGAAGGAGCTCTGACGGCGGACTGCTAGGTCCGGTGCGGCGGCTGGACTGAGTGAGGCTAGGGTTCCCAACGCATGGGAGAGTGGACTAACGTGCCCGCTGGGCAACCTGGGCCCCTCTTTATATAGCGTATGGTAATGGGCTTCACAACACTTGTGACCCATTCCCTCTGTGAGTCCGACTCACAAAACCAGTCCATTTCCGGTTCGGGTCCAACCCGACCAATACTTGCTCCCGCTCTTAAGTGTGCGACCCTGCAGGCTCATGGCGACTTGGACACGATTGGAGTCCAACTCCCAATCGATCAATCGGTAGCGGCTCCTAGCAGAACGTGCCGACTCCCAAGTACCATTGAGTCATGACGACATACCTTTCAATGTGATATTCATCTTAGTCCCTTTTGCCTCACGATATACCTTGTCGAGCTATAGGCGATTTATCGTCATCCCTTAAATAGCTCAACTCTCTTCTCGATCTGTGACATGTGATTCATCTGACTAACTCTTAGTCAACCGACACAGTTAACACTTAACTGAGTCGCGCATGGCCATGCTTCCTGAATCATATCACTCGAGAGGGCCCAGAGAATATCTCTCCATTCGGAGGGGCAAAATCCCATCTTGATTATCCACATCACGCAGCTTGCTTCTCATTCGACCCAAACTCTGCCTTTATAGTTGCCTTGTCACAGAACAACGTTTGACAGAACCTAAGTCGGTGATCCACAACTCGGATTGTGCGACAACCTCGGGTCTAAGGATTACATTGATTGAGACATGCAAATGACGACTTGATCGTTGCATCTCAATGTGGGTCAGTCCGACTTGCTAAACTCTTTAGCCAAGTCCGTGAACGTTGGAATGGCATCACCATGCCCATGACAAGTGGAACCGTGTCATCAGCCAACACTCACATTAGTCTAGGGTGTGTGTCCAGCACAACCTAAATGACCAAGGACAATCTAGTATGAACAACATGAATATATAGTTCCACAATCGAATCACATATTCAATGACATATATCAGATGTTCAAAACAAGGACAACTTAATAACTTTATGAATACAGTGGGAATTACATCATACATGATTGCCTCTAGGGCATATTCCCAACATAAGTCCCGGCTAGCTGCAGGCTCGCAACCCGGCACTTGGGGGCTACAGTACCTCGATTTTAATTAAATTGAGAACAAAAGCATAGTAATCCTCGGTTTATAATTCCATTATAAACCGACCCTTGGGGGCTACAGCTATACAGGTTACAGTTATTTAGGTTACAGTTATTCAGGTTACAAGCTATTCAGTCTATTACTATTTAGTTGCAAGTTTTCAATATGAACTAGAAGATTGAGGGCTTCAGGCCATGAATATCAAGGTTACCTCATATTTCTGTTTCAGAAACTCTATAATACCATCAGCGCGGCGCCGGTTCTCAGAAAGTTCTTGAGTAAGCGTGTCAAAGCTTTGGCCTTCAATGTTAAGGCTAGGAGTAGGTCTCTTGTCTTCTGGCTTCACTTTCAAGTCCTCAGTGACTTTGGAGAGAACTGTAGACGGTCTAGTAACCTCAACGGCCTGAGAACCGGTTATGACCACATTCGGGTCTTGAACATTTGCCTCTTCAACCGGAGGATCATTACCCGGAATATCATCAACCGGGTTCACCTCTTCTTCGTGCTCTTCAGCCATAACGTCCATATGACCCGGCGATGGAGCAGCCGGTTCATCATTCACTTCTTCAAGGTTCTTCTCTTCAACATTTACAGAGGGAGCAGCGGAGGAAACAGAGTTTACTTTTAATACAGCCTGAGTTCTGTTGCAAAAGGAAAAGCTCTGAGTTATATTGCAAGATTAAGATATTAGCAATGAAAAAATCAGGGAATGAAAGTTAACTTACCCAGAGTTGATGGAAAATGAACTAGCCCCGCTGAAATGGGACGAGTCTGAGTTCGGGGAATCTGAATGAAAAGAACGACTCAGTTCTAGCCTCATTTGTCCGGCTAAGGGGTGTGAAGCAGTGGGAGAAACCCGGATTTTGTAGACCCGACGAGTAGGATATTTCTCAGGAAAACCTGTTTCTAACTCGCTGGAGCTAGAGCTCCGGGTCCTTCTTCTCTTGCTGCCCTCCTCATCCTCCTGCGTTTTCTGTGTGTGTGAGGATGGATTCAAAGGATTTTTTGACAGTCTAGAGATAGGCACCTTTGCGACGGCCTGCCGGGTCCTCTTCTGGCCTACGGGGCACTCCTCAGCCACCAGGTTGGAACCGGCAATGGAAGTAGAGGGGTTGAAATCCGGCATGGCCTGATCCGGAACTTCATGACCCATTTCTTCTTCACCAGCCTGGCCCCCGTCTAACCCGGTAACTTCCTGTTCTGCCTGCTCGTCCTGCGAGTAATCAGCGTCAGCGAATTGGTTGTGCAACTGACCGAGGGAATCAAATTCAGAAACCTCTTCCTCGTCATCGCTTTGCTCTTCTGATTCTTCATCTTCAGGTGGTGAAGCCGGTTCTTCTGTAGTAGCCCCAAAAGGGTCATTAGCCTATGAACTGGAACAACGGCGAGGTTAGAACTTGCGCAGTCAAAAGAATGAAAGATACAAACATACAAAGATATGGAAACTTACGGGAGGAGCCGAGTTAGAGGAGCTAAAGGGCTCTAGACCAACTTCGAAGAATTTGTCTTGCTTCAGTCCAATCAGGAGTTTCACGGAGGTTATCATCTCAGACTTAGAAACTATAGACTCAGAATATCACATAGAATCTGTTGAACCGGTATACTCATGGAATAACCGGTTCCTGATAAGTACTCTGACTCAATCCAATGAGCCGCCTTGATCTATCTCTATAGATCCTGATTCCTAATATGTAAGTCGCCTCACCCAAATCCTTCATTGAGAAACTCCTTTCCAATGACTCTTTGGTTTCTTGCAACATCATGACATCATTTCCAATCAGTAATATGTCCTCCAAATATAAGATTAGAAAGTTTACTTTGCTCCCACTAAACTTCTTGTATAAACAAGAATCATGATCACTCTTATGAAGCCAAACGATTTGACTACCTCATCAAAGCGAATGTTCCAACTCCGAGATGCTTGCTTCAACCCATAAATGGATTTCTGAAGTTTGCATACCTTGTCAGCATTAGCTGGATCGACAAAACCTTCGGGCTGTATCATATACACGTCCTCAGTTAAATTTCCATTAAGGAAAGCTGTCTTGACATCCATCTGCCATATCTCATAGTCGAAATAGGCTGCTATGGCTAACATGATCCGAATTGATTTAAGCATCGCTACGGGCGAGAAGGTCTCGTCGTAGTCAACTCCTTGAACTTGTCGGAACCCCTTCGCGACAAGTCGTGCTTTATAGACGGAAATATTTCCATCCATATCAATTTTCTTCTTAAAGTCCCATTTGCACTCGACGGGTCTCGCACCGTTAGGCAGATCAACCAAATTCCAAACTTGGTTTTCATCCATGGACTTTAACTCGGATCTCATGGCTCCAAGCCATGACTCGAAATCAGATCCCACCATCGCTTCCGATAAAGTTGCCGGCTCATTACTGTCTAACAGTAAAACATCTCGAGCACTCTGTAATCTGGCAGATCTCCGAGGTTCAGGTGCTGTAACCGGTGTAGGTACCACGACCGACTCAGCCTCCAAGGCCATTGCCGACTCGCCCCTAGCTGGTTCTTCTCGAATTTCTTCGAGTTGCACCGTGCTTCCACTGACTTCCCGACTGAGAAACTCTTTCTCAAGCAAGACACCGTTCCGAGCGACAAACACTTTGCCCTCTTCCCGGTTGTAGAAGTAGTACCCCAAGGTTTCCCTCGGATACCCCACGAAAATACACTTATCCGACTTGGGCGTGAGCTTGTCCGACTGAAGTCGCTTGACAAATGCTTCACAACCCCAAATCTTAAGAAAAGACAAACTTGGCTTTTTACCAGTCCACATCTCATGTGGTGTCTTCTCTACTGACTTTGATGGTACTCTGTTTAGTGTGAAACCTGCAGTTTCTAGACAATAACCCCAAAATGATAAAGGTAGATCTGCCCGACTCATCATTGATCGTACCATGTCCAACAAGGTCCGATTTCTCCGTTCCGATACACCGTTTCTCTGCGGTGTACCCGGCGGAGTGAGTTGAGGAACTATTCCACAACTCTTTAGATGGTCATCAAACTCATGGCTCATGTACTCGCCTCCACGGTCCGACCGTAGAAACTTTATTTTCTTGCCGAGTTGATTTTGTACCTCACTCTGGAATTCCTTGAACTTTTCAAAGGCTTCCGACTTGTGTTTCATTAAATAGATATATCCATATCTACTCAAATCATCAGTGAAGGTAATGAAGTACTCATAACCACCTCTGGCTGTCGTGCTCATTGGACCACATACATCACTATGTATTAGTTCTAACAAGTCAGACGCCCTTTCATAACTCCTTGCAAAAGGTGTCTTGGTCATTTTGCCTAGTAGGCATGATTCGCATGTCTCGAATGACTCTAAGTCGAACGAAGTTAGAAGTCCATCATCATGGAGCTTCTTCATGCGTTTCCAACTTATATGACCAAGCCGACAGTGCCAAAAGTAAGTCATATTCAGATCATTTGGTTTTAACCTTTTAACATTTATGTTATAGACCGATTCACTATCAAGATTTAAAATAAATAACCCGTTCTGAACGGGTGCAAAGACATGAAACATATCTTTCAAATATAAAGAACAACCATTATTCTTAATATTCGACTCATAACCTTGTCTCATCAAACATGAGGCGGAAATAATGTTTCGACTAAGCGCTGGAACATAATAACAATTATTTAGTTCCAAAATAAATCCTGAAGGTAAATGAAGTTGTATCGTGCCGACTTCCAACGCAGCGACTCTCGCCTTGTTGCCGACCCGAATATCAACCTCTCCTCTTGCCACGCTCCTAGTTCTTACCAGTCCCTGCAACGAGTTGCATATGTGAATAACTGATCCGGTATCATATACCCAAGAACTATTAGGCGCATCAGCAAGATAAATGTCTATAACATTGCACACAAGTGTACCTGAGTCGGAAGTCATACCTCCACTCTTGGCTCTGTCAGCCAAATACTTGGTGCAGTTCCTCTTCCAGTGGACGTCCTGCTTGCAATAGAAGCAATTGGCTCCGGCTGTAGGAGAAGGCTTAGTCTTTGAGGAAGCACTCTGGACAGGGCCATGGGCGCTACCTCCTGACTTATCCTTCTTCTTCTTAGTCCAAGAACTCTTCTTGAACTTAGCCTTATTATGCACCATCAACACTTAACTGGCGCCTTTCTTGATATCAGCCTCTGCCGTTTTGAGCATCCCATGTAATTCAGTGATACTCTTATCCATACCATGCATATGGTAGTTCGAGATGAACGAACCATACGCACTAGGAAGAGAGTTCAGAATTATATCAGTAACGAACTCTTCGTTAATTGGGACGCGCAGCCGATCCAGAGACTGAATGTAACCAATCATCTTGATTACATGCAGACTCAGTGGATCGCCATCTTTCAGTTTACAGCCCAGCAAAGCTTGAGAGACTTGATACCTCTCGGTCTATGCCTGAGCCTGGAACATACTTTTGAGGCTTTCGATCATATCGTAGGCCTGAACATTCTCGAACTGCTGCTGCAAGTCCGGTTCCATGTGTGCAAGCATAAGACAGCTAATTTCCGTAGACTCATCTCTAGTCTTACGGTAGGCATTCATGACAGCGACAGTCGCATCGTCATCTGGCTCTTCTGGAAGTGGAGTTTCTAGAACATGTTCTTTCTTGTCATGCTTGAGGACTATCCTCAGATTACGATTCCAGTTGGTGAAATTAGTTCCATTAAGCTTATCTTTCTCTAGGATTGACCTCAACGCAAACGCGGACAACTGAGGAAGGTTGCTAGGTGCCATTGATCTACAACAGAAAATACGGAAAAACACTTAAGACATGTATTCATAAAAGAGCAGGCATATTAAACGCTTTAATACTTATGCTCCCACTAGAACCAACATCCCTCCGATGGTTGCTAAGTGATTCAAGATCCTAAATAAGTAAGCCGACTAGTGAGTTTTAGCATCACTGCTAGCCGTCAAGTGATCTAGATAGGCAACACCTTGCCAATCGTATCCAATACGACTCCTGTTAGTTGGGTGACATCACATGTCTCGGCTCCCAACCTACCGAGCCCCGAGCCCCACAACCGTTGTGATGGACTTGTCTAGATTACCAAGTGCTTCTGCTTGTAAGAGTCCGACTCAAACCCACCTAACCGGAAAGAATTGGTAGCACCTCAATTTTATGAGCCCACTACCAAGAATGTCCGACTTGTGATGGTGCAGCACTGGCGGAAAGAGGGTGCGGAAAGATGGCGACTCCTTCTCTAGGAGGCGCTCATGGCGACTCCGAAGAGATCTAGGGTTTTAGCCTCCCCTCTCTGACAATCATCACTCCGGCACTGTCGTCCTCCTCCCCTACGGCATCTGCCACTCCGGCATTGTCGTCCACCCCTTTCTCTATCATGACCAAGGCAAAGTTTCTTTTTGATCGCTCTTGTTGGCGTTGGAGGGCGATTTTCTCCACCGAGGTAGATCTCAAGTTCAATCCCATTTACGTGGGTTTTGTTCTGTTAGATACGAAGGACAAGAGGATCCAACTTGTAGATCAAGTGGGCTTTGTGCTTGATCAACGTTTTCTCAAGGTACGTGAGAGCATTCATCCTGGATCTGAGATCCAATTTTCTTGTCATCGTGCCAGGGTTCAAGATCGTTTGGTTCCACGTAATGGCTCTCTTCTGGATCATTCTAATGCCATCGTTCCTATATTGGATGCGGATTCTCTGGTGCCGCTTTTGGATCGGAATCCTATTGACCCTTCGGTGGGTTTAGTTCATGTAGCTAAGGTTTTAGACCTGGATTTTTCTAGAGGTCTAGCTCTTTCTAAGGAAGTCCGATTACTTTTCGGATCGGATGTTCATGCTACTACGAATTACGGCGCTTTCAAAATGGTGGTATCTTTTGGCCGTGCTGCTTTCAAAATTGATGAAAATACTGTTGCTTTAGCCCTTGAAGCGGTGATTGGAGGTTATTGTGGCTCTTTGAATGTTACTTGTCTCCATGATCGAGTTTTCTCTTTTGAGGTCTCATCTAAGGAGGTTGGCTTTCATATTATGAAGATTAAATGGTACTCTTGCTTTCATTTCAAGTGTTATTTTCATATTTGGAGTTTCGGTGGTCCAAATTGGATGTCTGAATTAAAAAGGTGGAATCACGATCAGGCAAATGAGTGGACTTTTGTCACGAGGAAAAAGAAGGTAAAATCTAAACGATACAAGCCTTTACTTAAACCTTCTGCTACTCGTGCACCAACTGCTCCTCTCACGACTCCTAATAATATTGGTTCTGATATTGATCGTGAGTTGCCTGCAATTAAGTTTGGATCGTTTGAACCTGGTCTTCATGTTGCAAAGTCTGCTACGGATCCTATTCCTGTGGCCCCTGTCGTGGCCCCTGTGCCCGTTGATGATGGATTTGACAAATTAATTGATAAATTGGCGGCCCAGGTACGGCCTTGCTCTAACTGCCTCTCAGCTAAACATGCAACGGAAGAGTGTACGGGCCGGATTCGGTGTTGGTCTTGTTCACGCTCGGGCCATATCCGCAGAAACTGCCCGGGAATTAATGGAACTCTGCGCTGGGTAGTTAAATCGTCAAATATTGGAACCGAGGAGTCCCCTACCTCTGTTCTATCCCCTGCCCCCGCCACTGTTCCAGGAAAACCCTCGTCGGAATCGCCTCTCGAATCGCAACCACCACCAACAATGGCGAACTTCCCTTGTGATCCGACTCGGTTCATCCCGGCTGGGATGCATGTTGAGGAGCCCCGGGCGGGCGAGGAGCGGCCTGCTCGCCTCTACATCACCTCCTCCGCGGCTCCTCCTCGCCGGCATGAATCCTGGGCCATTGCTCAGCTTGTTCCTCGGCCTCCGGTTGAAGAACTCGACGACATTCTGCAACAGATCGACGATTATATCTTTCAAGAGCTGCATCTGCAAGTTGTCTCCTTCTCGGAGAGCGCTGTTGGAGTTGGCATGTACCGCATGGCGGACCAGGTTGCCAGAGATTGCCTGGTACACTCTCCACCATTTATTTTTCCTGATGGTAGGATGTTATCCTTCGTAAGGCATGACGAAGGAGAGAATGTTAGAGCAACTACTTACACCAGAACTGGTTGGATTATGATTTTAAATGTGCACATGGACTATCGAACTGACGAATTTCTTCGTGAGATTGTGTCCAAGTTTGGCAAGCTCCGGACCTGGTGGAGGGAGGATGCTTCCCCCGTTCGTACCCTTCTCAAGGTTACGTATGGTGGCGGTTCCGATATCCCCCGCTCGATTGTGATTCGGGAGGTCCAGCGATACGGTGGTCACGTAGTCTCCTGGACCTGCCCTGTTTTTATCTTGAGCAATGATGCTGCTGACGCTCTGCCTGGGGATGAAGATCTTCTTCCTCCTGGAGGCAACCCGCATTCAGCTTTTGGTGCACCAGAGGTTCCAGTTTCTGAGGCTTGGGTGCCACCGATCCAGCCTGTACCACAGCAGGGAGGCTGGGGTGACTGGAACAATGAGGAGCAGGGGAAAATGCGGCGCAGGATGATCCTGTCGATCAGGCCCCGGAACCTGAACAGGTGCAGTCCTCTGTCTCCGTTCAGTTCTCTGGCGCCTCTATGGACTCAATGAATGTTGCACGAGCTGAAGGTCCAGAGCAATTTGTGGAGTTGCAGCAACAAGTGGAACAAAACCAGCTGGCTATTGTTCCTTCTGTTCCACCCCTCCCTGAGATTGCTGCAGGTCAGAACAATGACGTTCAGATCCTTCAAGTCTTGCTGCCTGATCCTGTGGTGGAGTGGTCCAGATACTTTCTGGAACACAAATCAAGGTTCATCTTTGACAGGAGATTTGAATTTCTATCGTCGTTGCTGCCTTTGGAGGTGCTAGTCTCCTCTGCTGCCCCTGTTCCTATGTTGCTGGATTCCTGCCCTGTTGATCCTGAACCAGTGACTCTTGAGCCTTCTACCAAGAAAAGGACTAGGAAGGTGTCGGCTCCGCTAGTCCTTGAGGAGCGTCGAGTGACGAGAAGCCTTGCAAAGAATGCTGGTTTCCGGGTTTTGCCTGCTACTGACAAGCCAGAACCTAGGAAAAAAGCAAAGTCTTCTCGTCCCCAAGCTTCTCCAGGGGGAGTGCCCCCTTTCACTCCTGTTGCTGTTCTGCCCAGGGCGGGAAGCATGCTCCAGATTGATGATTCAGAAATAACTGTGGAGAAGCTTGAAGCTTCTCCAAAGAAGCACACTAGCTCTTCAAGTTCTGATGATTAGTGGGCCTTGTTTCTATCTTATGGGCCTGTTTGGTCCCTGGAGTTGTTGCTGGTCTTTTTTGATACATTTTGTTATGATGAATGACATATGTACTGCACTATGGATATGGTTATTATCTTTTGGTTATCTACTATGCTGGTCTTTTATGATTACCAGCAGCTTTGATTTCTTTCTGTTATTCCATGGATAATACGGCCTATTTGAATTTGGATTGGATTGTTTTTGATTGGAATGTGAGAGGCCTCAATGATAAACCTAAAAGAGAAGCAGTCTATAATAAAATTGAGGAAAGTCAGGCTTCTGTCATTTGCTTACAGGAGACTAAATGCCAGGATTTTGACCATTCCTTTATTAGGTCGTTCTGTCCTAAAAGGTTTGATCAATTTGCCTTTTCTCCCTCTGTTGGAGCTTCTGGAGGTATAATTGTGCTATGGAATAGTTCCATTTTCAATGGAGAGTTATTAGAAGTTCATCGTTCTGCCATTCACATTAAATTCACATCCATTCACAATTCGGTTTCTTGGAATTTGGTGAATGTTTATGGCCCTTGCAAGGGGGTGGAAAGAGAAGAATTTATTAACTGGTTATATAATCTTTCCATTCCTATTCATCAGAACTGGATGATTCTTGGCGATTTTAATTTCATTAGATCGCTGGATAATAGAAATAAACCGGGGGCTGACCTTAATGATATGTTTATCTTTAATGATGTCATTAGCCATCTGGGTTTATTGGAACTGCCTGTTAAAGGTAGGAATTTCACTTGGTCCAATATGCAAAGTGATCCTCTTTTGGTCCAACTAGATTGGTTTTTTACTTCATGTCAGTGGACACTGGATTTTCCTAATACTATGGTGTTACCCATGTCAAAAATCACTTCTAACCACTTTCCTTGTTCTGTTAAAATTGGAACAAACATTCCAAAGGCAAAGATCTTTCGGTTCGAAAATCATTGGGTTAATCAACCTGGTTTCATTGACCTTGTGACTAAGATTTGGAATACTCCAGTTATGGCCAAATCAATTACCTCCAAAATCACTGCTAAATTAAAGAATCTTAGGTATGTTTTGAAGGATTGGGGAAGGAATCTATCTCAGCTGAAGATTCTTATTGAAATGAGTAGTAAAGTGATTTTGTTCCTGGACCAATTGGAACATGTGAGGAAGTTGAGTGTTCCTGAATTTAATTTCAGACTTATTGTTAAAAAGCACATCAAAAATTTGCTTGCTATGCAGTCTGATTACTGGAAGCAACGATGTACTATTCGATGAGCTAAGCTTTCTGGTGAAAATACTAAATACTTTCATGCCAGAGCCACTGAGAGGTTTAGGCGCAATTCTATTCCATCCATCTCAGATGCTTCCGGGAATTTGTTGGTGGATCATATGGACAAAGCTGCTGCTTTTTGGTCATGTTTTAGGAACGGAATGGGTGTCTCTTGCCCACCCATGACTGATACAGATTTGTCTGTTTTCTTGCCTGTGGTTGAGGGTTTAGAGATCTTGGCTAATCCTTTCACTGTTGAGGAGATTGAGGGTGTTGTAAAACACCTAAAACCTGATCGTGCGCCTGGCCCAGATGGTTTTACAGGGCTATTTATTAATCACTGCTGGAGTATAATAAAAGAGGATTTTATCAAACTCTGCAATGAATTTCACAGTGCTAAGATCTCTTTGGAGAGTATTAATGGCTCTTTCATTACTCTTATTCCAAAGACTAATTCTCCTGAGACAGTGAATGATTTCATACCTATTTCTCTGACCAATACTTGTTTGAAATTTATCACTAAGATTCTGGATAATCGTTTCCAAGATAAAATGTTTGGATGTATCCATGCTAATCAATATGGGTTCATCAAATCCAGAACTATTCAAGATTGTCTGGCCTGGTGTTTTGAATACATTTACCAGTGTAAACATTCTAAACAGAAAGTGGTGATTTTCAAGATTGATTTTGAGAAAGCTTTCGATACCATTGAGCACTCTGCTATTCTGCAAATCTTGAGATATAAGGGGTTCCCTCCCTTAGTGATAAAATGGGTCAAGGAAATTCTTGCCTCTGGATCATCGTCGGTCCTGTTAAATGGTGTTCCTGGCAAACCTTTTGTCTGCAAAAGAGGTGTCAGGCAGGGTGATCCATTGTCACCAATTCTTTATGTGTTGGGTGGGGATCTGCTGCAAAGTATTGTTAATTTGGCCCTAAGAGAAGAAAGACTCCGGTTGCCAATTCCAATAGGTGGAGATTTTCCTATTGTTCAATATGCTGATGACACTTTAGTCATATTACCTGCTGAACTGACACAATTGTTGGTATTTAAAGATTTGCTTAACCTTTATGCCCATATCACTGGGTTAAAGGTGAACTATAACTAGTCTTCTATGATACGAATCAATCTATCACAGCAGGAAACTGTTGATCTGGATTCTGTTCTGGATTGTACTGTGGCCTCTATACCCTTTACATATTTAGGATTGCCCATGGGAACCACTAAACCAACTATCAAGGATTTTGCACCACTAATTGACAGAATTGAGAGGAGACTTTCTGCTACAGTCTCGTTTCTTTCCTATGGGGATAGTTTGGTTCTTGTGAATTCGGTTCTATCCTCCTTGCCCTCATATTACATGTGCACACTTGTAATACCTAAAGGTGTCATTGACATAATTGATAAAGCAAGGAGGAGATGCTTATGGAGGAAGGACAAAAATAAGCAAAGAGTGAATTCTTTAGCTGCTTGGGATATCGTATGCAGGCCCAAAAAAAAGGAGGATTAGGGATCATAAATCTTCAGATTCAAAATAGAGCTCTACTTCTGAAATTCTTGGCAAAATTCTATAACTCTATGGATATCCCTTAGGTCCATTTAGTCAAGAATTCCTATTATTTTCAGATAGTACCACATGCTGTGACTTCCTGTGGCTCTTTCTGGTGGAGAGGTGTTATGCAACTAGCTGATACTTGGTGCTCATTATCTTCTTGCATTATGGGAAATGGATTTACTGGGCTTTTCTGGAAAGATTCGTGGATAGGACAACCTTTGGCACTAAAATTCCCGAGATTATTCTCCTTTGCCAAGGATCCTTTGTCCTCAGTAAGAGATTTAATAATGATGACAGATCTCTTGGATGCTTTTCATTTGCCGTTTTCATATGAAGCTTTCCAGGAGTATACTGATCTGCAAGTCATTGTGCATAATGTTCAGTTGAATGACAGTGAGGACAGTTGGAGATGCAATTTCAATAAAGGGGTATATACTTCAAGTAAATTCTACCAACTACAATTTCTCATTTGCCTCCTGATGGGCCTGCAAATTGGATCTGGAAATCCAAATGCATGAAAAAGCATAAATTCTTTGCTTGGTTGATTCTCAAAGATAGGATTAATACAAAGGATATGATCAAAAGAAGGAACTGGAAGATTGAAGGCACTGATCACTGTGTTCTTTGTTGGACACGTTGCCATGAGGACTAGATCCATCTGTTCTTTCAATGTGTTTTTAGCTCTCGGATTTGGAACTATTTGCAAATCAGCTGGAGTGATAACACACTTGTGCAAAATCTTAAGCTTGCAAAAAAGTCTTTCAAAGGACCTTGTTTCACCGAGATAGTAATTCTTGCTTGCTGGAACATTTGGAAGCAGAGGAATGGAGTCATTTTTAAATCGGAAAGACATTCCTTTATGGGATGGAAAGTGGGCTTCTTGTTAGATCTCCTTATGCTTAAGCATAGCTTGAGTGCTTCTGTGGCTGCTGACTTAGCTTTATGGATTAATTCCCTAAATTAGATAGCCTGGTATAGACTGCCTTAGTCTATTCCATGTATATTTGTACATATCTGTAACTGTAATACTCTTGGTTGGCAATAAAGGGCTGTGGGGGACTCCCCTGCAGTAGAAAATGTTTCAAAAAAAAATATGGTAGACAACCCAGAATATATGGAGCTAGTATGGTTCGTTGTGGTATGCTAACATATACAGGAGAACCCTATTCCCTTGCTGAGGCATTGGATAATTCTGCATGGCGAGAGGCAATGCAAGAAGTGTACAATGCACTTCTTCAAAACAAGACGTGGCATCTTGTTCCCCCTCGCAAGGATAAAAACTTCATTGACTGCAAATGGGTATATCCCATTAAGGGGAAAGCAGATAGCTCTATTGATAGGTATAAAGCACGTCTGGTTGCAAAGGGTTTTAAGCAAAGATATGGTTTAGATTATGAGGACACTTTTAGTCCTGTTGTTAAAGCTGCAACCATTCGCATAGTTTTTTCTATTTCTGTTTCAAGGGGATCGAAATTACGACAGCTAGATGTCAAGAACGCGTTTTTTCATGGCATTCTGGAAGAGGAGGTATATATGAAACAACCCCCAGGTTTGAAAATTCCGCTGCACCTGATCACATATGCAAACTTGATAAAGCCCTCTATGGATTGAAACAAGGTCCAAGAGCATGGTTCTCTCAGCTGAGTTCCAAACTTCATGACTTTGGTTTCACATCCTCCAAGGCTGATAATTCATTGTTTGTTTATCACAAAGGAGGCATTATTATATTTGTTCTAATTTATGTGGATGACATTATTGTGACCAGTTCTTCAGATGAAGCAATTTCTCTCTTGGTTCAAGATCTCAATAAATGCTTTTCTATTAAGGATCTTGGTGATTTGCACTTCTTCTTAGGTATTTAGGTGAAGAAATTGGAGAATGGTTTGTTGCTGACACAAGCAAACTGTGCCGCAGACTTGCTCACTCGGGTTGGTATGCACCACTGTAAGCCTGCACCTATGATGCTACGCCTCAATGATGCCTTGATAGCGTGTTGGGAACCCCAAGAGGAGGGTATGATGAGTGCAGCAGTAAGAATTTCCCTCAGTTAAGAACCAAGGTTATCAATCCAGTAGGAGGAAGAGGATCTTCGGAAGGTTGATGCCACTGACGGTGGTGCTGTCTCACCAGTGTCAGCAACAACGCGGAACCTTCACACAACACAACCAAAATACTTTGTCCCAATGGTACAGTGAGGTTATCAATCTCACCGGTCTTGCTGGAAACAAAGATTAGACGTATAGTGTGGAAAATAATGTATGCTTGCAGTAAGTAAAGAAAGCAGGAAATTGTAGTGGTTTGTTTAACAGTGTAAGAAAATGGACCGGGGTTCATAGCTTCACTAGTGGCGTCTCTCCATAAAAGATAGCATGTTGAGTGAACAAATTACAGCTAGGCAATTGACAAATAAAGGTTGCACCGTAGTGCACATCCATGACATGATGACTACTATGATATTTAGTGCGGGCATTACAACAATATACATAGACCGTAATCCAACTGCATCTATGACTAAAAATCCACCCACAGGTTATCATTCGAACCCCCTTAGGTATTAAGTTGCAAACAACAGATAATTGCATTAAACAATGTGTGTAATGTAAGCAATGATTGTACACGCGGACACTCACACCACTGTTTTCTCCCTAGTGGCAACAACACATCCTCCCCCGTCACGTTTCTGTCACTCGAGCATAGGCGAAAAGGAGGCATGAACCCACTATCGAGCATAAATACTCCCTCTTGGAGTCACTAGCAACTACTTGGCCAGAGCAACCACTAGCAACGAAAAGCATGCAAGATCACAAATAACATATGCAATAAAAGACTATAATCAACATGGCATAAGTTCAATATTCATCGGATCCCAACAAACACAGCACATAGAGTTACATAAGAACAATCTCGATCATGTTAGGCAGCTCACGAGATCTAAACATTGAGGCATAGAAGGAGAATACAACCATCTATCTACTGCTATGGACCCGTATTCCAAGGATGAACTACTCACGCATCACTCCGGAGGCGGGCATGGTGATGAAGAGGCCTCCGGTGATGATCTTTTCTCCGGCAGGGTGCCGGGAGATAGCTTCAGAACCCCCCTGATCTAGGGTTGACGATGACGGCGGCTGTGGAATTTTCGAGGATATTTGATCAGGTATCTAGGGTTTTCCATCCGGGGGGGAATAAATAGTTGAAAGGCAGAGGCGGTGGAGCCCTGGGGGCCCCACACCACCCCCTGGCGCGGACAAGGGGGCGCGCCACCCCATGGTGTGGGTCCCCTGCTGCCCCTCTTCGACTCCTCTTCGGTCTTCTGAATGCTCCCGGGGAAATAGGAACTTCAGGCTTTGTGGGGTCCAATTCCGAGAATATTTCCAGAACAACTTTTCTGAAATAAAAAACAGCATAAAACAGGGAACTGGCACTTGACATCTTGTTAATAGGTTAGTCCCGGAAAATCGATAAAAATGGCATAAAGAAGAGAGAAAACATGTAGCAATTGGCAGAATATCATCATGGAACATCAGAAATTATAGATACGTTGGATACATATCAATCATCCCCAAGCTTAGTTCCTACTCGTCCTTGAGTAGGTAAACGAGAAAACAATAATTTCTGAGGTGACATGCTACTAACATAAACTTGATCATAAAAAATTTAAAAGCATATGTAAGTTGAGATCATAGAACTTTTAACACAAACATAATAAATAGAACTTTAATAATAAAGCATAGCAATCACTTTGCATCATGAGAAGTATCTCAAATAAAAGGTCATGAATAACAATGCAAAGAAAGATATACGTTTGTTTCAAGTATAGAGAAAGCATGGCAAAGTGATATTTTTCTAGTCCTTAAGAGTGGGGCAAAACATAAATTCCATGACACCTTTAAAGTTCATGAGGAATACTAGAGAAAATAATTTGAGAACAAGTAATACCACATCATGAATCAATTAATAATGTTTATGGGACAAATGCACATAAAACTCAGAATGGCAAAAATGCTCTCTCAACTGTGCATAAAGGTAGAATATGGAGACTCAACATAAAAGTAAAAGAAAGGCCCTTCGCAGAGGGAAGCAGGGATCACTCATGTGCTAGAGCTTTTTATTTTATTAAACAGAGGTATTAAAAGTTTCACACTGAGTGTCTATATTTTGGGAGATGTATGCTAAAGTCAACAAATGGTAAACAAAAAATACAGTACATCACAAGCCAAATAGATTCACAAGAGCGGCTCCCATATGGAGGATGCATCTGGGTAGAAGGTCATCCCTCTTTCTCTTTTGTTTACACAATTATGCTTTGACTGATAAATCAGGGGCAAAAATAGTGAAGAGATTTTGTGTGTATTAATTTGGGGCTGGGCACCCCGCTGCCAGCTCTTCTATCATTTGGATAAGCGGATGAAGCCACTAGTCCAGGGTGTGAAATACAATCAACAAGTTAGATAAAGATTCTCTATTTACGTCCTCATGAGCAAAAACAGAAACATAAAGCATGAGCAATTTACTTGGAGTGGCAGTTAAATACCACATGTAGGTAGGTATGGTGGACACAATGGGAAAACTTGGTTTTAGGGAGTTGGATGCACGAGTAGAGCTCATACTCAGTACAGGTGGAGGCTAGCAAAAGACAGGGAGCGACAAATCAAGGGAGCATAAGAGCCATAATCATGCATAGCGACATAAACATCATTAATTAAAGGATAAGCAGTATCACAAGTTCAAAAACTAAATAATCATAAAGACTATTAGTGACTGGTTCATAGTCCTAAACTTGGTGTGAGCATGCGCCAAGTCAACCAAATAAAACATTCGAAAGAGAATAGCATAAATTTATGCTTTAACATGACAAGAACAATTCATGAATCTTTCAATGGAACATTAAACACTCTCAGATATTTGAGGCTAATCATGCTACTCAATAACCACAAGGATTTAAAACTAAAATAACATCTAGCATGATACGAAAAAGTTCTAGCCACAGTCTATACAAGCTTCTACTTGCACCATTAAAAATTCTACTTTAAGCAGCAGTTTCTTCTCCCAACAAGCACCATACAAGATATGTTTTAACAAAAATGCTCTTAATGATAAAACAAGCAAAAAATGAGAGTACTCACATAACACTACTAAAACTAACAGTTCTGATATGAGATGCATGCAAAACAGGATCTAAATAAATGCAGCAGCCAGACAAAAATTAAGAATACAAAGTATTCCCATGAAAAAGTGGAGCGTGTCACTCACCAATAAAAGAATGCTAGGTCCAACCAATCTTATTGCAAAAAAAAATGAAAGCAAAAAATAAAAGGTGCTCCAAGTAAATCACATAAGATGTGACTGAATAAAAATATAGTTTCACTAGAAGTGACCTGATAATTTGTTGATGAAGAAGGGGATGCCTTGGGAATCCCCAAGCTTAGACGCTTGAGTATTCTTGAAATTTGTTGGGATGTACCTCCGGGGCATCCCCAATCTTAGACTCTTCACTCTTCTTGATCACGTTATATCATCCTCTTCTCTTGACCCTTGAAAACTTCCTCCACACCAAACTTCTCACAATCTTCATTAGCAACGTTAGTGCAATCGAAATAATAAATTCACATGGTTCAGTTTCAAAACAATCCTAACACTCAAAAACACATTATCTACTGTCACAACTTCTTTTAAAACTCTTTTTCTCAAAAGAACACCAAAAGAAAGAGATTAAGATGCAAATGCAATTATTGGCAGAAATCTGTCAAAACAGGACAACATGTAAAGATGATTTTTTTTTTCGAAAATCTTCTGTTGCTCAAATCAAAAAGTGGTCAACTAAGAAATGTTGCGTATACAGCCCAGGATTACGCGCAAAAAAACTCAGGTCATTTTTAATTTTCTGTGATTTTATACGGAATTAACAATGGGTAGAAGAAATCTGTTTCCTGTGCAGAAATCCGAAATATAGCCTCCACTTTCCACTGGAGGCTTTACTTGGCTCAACAAAAACACAAAAGAAAAGATACAGCTTGGTTTCTAAGTAAATATACAACACCCGGGTGCAAAGAAAACAAAAGAAAACGAAGGAAAACGGGTTGAAAACGGAGAAATAAAATGGGTTGTCTCCCGGTAGCGCTTTTCTTTAACGCCTTTCAGCTAGGCATAGAAAGCAATTCAAGTATTTTCAAGTGAAGAAGTATCAGCATCATAACTTGCTCTAATAGTAGAGTCATAAGGTAGCTTCATTCTCTTTCTAGGAAAGTGTTCCATACCTTTCTCGAGTGGGAATTCATATTTAATACTCCCCTCTTTCATATCAATAACAGCACCAACAGTTCTAAGAAAAGGTCTTCCCAAAACAATAGGATAAGAAGCATTGCATTCAATGTTCATAACAACAAAATAAACAGGGACAAGGTTATTGTTAACCATAATAAGAACATCATCAATTCTACCTAAAGGTTTCTTCTTAGCATTATCAGCAAGATGAACATCCAAATAACAGTGTTCCAACAGTGGTAGATCAAGAATATCATAAAGCTTCTTAGGCATAACAGAGATACTGGCATCAAGATCACACAAAGCATTGCAATAAAAATCATTTACTTTTATCTTAATAATGGGTTCCCAACCATCATCTAATTTCCTAGGGATAGATGTTTCAAGTTTCAGCTTTTCCTCTCTAACTTTCATGAGAGCATTGGTAACATGTTTAGTAAAGGCCATATTCATGGCACTAGCATTGGAACTTCTAGCAAGATTTTGTAGGAACATAATAACTTCAGAGATATTGCAATCATCAAAATCAATATTATTATCATCAAAAGTAATGGGACCATTATCTCCCACATCTCTAAAAAATTCAACACTTTTATCACAAGCAATTTCAGCAATTTGAGGCAATTTAGCACGTTTCACCAAAGGGGTGGAGACTTTGTTAACACCAACTACTTTATCATTGATAGTAGGAGGTTTACTAGAACTTGGAGCTTCATTTTTACTAGTGGTGGTGATAGTGCAAACTTTAACAATATTATTCTTTTTAGCCAATTCATCTTCTGCTTCCCACCTAGCACGTAATTCAGCCATCAATCTAACATTATTATCAATTTGAACTTGGATGGCATTCAAAGTTTTACTCTCTTTAATATCATGTGGCAAAACCTTTAGTTTTAGAAAATCAACAATCAATAGCTAGGCTATCTACTTTAGAGGCAAGAACATCTATTTTACCAAGCTTTTCCTCAACAGATTTATTAAAAGCAGTTTGTGTGCTAATAAATTCTCTAAGCATGTTTTCAAGACCAGAGGTAGAGATTTTATTATTATTGTAGGAATTTCCATAATAATTACCATAACCATTATTAGGAGGATAGGGCTTATAATTGTTTCCACCAAAATTATTTCTATAAGCATTATTGTTAAAATTATTATTTCTAATAAAGTTCACATCAACATGCTCTTATTGAGCAACCAAAGAAGCTAAAGGAACATTATTTGGATCAACTTGAGCTTTACCATTAACAAGCATAGACATAATAGCATCAAGCCTTTCCCTCAAAGAGGAGGTTTCCTCAAAAGAATTTACCTTCTTACCTTGTTGAGCTCTCTCAGTGTGCCACTCTGAAAAATTTATCATCATATCATCAAGAAACTTTGTTGCATTGCCCAAAGTGATGGACATAAAGGTACCTCCAGCAGCTGAATCCAATAGGTTTCTTGAGGGGAAATTCAGTCCTGCATAAAAGGTTTGTATAATCATCCAAGTAGTCAGTCCATGAGTGGGACAATTCTTCACCATCGTTTTCATTCTTTCCCAAGCTTTAGAAACATGTTCATTGTCATATTTTTTAAAATTCATTATGCCACTTCTCAGGGATATAATATTAGCAGGAGGATAATATTTTCCAATGAAAGCATCTTTACACTTAGTCCATGAATCAATACTATTTCTAGGCAAAGATAGCAACCATTCTTTAGCTCTTCCTCTCAAAGAGAAAGTAAATAATTTCAGTTTAATAATATCTCCATCCACATCTTTATATTTTTGCATCTCACATAGTTCAACAAAATTATTAAGGTGAGCAGCAACATCATAAGTACTAACACCAGAAAATTTCTCTTTCATAACAAGATTTAATAAAGCAGGTTTAATTTCATATAAAGCAGCAGTAGGAGCAGGTGGAGAAATAGGTGTGCAAATAAAATCATTGTTGTTTGTGCTAGTGAAGTCACACAACTTAGTATTCTCAGAGGAACTCATTTTAGCAGAATAAAAGAAAACAAATAAATAATAGCTATAAAGTAAACTAATTTTTTGTGTGTGCTTTTTATATAAAGAAGCAAAACAAGACAAAAATAAAAACAAGAAAATAAACAAAATAAAGATGTTGAGAGTGAGAGACTCCCCTTGCCAGAAGACTTCTTTCTCCCCGGCAACGGCGCCAGAAATTTCCTTGATGTTACGCCTCAATAATGCCTTGATAGTGTATTGGGAACCCCAAGAGGAGGGTATGATGAGTGCAGCAGTAAGAATTTCCCTCAGTTAAAAACCAAGGTTATCAATCTAGTAGGAGAAAAAGGATTTTCGGAAGGTTGATGCCACTGGCGGTGGTGATGGCTCACCGGTGTCAGCAACAACGCAGAACCTGCACACAACACAACCAAAATACTTTGTCCCAACGGTACAGTGAGGTTATGAATCTCACCGGTCTTGCTAAAAACAAAGATTAGACGTATAGTATGGAAAATAATGTATGCTTTCAGTAAGTAAAGAAAGCAAGAAATTGTAGTGGTTTGTTTAACAGTGTAAGAAAATGGACCGGGTTCATAGTTTCACTAGTGGTGTCTCTCCATAAAAGATAGCATGTTGGGTGAACAAATTACAGCTAGGCAATTGACAAATAAAGTTTTCACCGTAGTGCACAATCCATGACATGATGACTACTATGATATTTAGTGTGGGCATTACAACAAGATACATAGACCGTAATTCAACTGCATCTATGACTAAAAATCCACCCTCAGGTTATCATCTGAACCCCCTCGGGTATTAAGTAGAAAGCAACAAATAATTGCATTAAACAAAGTGTGTAATGTAAGAAATGATTATACACGCGGGAACTCACACCAATGTTTTCTCCCTAGTGGCAACAACACATCCTCCCCCGTCACGTTTCTGTCACTCGAGCACAGGCGAAAAGGAGGCATGGACCCACTATCGAGCATAAATACTCTCTCTTGGAGTCACTAGCAACTACTTGGCCAGAGCAACCACTAGCAACGGAAAGCATGCAAGATCACAAATAACATATGCAATAAAAGACTATAATCAACTTGGCATAAGTTCAATATTCATCGGATCCCAGCAAACACAGCACAGAGAATTACATAAGAACAATCTCGATCATGTTAGACAGCTCACGAGATCTAAACATGGAGGTATATGAGGAGAAGATAACCATCTAACTACAGCTACGGACCCATAGTCCAAGAATGAACTACTCACGCATCACTCCGGAGGCGGGCATGGTGATGAAGAGGCCTCCGGTGATGATCTCCTCTTCGGCAGGGTGCCGAGAGACAGCTTCAGAACCCCCCCCCCTCCCGATCTAGGGTTGACGCTGACGATGGATGTGGAACTTTTCGGAGATATTTGATCAGGTATCTAGGGTTTTCCATCCGGGGGGAATAAATAGGCGAAAGGGAAGAGGCGGTGGACCTCTGGGGGGGCCCACACCACCCCCTGGCGCGGACAAGGGGGAGCGCGCCACCCCATGATGTGGGCCCCCTAGTGCCCCTCTTCGACTCCTCTTTGGTCTTCTGGATGCTTCCGGGGGAAATAGGAACTTCGGGCTTTGTGGGGTCCAAATCCGAGAATATTTCCAGAACAACTTTTCTGAAATAAAAAACAGCAGAAAACATGGAACTGGCACTTGGCATCTTGTTAATAGTTTAGTTCCGGAAAATCGATAAAAATGACATAAAGAAGGGAGAAAACATGTAGCAATTGGCATAATATCATCATAGAGCATCAGAAATTATAGATACGTTGGAGACGTATCAATCTACACCCCTCTCATCCACAGAAAAATTATCTCTTCATGATGGTACACCTTTAGGACCTGATGACAGTACACAGTATCGAAGCATTGTTGGTGCTCTTCAATATTTGACACTTACACGTTCAGATTTATCATTTTCTGTCAACAAAGTATGCCAATACCTTCATGCTCCCACAAAAGTTCATTGGACAACAGTAAAATGGATTCTACGTTATGTTCAGGATACTTTACATCTTGGTCTCACATTTATTCGGTCATCTCACACACTGCTGAGTGCATTTTCAGACGCAGATTGGGCAGGATGCCTTGATGATCGTCGGTCCACGGGGGGATTTGCTATATTCCTTGGATTGAATATTGTCTCATGGAGTGCTCGTAAACAAGCTACAGTCTCCAGATCCAGTACTGAAGCAGAATATAAATCACTGGCAAATGCAACAGCTAAATTAATTTGGGTTGAAGCTCTTTTGACAGAGCTTGGTGTTAAATTGAAGAACAAGCCGTGTCTATGGTGTGACAACCTCGGTACTACGTATCTATCTGCAAATCCTATTTTCCATGCAGGCACAAAACATATTGGGATAAATTATCACTTTGTCAGAGAAATGGTAGCTAATAAAAGTCTTGAGATCAAATTTGTTTCTATCAAGGACCAAGTGGCTGATGGTTTTACCAAGACCCTTCCTTTTAGAGAATTAGCTGAGTTTAAATGTAATCTAAACTTGTCTACAGGTTTAGATTATGGGAGACTTTAGACATGTAAACCCTTATACGGTATGGTGTAGTACACCAACCATATAGGGTTCTCTGTATAAGCCTTCGAGGGCTACCCAGCTATATAAACACGAAACCCGAGTCTAATCCGGCATCGGTTCCTCCCACCGTTTTTTGATACCTCCGATATCTCGCGAAGCGTGGAAGGCGGCGTCGAGTCTGAACCCCGGGATAAATGCTCTCTGTTGTGGATCTTCAGCCTTGTTGGCTTGAGATCGGGCAAGTTGAGTCGTTGGAGCTGTCGGGTTTCATGGGTTTTGGATCATGTCTACCTCATAACTCATAAACTGGATCACTCTTGTTTCCTCTTTTTAAACTTAATGATACAAATACGCGCAGTTGGTATGTGGGTTCTCGAAAAAGAAAACTTTGGGCTAACTACTTGAAAGATAGCCCTTCTAAAAAATGGTCAAAACTTGAAAGTCAAATTCACGTGGATATGTTGAAGCCACGTCATGGAGTTGCAGGGGAGCTGCCTACTCTTGCCCATGAACCGAACGAACAAGGAAATAAACCAACAGGATTGCACCCGGCCGGCTGCCGCTGCGCGCGTGCGGCGCGCGTAAGTCGCCGCACGCCTCGATCGTGGGACGTACACGTACCCGTGGGTCGGCTGATTAGGGGCATCGTCCGGCTGGTGCACCGCCGGCGTTATGGCCCTGTGGCTGTGGTGTACTAGCACGATTGCCGTTCCTCCTAGCTAGGGCCACATGAATTTTCCCGTTCCAGCAGCTCCGTCATGACGTGCAGAATTAGCAACGTTAAGTCGTCGACGGGGACGGTGACCGGCGGTAGTACCGCTACGTTTAGCCCACCCTGACGGTCTGCGCATGCCACAGCATTTGAGTACGGGGACTGATCAGGCCGGAACGGCACGCCCGGCCCCGGACGTACTGCTCACGGCACGCGCGCGAGTGGGTTGCGGTGTCGCCGTCGGCAAGTCCGGCCGGGACGACCTGCTAATTAAAAAGAAAAAACTCGCCGGCCGAGCAGCGTCCTTCTACTCTGCATCTTCTGGCACACACCACAGATCAGAAGCAAATCCAAAGATAGAACGTGTACGCCAGATCTCCGTCGCGTCCATGAGTGTTTAAATCCCCGCGTGTACGCTACATACGCACGTACCGTACGTGCATGGACACCGTGCTGACGACGGTCGATCGGTCCCAACGTGAACGAGGCAATGCGGATGCGGTGGTTGGTGTTCAAGGGCAACACGTGGCCCTGTGCACCGCATCAGAATTCACCAGACACTGCAACACGGATGGTTTTCAGAGGCACAACAAAATGCCTTAAAAGATGTCTAAAATGCCTCAAATAATCATAGAAGGCATTTCAGAAAAATGCCACATAAAATAGGGTAGGGAAAGATCATTTAAGGCATTACTAAATAGTGCCTCAGAAAATTGATTTTTGTAGGCATATTTAATCATGCCTCTAAAGATTTTTTTTTTAAGGCACTATGTAACATGCCTTATATTGTTTTTGTAGGCACTATACAATAATGCCTCAAAAGTTCTTTTGAGGCATTAGACAAAAATGGCTCAAAAGATCAATCAAGGCATTAGGCAATGATGCCTCAAAAGATCAATAAAGGCATTAGGCAATGATGCCGCAAAAGATCAATCGAGGCATTAGTAAGTATTGCCTCAGAAAATCAATCTAGGCATTAGGAAGTATTGCCTCAAAAAAGCATTCTAGGCATTAGTAAATCATGCCTCAAAAAAACATTCGAGGCATGTTGCAATGGTGCCTTAAAAAACATTCTAGACATCAGACAATTTCAGTTCACGGTAATTTCGGCATACATATCAATTACAATCGGAGAATCATTCAAAGTAACAATCGACAGACATATCAATTACATGTCACAGAACCATCCTGTAAATCATTCAAAATTAATCGGAGAATCCATCCAGAACATTCTGTAGCATCACCCAACATGGTAAAAGGTGTCATAGAACCAATCCATCCAAAACCGACTATCTTGCTATATCTTCATAACACTCTCTGGCTTGGTAATGTCTCCGATCCATCCTGATGAGCCATATGTCCTCTTGCGACTACAAAATCAAAGTATTTTGATCTCTTGGTCAAATAACACAAGCTTCTGTATAATTTTCGAGTGCATAAAGTTCGAGAAAAACAAAATGAAAAAACTGGGAACAACAGTTTGCAATCATATGCTAGCAAAACCTGGGAGCAATCATATACTAGCAAAACCTGGGAGTAAACTATGCATAACCTGGGAGCAACCACATGCTGTCTACTGGGAGCAACCATATGCAAAAAAATTATGCATAACCACTGTGACCAATATGCAAGCAAAGCCTAGGAGCAACCACATGCTGTCTACTGGGAGCAACCATATGCAAAAAAATTATGCATAACCACTGTGACCAATATGCAAGCAAAGCCTAGGAGCAACCACATGCTAGCAACCTGGGAGCAACCATATGCTAGCAAAATAATTATACATAACCTGGGAGCACATGTAAATCATGCTATAGCAACCAGGGACGTGTGTTAGTATCTCAAAAGTTATTTGGTATGTCAAAACCTGGGAGGAGCAACCATATGCAACAAAAACCAGGGAGCAACCTAGGAGCAACCATATGCTAGGAAAACTTTTGCATAAGTACCTGCCCTTATTTGTGTAGCTTGTGAAGAACTGGCATTTGCACCATCTGTCGCAATCGCATCACTGTGACTTCTCTTTTTCTTTTTCTTGTCTTCACACATTTTGCGATGACAAAGCTCCGGCTCTGTGATCAAATTGATCTGCAATACAATGTCTGCATTAGATATGCATTAAGGAAGTACCAACAATATGCAATACAATGTATGCATCAGATTGATCTTACATTGATCCTGGGCCATGGAATGCACCTGGTTGTAGCACCTCTCAAAGTTTTCATTCGTCCATAAGCGCGTGGCAACCTTGTTTCGTTTCTCATGACGTAGTTAACCAAGACCTCTACATAATCGGACAAAGGTTTGCCATCTGACCCTAATGCATTCTCGTCTGTATTTTGGACTGTTCCCATTGCTGCTAGGACCAAACTGTTTGGGGACCTGAGCGACACCTCCATTCCTCGTTTGATTACCTCAGCTTTCCTATCCGATACAGATTTGAGCCATTCAGCCTTATTAGCTTCTGCTTTTTCCTATTTCACTTTTACAATATCGGGTACCTTCATTTGGTAGATGGTAACTGTTAGGATGCAGCAAGTATTACTAGCTAGCTCTAGCTTGGCTCAGTCTAGCAAAGTATTTCTTGAGGCAGGAAGTGTCATGTTACCTCTTTACTCTTTTCCGATGCAGCCTTCCGATCTTCGATATTAGAAGGTTCAATTTTATTGTCTTGAGGTAGCTTGGGTGTCTTCAAAATACAAAGTGCACTTGTTAGGCTGCAGCACTTCAAAATTTTAATATGGAAAAGTCCAACAGAGTGTCATGTTACCTCTTGTTTCTTCAACTGCATTTCTTTCCTTTTCTTTTTGGTCTTGTCCACTTCAACACATGGATCAACTTGAGCTTTAACACGTGTAGTTGGAATTGCATCTGTTTGCAATGTACTCTGTTGCTTGGAAACTCCCCTCCCTTCCACATCTTCAACATCTTGGGTTGGATTCTGTTTTTGTGAAGCTTCGAACAACACCATCATTTGATTGCACTTATTCATCACCATTTCATTCTGCTCTTTCATCGTGTCATTCTGCGCTTTCAAATACTTTTGGTTTTCCATCAGATTTCCAAGTATTCTTCGGAAATTCTTATTTTCCTCTTGGCTTTCCCACAATGCTGATATTACTTGGTCAATTTTTTTGGATCCCCTTCCACCAACAACGAGTCCAAAACCATGCCTTGTTGATGTCGTACCCTTTGAAAATAATGTGGAGTAAAGATCCTCTTCATGCGCTTCTTCTCCATGTAGCGATGAATCAGCTTCTAACTTCTCCTTGATCGTGCTCTCAAATTGCATGTTCCAACCATTGTCATTTCAGTTGAAAGAGATGACAGAATAAGCTGAAGTAATAAGTACTTACAATCTTGTCGACACTGAAGTCATCAACTGGATTTCCTTCTTTGTTTGTGTGGGTCACGCAATACAGCTCTGCACGGCTAACCCTTCTTCCGTGCTTTATTTCCTGCATAGAAACACACACTGAAAGTTCAGAGCTGCATATACTGCAAGTTTACATATGTTTTGTGGATATTCAAAAAAACTAACCAGTTGATCATGAACTACGGCAAATCCTCTCGATCCTGATGTATGGACTGCGTTGGCTTGAACATTTCTTGTGGGTTTATTCTTGCCACTAATAATCTGAGCCTTTTCAGTTTTCCAATATTTTACTAACCATTCCCACTGTTTGGGAGGGATCCTATCATTGCACCCTTTTGCAATATTCTCACTTATGGACTTGTTCCCATCAAAGTGCTTGCTCTTGATAACTGATTTGAAATCTTTCCATTTCTTGCTAGCAGATTTCAACACCCAGCCCTTGTGAGATTCGTCAATATTGAAGAATCCCTACATTTCCACATGTGAGAATGAAATCTTCATCAGAAATTTCAGTTTAGTAAGCAACCGCAAATAAATTCAGAGAGCAAAATCTCTGCTTGCACATAAGTTCAGTTAGCAAAGGGCATATTTTACCTTGACTGTATTCCAGAGCTTCTCCTTTTAAGATGTAGGAACTTTATTCCAATTGCTGGCTGCAAGAGATATTTCCTTCCCTTTGACCAAGTTTCCAACAAGGTTGGACAACTTGCTTGTCTTGGTGCCACAGGGCTGTCCAAGGCGGTTGAACATCAGATTGATCTTACTATTTGGTTCATGTTCATGCCAAAATCTCTTCAGTTTGGTAGGCCCTCTTTGACCTCTCTTTTTCTTTCCTGCAACAAATACAACAATGTTTAGTGTGCAACTCACATTTTGCATCTTTGGTGTTCAGGTGGTTAAACAACTTTATTTTATCAGATTTTGGTGTGAAACTCACCTTGTTCAATTTGTAATTCTTGAGTTTGGTGTGATTCTTCACTTTCAGGCTGAACTTCGCCATCTTGTGCTTCTTCACTTTCAGGCTGAGATTCATTATATTGCGTTTCTTCTTGCTGTCCTCCCATCATATCATCATAGTACTCATCCTCCTCCTCTTCTTGCTCTTCGTATATTGTGTCATTCTTAAATAGGAAAAACATGAACAGATTAATTGGCATATTTGACATGAAAAGTGACGTTGGACAAAGAATAAAGTGTTGCATTTCACTTACTTGTATTCCTGTTTTTGAAGCGAAACTTTGAAGACCAGAAAAAAATGTATCATTTCGAATTTCTTTACGTTGGAGACCAATCTGCTTCAGTTTACAATCCAGCTCATCATTCCTTCTCTCCTGACTTCCTAACATGCTTGTACCTGCAAGTCAAAAGAGCATATTAGTTGGCTGATTTCAAGATACCAGGTACAAGTAAAAAAACACATTAGTTGGCTGATTTCAATAGCAATGTTTTTTCATTGCACGGACACAGGTAACAAATGACAGCAAGCAAACTTCGTTTGGATCTTCATTCAATCAAAACAGGGGATACCTTGGTTCCAATTTGCAACTGCCCTACACTAACATAACTTTGCTTCCACAAAATTCCAACCTGGACCAACTACACAACGTACCAGTTATGCATACAACACTAGTACTGTAAATCACAGGAGGAAACTGCGAATACTCACCTAGTTTTTATCATCACTGTCATTAATAGACTTCATATCAAAGAAATCCCTAACGGGAGGAGACACAACAGCATGCCAATCTGGTTCTACGGGATCTTGCACATAGTACACTTGCTTGGCTTGGCTTGCAAGTATAAATGGTTCTGAAGATATACCACTCCCATCTTGCAAGTGATGGAAGTTCACCCGAGTTATTCCAAATTTTTGGTCCATCCATACTCCGCTAGGTTTAATCCAGACACACTTGAATGAGACAACTTGTGCTTCATTTGAATAGTTTAGTTCAACTATTTCTGTGATTCTACCATAATGCTGAACATCTCCATGGGCTGGTTTATCATCTTTGGCACATATCGATACCCCATCACACTGGGTGGATTTACCTTGTCCATGTTTTCTCGTATGGAAATGGCATCCATTTATTGAGTAACTATTATACCTCTTCACCATCATATATGGCTTTTGAGATAAAAGGAACACTTCTTCATGAACTCCAACCCCTTTCTTAATCTTTGAATTCACATGGTCTACAAACCATGTGTGGAAGTTGCTACGGTGGGCTGAATTCACACATATTTTTCTCTTATTTTTTCCATAAGATAATATGGCCAGATGCTTCCGCGTGTAACTGCTGATTTCAGGATAGTTGAAGAGAATACATTTTTGTGCCTGTGTCCATGACACATGATCTAATTCATCAACAGCAAAAGCAGACAAAGGGCGTCCAATTATCTTCAAGTATTGATATTTGGAAGCGCTTGAAGATTTGGAACCACTGTGATGTGCAGGTTGATTGAGCTTTGTACTAGCACCATGTAGATATCTAGAACAGAATGTCATGCTTTCATCAAAGATGTAGCCTTCTGCTATTGAACCTTCAGGGTGACTCCTTGTATGGACCTTATTCTTGAGATTTCCCATGTACATCTCAGGTGACCACATGTCTCTAAATTGTGCCGGTCCAGCAATCATAACTTCAGTTGCTAGGTGGATAACGAGATGCTCCATTATGTCAAAGAAGGTTGGAGGGAATATCTTCTCCAACTGACATAGAATTTCAGGTATGATTGCTTCCATCTTTTGCATCTCAACAACATTTATAACCTTCGCAAACACTACCTTGAAATAGTTGCTTAGCTGTATCAAGGGCAGAGCAACACTTTCAGGCATACTCCTACTAATGGCCAAGGGAAACAGATCTTGCATTATAATATGGATGTCATCGGTTTTAAGACCAACAAGTTTCTTTTCGTCCATCCTAACCTTGTCATACAAGTTCGAGGCATACCCATCAAGGAACCTAGCATACTTGATGACTTGCAAGAATATCTTCTTTGCATCTGAAATCATGTGGTACTGGGATTTTGGAAGTTCTGGTTTAGGTTGAGTCTCATCTACATGCAACTCTTCTCGTATGTTCATGCGTTTAAGATCACGTCTGACATTTATATTATCCTTGGTCCTCTTGTCAATATTGAGAATCGTGTTCACTATGTTGTCGAAAACATTCTTCTGAATGTGCATAGGATCCAAGTTATGCCGAACTAGCAACGTTTTCCAGTACTTCAACTGAAAGAATATGCTTCTCTTCTTGAATGTTGTTTCAACCGTGTGCTTGTCCTCTTGTTCACTCAAATCCTCGTCCTCCTCTTCCTCAAACCTTGGGCTCTTCCTCTTCCTCTTACTCTTACCTTTCTGACTCGGCTTCTTAGATTTCCCATAAACAACCTTCATGCCCTTTGTCATTTCTGAAATCTGAAGGCTTGATGGTTGGACAGGATGTTCTTGAAATTCAGTGGTCCCATCAAAGGAAGCAGCATCACTTCTAAATGGGTGATCGGCATCTAAGAACATTCTATGTCCAAGGTAGCACCTCTTGTGTCCATGTTTCAACCTTCTAGAGCATGTTTTTATCAAGCAGTGAGAGCAAGTAGCATTGCTTTCCCCACTTAAGAGGCCACGACCAAGCCAGTCAATAATCGTCCACAACAATGCAGCATATACTCTAAACTTCTTTCCAAAGGTAGCATCATATGTGAGCACACCTGTTTCCCATAGCTCTGCGAGCTCATCAACAACTAGTTGCAAGTACACATCAATATCTTTGCCCAGTGACTTCTTTCCAGGGATGATCACAGAGAGCATGAAATTGGACTGCTTCATGCAGACCCAAGGAGGGAAATTATATGGAATCAAGATTATGGGCCATATACTATAAGAAAGATTCATATTCCTATAGGGATTGAATCCATCCGCTGCCAAACCGAATCTGATATTTCTAGGTTCAGCACTAAACCACTCGTGTGTCATATCGAAGTGCTTCCAAGCAGGAGAGTCGGCAGGGTGCCTCATCAATCCATCCTTTGTGTGGCTATCGCTGTGCCAGCTCATAAGTGGTGAGGTTTTAGAAGACATGAACAACCTCCTAATTCTTTTCTTGAGTGGAAAATGTCTAACCACCTTTTCTGGCACCTTGCTGAACCTTTTGCCATCGACGCCGGTCTTGACTGTTTTCCATCGACTTCTTTCGCAAAATGGACATGAGTCGGCATTGGCATGTTGTCCTCTAAAAAGAATGCAATCATTAAAGCAGGCATGATGACTGTCATAACCTAGTCCAACAGCTCTAACAAATTTCTTCAGCTCGTGAAGATTTTTAGGAAGTGTTTCGCCTTCAGGCAATGCATCCCTAAATAATTCCAACATATCTTCAAAGACAGCATTGGACACTCTCCTCTTATTCTTGATGTTCAACAATCTTACTAGAAACTGCAACTTGGAAAACTTTTTGTAGCCCGCATACAACTCCTGACTTCCTTCCATTGATAGTGACCTAGAGGTTTCAGCAGCCTTATCACAATCATCCTCACTCTCTTCTTCAGAATCTGAATGTGCATCCAAACAAGTGCTATCATAGATTCCGAATCCATCCACCAATAGTTGGTCTATCTCATCAGCATCTCCACCACCGTCTCCATCAACATCTTCATTTGGTTCTTGGCTAGTACTAGGCTGAAATGTAGGTTCAATAGCACCTAAACACTCTCCATGAAATATCCAGGAGGTGTAGCCAGACATGAATCCATCACATATTAAATGTTCATAAACATCTTCTACACCTAGCCAATATCTGTTGCCACATTTTTTACATGGGCATAAGATCTGTCCATTTCTCCCGGAGTTCTTAACACCAAACTGAATAAACTCCATAACACCATCAGAATATCGTGCCGAAGACCTAGCTGAACCCATCCACTCTTTATCCATATCTGGCAGTTACAAATTAATCCAAACTGAATAAACTTTCATGTAGGAAGGTACAAATTACACATGGTTGCAGTATATACAACTATAGATAATGTACGCAGGTTAGGAGAAGATACTGAAAATATTTATTATTATGTGCCCGCAGAGATCTTGTTATTCATAGCTTTTCCTGGAATTCTATATTTCTCTACTTAGTAAATGTACGACCTTGTTCCAACTAGGAAGCAAACACGGAACTCTCGATTACCAGTTCCAAACAAAGCCTCCAACGGACCTGAATGCTGGAGGCCACTACTAATTTTTTAACTCGATGTAGATGACATTATGCTGACCAAGTGGGTACCGTAATATATTTTTAGGTAAAAGTGGCAGCTAATACTAGTACATAGGTACACTTAAACATTGCCAGACTCAGAAAAATGAACAGAAGCTACTGTCAAACAAAAGACTACCGCAAGACTATTGCCTCCTTGGAATATGCAGAAAGTGAGATCAGCGGTCCATATCAACCTGACGGCTTGAAATTGTAATGTTCGTTCAATGGTAGGTTTAGGTGGATATCTGCCTCAGAATGCTATTCTGGAATTTGTCGATGTTGGTCATCAAATGATCCTGGAAGCAGATTCTTCGGCTTTAGGTCTTATCTGAGGCATTGCAACAGAGTGTTTGGCTGTATTTGACGAGCTAAGTTCTTGCCTTGCCCTATTTAGTCACCCTTTCCTACCACTATTTTCATTCTCCTTGATCTCAACCACTTGTTTTTAAATGGTTGTAGGACAAGTGGTTGTTAGTAAGTCTACAACTGAACCACTTCTCAATTATCCTGGGGTGATTACCACTTTAGTTACATGAATACAAGCATCAGGGTATACTCGTTATGTACTCTAGTACCTTGGCACAGTACTGCGTGTATTCTGAATACAAGCATTTTATTGAAGAACTGCATTTTACAACATTCTGAATGCTCTCTCTGATCCATTTTAAATGTCGTAAGGTGCACTATTGATTTTTACTAGGCTAGTTATATCTCTCCAACACTTAATTTGGATTGGAAATGGCAAGCGGGTAACCTGGATCCCGGTACGCTATAGTACGCATCCCAATTGTATATACTCTCGATGGAGGCTCACCAGGTTCATCTCGATGGAGGAAGGACCGACGAGGATCGACGGCGGGGGCGATGAAGCGTGCGTGGTCGACAACGGGGGCGGTGGAGCGTGCGCGGTTGCCGGCGGAGCCAGTGGAGCGCTCGCGGTCGACGGCGGGGGCGGTGCAGCGTGCGTGGTCGACGGAGGAGCCAGTGGAGCACGCGCGGTAAACGGCGGGGGCGGTGGAGCGTGCGCGCTCGACGGCGGGGGCGGTGGAGGGCTCTGGATCCATGGCGATTTCGCCGTCGTGTTCCCCGTCTCCTCTCCTCGTTTTTTCCTTTTTTTTCGGTCTCACTCCTTCCGCACGGGGAAGTTGATTATTTTGTAAAAAACCCCTCGCAGAGCGACGGTGGGAGGACAAAGTAAGAGTAAGTGAAATACTCTAGGGAGATAAATGTAAAACGTACAGGTACATAGAGGAGAGCTCGTCGGTCTGTTTCGCATTCGATACCGATACCAATCCTTTCTAACCCTAGATCCGCCGGGAGGGCACCTCCTTCCGCCGCTGCAACACTGCATCCGCCGGGAGGGCACCTCCTTCCGCCGCCGCAACACTGGATACACCGGGAAGGCCCCTCCTTCCGCCGCCACTGGATCTCCTTTCCCGGTTAGTACTTCTCACCCCTCTTCGAGGACACCAACCTCTGCGCCATCCACACCAAGCGTGTCACCATCATGCCCAAGGACATCCAGCTCGCCCGCCGCATCCGTGGGGAAAGGGCCTAGGGTTCGGGTACTAGCTGTTCCTGCTGTGTGTCCATATGGATTTGTAGTCTTGTCTCTTCCGGGTCCCTGTGCTGAAATGAAACGAAATGAAATGATGTTATCCTGAATCTGTATGAAATGAAATGCAAATGATGTTATCCTGAATCTGTATGTCTGTATGCTGCATACTTTTGTGTTCTGCCGTCTTTCATCCCAAATTTAATAGCGCTAATTGGCCATGGATTTGATGTTCGTTCACTGTGCAGAGTGAATTATAGTTTGTTTGTTGCTTGAGGTGTCAGATGTTGGTTCTGTGTACAACTTGTTTGTTCCTCAGATTCTGCTTACGGTAGCTGCCAGTTTTATGTTGTTAACGATACCCTCATCTCTGCTGCTTTCCTTGCAATACATGTTTAACAGATGGACCCAGGTTGTTATTTCTATGTTGATTCATTGCTGTGAGATTTAGTGTTAAATTTTCCTTTCACTTGCCATCCATCTCTGTGAGAATTAGTGTGAAATTTCCCTTTTACCCGTTCTTTGACCATGGATTTGATGTTCATTCACTGTCCAGAGCGGTTTGTGGAAATGCTTCTTTTCTGTGTATCAACCAGTAGGCTACTCTAGGATGATTGATTGTGTTAGGCTGAAATGATGCTAGTGTCTTGATATTTTCACATGCTAAACCTAAGTTTCTTCTTTTTCTTTTCTGTGTTACTTGCCCCTTATATGAACAATCATATGGTTCTTTTCTGTGTATCAACCAGTAGGAGAAATGAAGTACACGGTTCGAGGGCCGGGCAATGAAGGAGGACGTTCTTTTGATTGGGTTTGCACTTTTGCAAACCATGTAGAGATGACTCCTGCTGAAGTGCAAGTCCTGAGAAAGAAAGCAAAGGACTACCCCATCCCTGACATTAAACATTATGTTTTCAACATGACGAAATCCTCGGTGATTCGGGGTAAATGCAAAATGGTATGCTTTCTTTGGCTCTTGGCCTGTCATTTTTTGCTTCATATACTTTTGTCCCTGAAATCAATACTTCTTTTATATTGTCTTGACCTTTTATTTTGTTGCCATCTAACAGGATTTTGGGAAAAGGTTCACTGTTCGCTACCTCGACAAGTACTTACTTCAGGGGTTCGAATCAATAGCCATTGAGGTTGTTGTGAACTGCAACAGGAGCAACAAACCAGTTTATGTTCGGATGGTGAAGGGAAAGAAGGGTGGCGCAATGATCACAAGAGGATGGCAAGATGTCGTCGACGAGTTTAGCTTGAAGCAGGAAGAGACTTGTATCTTCAGCTTCAGGGATCAAATTAACACAAGGTTCCAAGATCCTAATGCTAGGCTTAGGCTTGTCATTGTTCCACTTGATGAGTAATTGGACTTGTAAGTGCTAGTATGGATGCATCTGTTGGGCCTTTTGGACTGTCAACTGCTAGTATGTAAAGTATAACTTGTAGTAGTAAGTAGCACTGTGAACTACTGCCTTTTGGGATGTCAACTGCTGTTGGACTGCTAGTATGTAAGTAGCACTGTGAGCTACTGTCTTTTGGACTGTCAACCGCTAGTAGTATGTAAGTATAACTTCTATTAGGGAATGTCGGCTGTCAACTGCTATCTTTTATTGATTACTGAATTATTATGCCTGTTATTACCACTAGCAGCTGATTTTTGCAGGCATTTTTGGAAGTGCCTCAAAAGATCTTAGATTCAAAGGCATTCCAGGAAAATGCCTCAAAAGATCTTTCATTCAAAGGCATTTCAGAAAAATGCCTCAAAAGAACACTCTTTTAAGGCACTGGAATAAAATGCCTCAAAAGATTAATTTTTAGAGACGCCTATAAGTACAGTGTCTCAAATAATAATTTTTCCTGGCGTTTCCAAAAAAATGCCTCTAGCAAAGTGCCTGCAATAATCTACCGTGACATAGTGAGAGCTCGGCTCTTTCCGCCCGCCGTCGGCGTCGGGTCAAGTCCTTTACGACCGTGACGCCGCCGGGCCCGTGCGTGCCATGGCGTCCTGTAGTAGTACGGCTCAACGCACTGTAGCGTCTGTACGCCACCGATTCTGGACACCCAAACGGCCGCGACTCTCCCCCTGCAAGCCGGTCGAGGAGATCGGGTTCAGATCCTTGGAAGGAGATCCGATTTCGAACGGGCAATGATTCACGATGGTGCATACTAGCAGCACGCGCTGCTAAATAGTACACCAACCTTCTTTTTTGCGGTCTTTTCCGCTGTGCATACAGTAGTTACATGAAAAGCGCGCTTTTGGTGGAGTGATCAACATATTATACCTGCAGCGACATGTCGCGCCAACCACCTTGTCTTCCTTTTTGTTGGTGGTTCGGTTCGGATTGGACGCGATGAGAGCAGATGCAGAACCTAATTAAAGGCTATGCTTCCTGTGCAATCAACCTATAGGTAGCTAGGCGGTGGTGTGTCGTGTCTCCTCCGGGGGACGGATCATTTGGTGCTAATTCGCCCATCATGTGATGTGAATTGAAGTGAAGGCATCATCATCATGCTGCTGCAGCTGGTGCTTATTACCGGTTTACCGTGTGTGTCTGTGACTCTGGGCTGTGGCCGGTGAGCGGGTGGGCCGGGTGGGATGCAGTGGTACGGATGTTGAAACCAATGGTCACTGGACTTCGAAAAAACGAACGGTCTCCCACTCCTGTATGTGGCTTGGCCTGCTCAAAGTGACACTTTTTGGATATTGCAGATGCCGCGATGCCCTCAGCCAGCTGTTGTTGCGCTGTCCAGCTGCTGCTGCCGCGTCTCCTCGGCCATTTCTTTCACAATCAATAACACATATATTGATCTGAAGTGTAGCAGATAATACATGGTAGAAATACATTAGCTAACTATACAACAATTACAAAATAACGTTTAAAAGAAACTAGTAAATTTTCGAAATCTTCAATCTCTTTCTTTTTTCATAACATAATCTGGTACATTTCTGAAGGCAGTCATTGAACATAGAGACCATACCACAAACCAGTAAACACCATTGAGGGTTCTCCAATAATTCTGTTGAGTCGCAATGCCAAGACCGCGAGCACCTAAGCGGCCATTAAACTAATCAACCAACATCAGTAAGAGTACCAACACCGGTAATACAGGGAAAAACAACCGAACAGCCTAATCAACGACACTAGGAGCCGATAGTACGGATTACCATTGTCGAGGGCGTAGCAGTCGGGACAATCCTCCTCGCGGCAACCATGAGAAAAGATCTGAAACCGATCCGGCGAAGTAAGACTTTTTTTTTTGCGGGAAAAAAGGTATAACTTGACGCAACACGGTCAGTATAAAATAAAATAAAGAGAAATGCATATTGTTCAGCTTCTTTCTCCAATTGTTTCAGCGGTTGCTGCTGGAGCTTGAAACATGCACCGCACAAAACTGCCCATGCCAACCAAGGTTGTGAAGACCACAACAGCCACTCGCCGCTAACAACGATCAAATAAACGTACATGGAACATCGGCTGAGGACACACATAGGCAGCAGGACGGGTTTGCAATCCTCCACCACCAGTCCGAAGAGTTGGAGAAGCCGAACCTCACCGTGGACCCAAAAGAGTAAAGAGATCGAAGATGTCCCACCATAGACCAGCGAATAGTTTCGCTTGAACGACACACCAACTGGCAAGATCCAATGAAGATTAACATGTTTACATCACCTACCCTCATTGGTCCTTCGCCAACGCTAGAAATGTTGACGAGATAGGAATAGACCGGAGAAACCTTATTTCACTGCGCCGTCGTCGCCACCATCTCGTCGATGACGCTACAGAGACCCAAACCAACCTCTAACTTTAGTGACCTTGCAACAATGCTAAGCGTAGTTCCGAAATCCATACCCCTCCTATCGCCAGAGCAGCAAACGGAAGAGACAATCCCAGACGAAGAAGGCGAAGACAGAATGCAGCGGCTAGGGTTAAAGAGTGTGGTATTGACTATGGGCTAACGCAAACTTCGGTTTTAAAGTCCTCCGAAGGTGGGTGTTGACTCTAGAATAAAACTGGCATCAGAGTCTGTATTCAAAACAAGTACTGGTTTTAACAAGTGTTACTGGAGGGAGTGGTGTTGTTTGCATTCCGAGATGAAAGACGGTGTTGCTTGAATGGACTCTGATCAAGAGTACCAGGAGAGAAACAATACAGCTACTAGCACATCCCATCATTTGCAGAGAAATCTGAAGTAAACATTGACGCGAAAAAGAAAAGGTACACAGAAGGCTAATTCTCACATAGTGATCGCCTCAATCAATTTGGCATTTCAGATTCAGTAAAAACTAAAAAGAATCACGCTAGGAAATCATGCCACTTCCCGGCGCATCAGCCGAGGGGTACATGGTATAGTATCAGCAAATGGCCTTTCAACTAGAACACCTCAGCTAGCGCAGTGCGGCCTGTATACATTCCATCAGAATGCCTATACGTTGTTACTACCTAGACTAGCACTTCCCAGCAAACCCTGCCTTTCCCAGATGACAATACTATATACTCCGAGGAACTTGGCGTTATGTTCAGACTCCTTTTCAGCCGGAGGGACGATGGGCGGTTTGCTGCGCGTTAACAGTCGGAATCAGAGGTTCTTCCTCCGCTCAAGGAAAGAAGAGCTTCGAGTAGAGCAGCTCGTTCCAGGTGTCCTGGAGTCCTGGGAGGCACCAATGTGTGCAGTCCGCGTAGCTCTTGGGGTTCGCGATCTGCTCCGGGGTCAGCGGGTTCCACTGCTTCTTGTATATCTGGGTGTGTGCATCCTTGCGGTACTCAGACAGCTGGGTGATGTTGACAACCCCAACAGGGACCTTGGACGCGCTGAACACTTCTCCGATGACCCGCATCAGGCCCTTGCTAGTGCCCGGTCCCCAGTAAGACAAATCCTTGATTGGGGTAGTTTGGTTGTAGCAGTTCCCATCAGAATCATCACCCCAATCTTTGCTCCTAATGATACAAATCAGAAACATGACTTAGAACTTCAGATATCGATCAGCCAAGTGCAATGTAGTATAGGATGAGGCAATCATATGTTTTTTTATTAGCAGGGACATAGAACTAGTTTCTTGATAGAAAGATGAGAGCTTACGTGGTATGAGTGGGTGACATGGTGACAAAAAACACCCTTGAGCTTCTAGGGTTCATGTTCTTCTCGACCCATTTCACAACAGCATTCAGCACCATCCCATAGGCTTCCTCTGTTTCCATTTCTATGATGTCCTTACTCTTTTCTTCAAAAGAACCTTGCCTGAAAGAAACAAAAGTTCAGAACCTTTTTCTTTCAAACTCACTAGATGATTCATTGTAAATACCCTACTTTCCACTGCATTCATATAACTGATCACTGCCATCATGCACCTGTAATTTTTGTCCCTGGTTTGAATTCTCCACACTAACTATGTGTCTCATGTTTACTTGATAATATTATCTACTTTTGTGTTTTTACTCGCAAGATTTGATGTTCAGAGAAACATGACAATGGGATGTAAGGCGCAATATGTAAACGCAAAGTAACATTGATGCGCCCTTGAAATTTTAAGCTAGCTTCAAGTAAGTAACACCATGTAGCCATGTGGAAGGTGCAACTTACAGAATTTTCATCTTTTGTCCGGTCATCCACCAAAGGTAGGTATTGAATACCACAACGTCAGCTCCTTTCCAAAACTTGGCATGCTTTTCAATGGCTGTCCCTCTTACTATTCTATCCGCAACACGGTGCACAACAGCATCATCAGAATTTGATTCAGCGAGAAAGGGAGCCCAGTAGAACTCAATCGTGGCATTGTAGTCCTACAAAATGCAACAATAAGCATATTCAGTACAGGTGAACCTAGAGATAAAGGGTTTGCCATCAAGCTACAAAAAAACACCATGATGAAATCAAGATATAGAACTATAGATGATCATAATCTTGGGAGTTTGTTCCGTGTTGCCATATTCAGCAATCTTTAGGGTAGCCATCAAGCTACAAGAAACACCATGATGAAATCAAGATATAGAATTTTATATGTTCATAATCTCGGGGGTTTGTTCCTTGTTGACATTCTAGCAATCTTTAGTGTTGTTCCCAGTATGTTCATTGACCAACAAAAAGGTTCAGTGCAGTGCTTATTGAATTATGGCTTGCGCCGTTAATCTGTCATGTAAGAAAAATATGGGAATACATTTGCTATATAAACTGTGAGCACAAAACTTCGGTGTTGATAACATGTTCATTGGCAAAGCAAAAGGTTCGGTGCAGTGCTTATGCAAAAACATCAAAAAGAAAAGGGGATACCTTTGCTCTGAAAACTGTGAGAGAGTCAAATGTTTCCATGGATTTTGAGCTCTCGGGTATGGCCCGGTGCAGGAGGCAGACCAAGGACACATACTGCCCCCGGTTGAGAGAGTCTCCGACAAAGAGCATGCGCTTGCCCCGCAACATCTCGAGCATTAGAGTCGCATTGAAGCTGCAACACAAGCAATTTTCCAGTGTCAGATCGTGACACATAGTGGTAGTGCATATCAATATTAGCCAATAATACTACCAAATTCCATTTATAGATTTCACGGGGACTGATATTGTCATGCAATACTAGGACTGAGTTTAGTACTGGGAGTTGCTGATATCCTTCGATGAAACATTTACTTGGCTGATATTAACCCAGTGCCGACAGGCGAGTCCACAGTGACACATTTCCTCGAATAGCGCCACACTGTTTCGAGCGTGACCTCTAACTGTGCCCCATAGCCTACAGCGTTGTCGACGGGCGAAGGTTCAGACATCAAAATGGGAAACCAGAGACGACTCTCGCAGATATGGTCCCGGACGCACGCCCGTAACGTCGGGTATTTCAACATCGTTTTAATTCCCTACCCTCAAAGTGATCAGAATCGGGCTTAGGAAGGTGGTTCGACAGCGACGGAGCAACAACCATTCGCATGGGAGAAGAAAGCAAAGTGTAGTTAAGGAACCCAGCCCCGTCCATGTCCAGGCGGAGGGTCCATTGGAATAGCAATCCCACACGCGCACAAAAAGAGGAGGAACGAGGTTACGAGGATGCTCTCATCCCGGTGGCCCTGATGGGATCAGACCCGCCCCGTGCTCCCACGTGGGGTTCTGCTTGCCCGGGGAGGGGAGCACGCAGGGCCGGCAGCGAAGAGCTGGATGGATCCCTCATGTCATGTGCGACGCCATGATCGACGGACCAGGTGCGCTTGCCCTGCCCACCGACGCTCGCTCCCCTGTTGAGCCGGGCCTAACAATAACTACAGTAGGATCTGGTTCGTGTTGCCGTCCACACGCGCCCGGTAGTCGTCGCCGCGTGGACTCGAGTCGTGTCGTGTCGCTCGCGGCGCCCCCACCTCGGCGCGCCCTACCTACCGAACCCAACCCAACCCAACCCAACGGTGGGAAGTTCGCCTACCTCGGAGCGCCCGCGTACGTACGGCCGTCCGTCCAGCCGCTCTCGGTCTCGGACGGAACCGCGCGCGCGCGGCCAAAATCCCGCCGAACCAGCCTCGAAATCTCGCTGTTATTCATTCACCGTTGCGCTTGCTAACCGTAAAATCCTAACCGCCCGGCGGAAGAGCACGACGGGTTTGTTCGTTCCCGTCTGGTCGGCATCGCGCCCTGCTTTAGTAGATCGACTGGTTCTGCATACGGAAACTGTTCTTTCTATTCTCGATTTGTTGTTTCGCGGATCCGAAATCACAGTCGCCGTCGCTCAAAATCGCATCGAGAGTCAGGAGAAGGAGAATCGCTGGAGATGGTAATGTATTTTTTTTTACTACTACTGACCTTGGGAGGTCGCAGCCGCGGGGCTGCCAGCGCCAGTGGCGGTAGGCGGTGTCGGGGCGGCCGTGCTCCTTGCAGGTGAGCTGCGGCTGGATGTAGGGGCACTCCTCCTCCGGGTACAGCGGCCGCGCCGCCTCGTCGTACACCCACTCGCCCTGCGAGATGTCGCACCCCGCCGGCGCCGCGCCCGCCGCGAACGGCAGCCGCTCCTTGGCGGCGGCCCGCTTCTCGACTAACCCCACGCTGCCGACATAGGGCCGGGGCCGCGGCTGGGGCCCGATGTGGGTGCGGCGGCGTGGAGGCGGGTGGTGGAGGAAGGGCTTGTGGAGCGTGGAGGAGAAGTCCTTGAAGTAGAGGAGGGAGACGAAGGTGATGAAGGCGAGCGTGAGCGCGTAGGAGGTGAGGAACGGGGCCCGTCGCCCGTGGCCGTGCCCTCCGCCGGCCAGGCCGTGCCCGTGCCCGTGCTGCGCCTTCATCATCGCGAATCCTACCGATGCTAGATTGCTGCCGCCGGTAGCATGGATGGGCACGGTGCAATGGAGGTTCGGATGCGGGCTGCGGGGGAGGGATGATCGATGCGGCGATCTGATCTTGTTGTTTGTTTCTTGGCGAGGAATCTGGTTGGGGGATGTGGCAGTTGGGATCTGGGGGGGATAGAGCAGGTGTTCTTGGCTTTGTTGAGAAGAAGAGAGGGGAGGGAGAAGGTTTGCTGTGGGAACTGGAGCAGCTCGCTTTCAGGCAGCCTTGGGCCCTTGCAACTTTGTTGAGAAGTGGAGTAGGCTTGAATGCTGCGCGAGCGTGGCGTGGTGCGGTGTCCGTCCGACATGGTTTGTTTGTGGGAGGGTGGAGCGGAGGATAGTGGAGAGCGGCTCCATCTGAAAGTAGCCGAGTAAACATGGACTAGTAATTAATTACAGCGATTTGCTTTACTACTAGTAATTACTGCACTGCATGTTCATTCAGTAACCGTAAACAACGTCAGGGGTGTTTGAGTAAACAAACAGCTCCAGTTTAGTCAGTCACTTACCTACCTAGTTGAAAACAAAACAAAAAACAGCTTCCGCTCCTTGCTCTATCTTTATCGTCAACCAGCTGAGCTTGTTTACACATGATAAGCACTCACGCTAACGTGTACTACTGATGCAGGGTTTCAAATCGGGGTCGGGAGCCAGATCCCCGTTCCACGTGACCCTACTACTACTACTCCCTGGATGTTCAGGTCATCCACGCAACGCGTCTTGGATGATTAGTTTAGGCTCGTTGCTTCCGTTGCTGGACCTCCACTGCAGTTATGAGATCGATCCATCGGCCCATGATTAACCAAGTACTCTATAGTGCCTAAACTCGGACCACGCCCTCATTTTCAGGCAATTGCTCTGCCTAGTAGTACCAGGAGAGAAGCCATGTCCCGAACCGGCTGCTTTTCTCCTGAGATCGCGGAGACGCAAAGCCTGATTTTCGTGTGAAAATCGTAATGGATCAGTGGGTGTGGACCTGATCTTTTGCGTCGATCGCGCACGGCGACGTACCTAGTTTAGCTTGCAATCGGTGTCGGTGAGAGGTTGACCTGCTACCGTTTCAGGCACAAAAGAGGAGTTCATGGCCAAGAAAAAAAGCTAAAACGAGGAGTTTCTCTATCTTGCTCACACGCTTCTCAGTTTTCCATTTGGCAATACTCCACTCCGCCAGGCATGCCACAAAACCTTGATTACTGTACTACGGTGCAGACTAGCTAGTGGTGCGTGATTTTTTGGGCCAACAAGTGCTAATTCAACGACCCCGAGTCGGCACAACATTTGGCACGGACAGGTACTGCAGGCCAAACGTTCAGGCTACACGGAATTTTGGAGGGTGGCCGGCGTATGGTGACGACCCGGTACGAGGACTAACTAGTAACTACTACTCTACTCCCTCTGTATCAAAATACAAGAGCGTTTTCTAAACAACAGAAAAATTTTAGTGTCTAGATTCATGTGTATATAACAAATATCTTACATTTTGTTACGGAGGATACCACAATGCCGCTTCAACAAAATATGAAAAAACTTCCAACAGAAAGAGCACTAGTGTTCTCGCTATTTTTTTAAATTCAAATATTATATTTACGAGTTCTAAAAAAATATGGACGTAGTCAACAGTGTATCCCACAAACGTGTAAAATATAAATTTCGAATACAGACTATTATGGGCTGCATAAAAATAATAAAATCTGATAATTTTTAGATATTTGAAAATAGGCAGACTCACTTTTGTCATTTTTGTGTAATTCAAGATACAAAGTATTTGAATTTGAACTTTTTCACACTTGTGAAATCCACCATTGCCAACATCAAATTCTTTTTAGAAACTTAGAAATATGATTTTTCTATCGGATCAATCGAGCCCTGGAAGCCAAAAATCTCCATCCAAACAAACTTCAGGGGCTAAGAGCATCTCCAGCCGTTGGAACACCTCAGCCCTCAGGACCATCGCCGAAACCAAAAATGACACGTCTTGGGGCAAAAAATGCTTCCGCCGGATGAAACAAGAGGACATGAGGAGGGTGAAAGTACACTATGGTCAACTAGAGGGGGGTGAATAGGTTGACTACCAATTTTTATTCTTTTCCTTTTAGTTATGGCTAAACAAGATAAAACAAGGTTCTCTAGATGTGCAACTAGGTGAGCAACCTATGTGATCTTTACTATTAAGGTTACAGTGGTCGTGAGGCGGTGTCACGCTTCCACTAAATTACAGAAGAAATGCCACCCCACACTAATGACAACACATTTACTACTGCATTAATGCCACCGCTCCGACCTCTAAGGGCATCTTTAACAGTTTGTTAGTTAGCTTGTTGGTAAAATTGGACATGTCATCAACCAACAACACATCTTAGGCCTATCTCAATGCAAGTCTCTTAGCGCGGTTTCATAGGTATTTTGCTTATGTGGCAGTATAGTTAATGAAGAGAGATAGTGGGGTTGTATCGTAGCTAAGATACAACCTTGGCACGTGGCCATAGGCAAAATAAGGCTCTATCCCAATCACATGCATGCATGAGCTCAAAATTATTAATTTATATACGACACATAAGATACAATCCATTGTATTTGTTGTTTCTTAAGTTTTTATTAGACATATGATAACATGCTAAGAGACGGTACATTGGGACAGGCCTTACAACCACTCCAATGGTTGTATGTAGTTTGGCCAATAGGAGGTGAGAGAATGTGCAAGACCTCTTTATTCTACCTCGGAGCTTGTGCAAGGGTTGTTGGTTAATCTACATACAACCTCAGTCTCTCACATCATTTATTTTATGCCACATCATCAAAAATCCTATGTGGCAAAATTTACCAACGTCTATCTTACAACTATTGGAGATGTCCTAAGCGTGTCATCATGTGCACCCTTAAAAAAAGGGTCGCCTGATGCATGCACACCCACTAATCGTGGAGCTGTTAGTAACTTATCTCAACAAAATACGATCGCTACATGCATGCACACCCATCGTGCAGCTGTTAATAACAACATCATCACACCCATCGTGCAGTTGTCGGTAACAACCTCATCTACAGTTCGGGATAAGCTGGCACGCCTTATCTCAACAAGAATTCGAAATTCCTAAGTATGCGGGCCAACAACCAGCTTCGCCGCCACAAGCACGACACTCATAAGCACAACACTGCCGGCGGCGACCGGCCTTCGGCGTATCCTCGATCACCACCGGCTCCGTACCAGCACCACGTACCGTCAACGATTGTTGCCTTCAAAATCAACCAAAGTGAAAGAGGTCAAAATCACCTGGCAACACTGCCGCACCGTCAGCTCCGTGGTGGTCTACCAGCACCACACATCACCTGGCGACACTGCCGCACCGTCAACTCCGTCGGCTCTACCAGCACCACGCACCACCGGCTTCGTCAGCTCTACCAGGCCTTCTGCATCAACCAAAGTGAAGAGGTAAAAATCACTTAATTTCAGATATGTTCACTGTTAGTCACGGCTATACAGTTCTTGAGAAGAGAAATTCCTACTAAACATATATTGTTAGTTCTGCAATTTCAAGCGTGTGCACATATACCAAGCAATGCTAACTTTATAGACTACCTGTTTTTATTTACAGTTTGTAAGATGTCACGGTTTTCAGGACAGCTAATTGATAAAGGAAAAAAATTGTATGTATAACTTTTTAATATCAGTGCACATATTAATTTTTTTCAAACATGGTCATTGATAATTTGGTGTGCACATGTAACAGTGCTTGAAAGCAATGAACATTTAAATCAATCGCAAGCCATTTGTTCCTCTCCTCCACAAACGGGGTTGTTGATACGTGAACAATTAGCGGATCAAACACTCGTGTCATCGGATGAAGACAATCAAACTTGGTTGGCACGAACCTTTCCAGCTGAAAGTACCCTCACAATTAGAGGAACTCCAATGGTCGAAGAAAGCTCAACCGGTATGTCCTTACATCTGAGTTTTTCCCAACATAAGTAGTACGATCCCAGCACTATTTGTTATCCATGTGATTGCTAATATTATTCCTTCAATGCAGACGTGCGAGTTCAAATAATATTTTCACAACCAACTGAAAGTACACTGACATGCAGGGGCACTCCAGAGACCGGGGAAAGGTCAAACGGTATGGCATTAAATTTCAACCAGTGGCAATTAAGACGTGTAACAGGAAACTGAATGTTAAAATTTGAGTGTTTATTATGTGCAGCCCCTGCAGGCAAACAAGCTCAAAGGTAACAGGCATCATGTGATCGCCAAAGAGCTCGTCGACAAAGTTAAAGTCTTGAGGATAGGCAAGCGCTTAATGCACGTAGACGCTCAGACAGGAAATCGCTACGAGCTATTGAGCGACAACAGCTGAATGCACTTCGAAGAACACTTAGGAGTATGTCGAAAGATGAGAGGCAGACAAGTCTATATCGTGAGAAAAATTATTCATTTATTATGGAATGATTGTATCTACTCCCTTAGATTCTCGATATAGGGGCTGACCTCTCAGCGTGCAATCAGGACTGAAATTCTTACTGTGGTGGAGTTTGTTTCATCACTAATTGTCTCAAGGCCATCTGCTTCCACGGCCCAAAAAAAACCCAACACAAGCACAACATGGCTTTTTTAAAGCTGTGGCTGCATGTACGTAGCTTAGATTAGGAAACCATTTTGTCCAGTTGAGAAAAGCTATTCCTTTTTTTTTTGGCCCAGCCGACCACATAAAGTAACCAGATTTTGCTCTTACTTTAACAACCAGATCGCTCCCGGGAAACAAGCGTCGGATAGATAAGAATGGTTGTTAGTTTGTTAGCAACAGTATCCTAAGTCCTAGGCACAAGGGATCTCAATACCTGGTGCTATATATATTTCTTCAGCCCCCAACCTGGAATACAGTCCCTCTACCCAATCAGATCAACACACTTGCCTATACCAAGAATCTGATGAGCGCGAGAAGGATGGTCGCGCCACGACCAGCTCAGGCCATTTCTGATCCCACCCTTCCTCCGATCAGCAAGTAAGATCGTCAACTTCACGATTTTATTAAACTCCACAGTTACCTATTCTCCCAGAAGATATCTGATTTCGGTTTTGCTCCTATATTAACAATATACGTCTAGGGCTGAACCATATGCTGACGGTGCGGGTTTCATTGCGGCACTTGGACATCACTACAATTATCTCTCCTTCCCTGGGGATGCAAGATGGAGCGAGGTCGTCGCTGAATTCCACTCTATGGGGCTTCAAGTGCCCTGTGATCTCGGCCATGATGTGGCCGCGTTGCTACCCAAATGTCTATGTGCACTACAGGAGGTGAACTTGGTATCACATCCTCTCTTTTTCAATTGGTCACGCCTTGCACTGTGGATTTTTTTACATCAGGATAGGCTAACCGAAAATAACTCGCAACACGTTTGTGTGCCTATTCATGATTCACAGGAAAGGATGCTATCACTTATCATAAGAAAGGCATCCCGTATGTGGTTTTGTGCTTTACCAAGAAGGATGCTATGTGCAAGGAGGGAATGCTTCCTGATCTATTTGTTACGCTCTGTTTCAATCCCACATGGGCCTCTGTCCTCCACAACTTGCCAGTGCAAACATAGTGAAACAGACACTTCATGCTATGATGATGATGGACTTCATGAAACATAGTCTACTTAGATAAGCCATGTAGAGGCTTCTTTGTTTCAATAAAGTTTGATATTTGGTGTTTCTTATTTTTATTTTTTGTAAGTGATTGTGTGCCTATTATCGAGATTACGCTTTACTTATTGGTGTTTAATGTCTTGTCAAAATTAAATTTACATATCATGATTCTTAATCAGGATGCAATACCACCTTAGAGCTCAGCTGGGAGCTAGAAACAAACCTCATATTGGCAACAGTTGAAGATAAGAAATTTAATATCCATGATACGACGCATTGAATCCCCTAACATCGATCTGCAAGAGTTAAAGATAAGCAATTTAATTATATCTCTAACTTCCAAATAATTTACAAGTCTGCAATCGACATTTCACCGAAAACTTCAGAACTAACACACACTCACAAATTCAGAAAATTTGATGCAAGTACATGATCAGACTGAAATACAATATCATACGCGTGCACCGCCGCGAAAAAGCAAGTTATTTTAAGATGTTTTCACAAGGTTGAAACATAGAAATATCATAATCGAATTCTTGTCTGGCTACCCAATATATGCATGTCATGAAGACCGATCTGAAAACAAATGCCAGTCGTTGTTTGACTGGCTTGTGATAAGTTGGCAAAAAGGACTAACATTTACGAGGTGTTTCATATTATATTACCTGTGCAAGGTAGTCCCCCCATAGCCGGGCCAATTATAAGGCCCAATCCCATGTTGTATTGACCTAAATTTTGGTGAACTGATCAACTTGACTTCATGGTATGCAACAGAGTACTACTGTCGATAGCACATGCCCAAAGCTTGTTGTTCATCCCGACAAACTTCAATGCAGTAAGCCAACATCCGCAAGTAACCACATTAGTCAAATACACATTTGACAGAACTGTAATAATATACATAGCTTCTAATAATCCTGTGTTTATTCGTCACAATTTCTATCTATATATTTCGAAATACCTTTATCGGTGCAAAAAATCCATTTAAAGCGCTAAGAAGAAGCCTTGTAGTAATAGCCATCCAGCATAGAATCAATAACTTCCACTCGTTGAGCAACATGCAAGTCTTGTATCTGTTTCAGAGGAAGGAAAGGCTTAGTGCTTATTTTTGCAAAGTATACGTATTTGAAATATTAGACCGTAGGAGTGCACTATGCTGCGATAAACTGGATAAGAACCTATTTGTGAAACCGAACACAAGAAAAATGTCCCCTTGTCTTTTCAGAGAAGAGGATCTCTGGTACTCTGTAATATTCCTCTATCGTCAATGAAAAGCAAATCTGATCTTCCTTTTCGTCAAAAAGAAGGAAGAGTAGACGAGTCTCCTGACAGCGGCCTACTTACAAGTCGTTCAAAAATTAATTTAGAGATGACCGCTGGGCTGCGGTTGATCTCCTTTATGCCACTGGAATTTGCAAGCATCTTCTTTTCTCTCCCGGTTTGTATCACTAACTTCTGGATCTAAACAATATCAAAATAACAAAAGGAAATGAAAAAATGGCTCAGTGGAAAAAGGGTATAGTTTTAATTAATAGCTGGCTAGAGGGTTAAGTTACCGACTGGAATACATGAAGACTAACCACTTTGTTTTCTTAGAGGCACATAGGTAGCTATACTTGATAGGCACTCTAGAGGAGTCCTGTCTTTTACGAATGGTTTTTATTCCAGAAAACTGAGATGCAACAAATAATGGGCGCAAGCAAAATATACTACGAGATTACACGACTAACTAAATATTGAACTACCGAGACAAGATTTCTAATCGTAACAACCCTGCAACATTTTCCCATAACAACCTAGCTACCTTTGGAATAATCTTGACATAAATTAGTTGTAATTCTATTCCCCATCTTCACCTTATACGATAGCGCCAAGACCCGATGGTTACCTCTTCTCCCGAGCGATGAATCTCCAAAGGTGACAGCAATCCTCGAAGACAAGGTATCCAATCCATTCCTTCCTTGAGCACCATGCCCCACGGTGAGCCCGTAGAGGTTCCGGGGGGTACCGTGTCGCGGCGCCGAGCAGGATACATCCGCGCTGGCTCATACGTGAGGGCGACGGGCGGGACTTGGTCAATTTGGGAGAGCGCTGCGCCGGAGGGCGGCGGGTGGCCGACGGCAGGAACCCGTGCGCGCGGCGGGCGGACGACGACAGGAACCCGTGCGGTCCCTTGTGGGAGAGGAGATGGCGGGGTTCCGCGCCGGCACAGGCACGCGGGGCGATGGGCAGGTACTGGTGGATTTGGGAGAGCGCCGCACCGGAGGGCGACGGGCGGCCTACGACATGAACTCGTGCGCGCGGCGGGTGACGGCCGACGGCAGGAACCCGTGCGGTCTGTCGTGGTAGAGGATACGGCGGGGCAGAGCCATACAAGGCCCGTGCGAGAGAGAGAGAGAGAGAGAGAGAGAGAGAGAGAGAGAGAGCAGCAAGGCAAGGAGGGGAGGCGGGCATGGCCATCCAAGGCCCTGAGAGCAGCAGGGCAAGGAGGGGAGGCGGCATGGCCATCCAGACGGCGGGGGTCGAAAAGCAGCGGCGGCGCTGGCCTCTCCCAGTTGGAGGAGAATGTGAGGATTGGGAAAAAGAGAGTGGCCAGTGAGTGAGGATTGGGGAAGACGAGCTACACAGTTTTTTTTTCTTGTCGACCACTTGCCTTTTGCTTGTCCACCGAGATTAGCTTTTTGACATTGTATTTGGACCTGCGTGTACGGCTCTAGACATCTCTACACAGGTCTTTTTTTTATGAGATAACATCTCCGACACAAAATTTTCTAGCACAAACCATATGTTTTGTTTGATTATTTTAATATAAGATCATAAACATTCAGCTCTTCCTTTCATTTTAACATATTTGTTTCTTTTTTAGGATAACATATATTTATACTGCTTTACGAAATACGGAAAAGATTTTTGCTATATCTGCTTAAATACCGTGCAAACGAAGAAGAAGACAATATACCAAGTGTTGTACGGGAATATCTTAAGCGTTTCAATAGATCGCATTTTTGGTTGACACAAATAATTTATTTTTGTACACATGACTTTGAATTGTGAGAGTGAGTTATTAGTTTGTTGGAATATATTCTTATACACATGATAATGAATTACGAGAGTGATTTTAGTTTGATGCAATACTAGGTGTCTATGTTATCTATGTACATTCAAAAAATTAAACCGTGGCAACGCACGGGCATTCAACTAGTACAAGATAATATACGCAACGGAAGTAAAACGAAAGGTAGCAAGATAAACCACAAGTGTAAACAAGTAGACAAGGGTATGTTTCACGTAGTTCCTTCTCAAGAGAAGTACGTCTACGTTGGAGAGGTGGGGAGCCACCTACGCACTCCTCAATAGCACGGTTGTGCACACCTTATTCTCCTTGAGCTTCTCCGGTGAGGGAGATTCTCGTTTCCACTATGAGGTCGACTTGAAGGCGTTGACCAAACCTTTACACGAGGTTGAGGACACTCCACAAGATGGATGGAGCCTCTCAACTAATCTGAAGCTTCTTTGCAACAAGGTGGAAGCTACAAGCACAAGATCTACTAAGGTTTCTAGGCCTCAAGTAGGATTCTAGATCTACTAGGATGTTGTGGATGGATTTGAAATTTCTTTGGTTGAATCACGGATCTAGGTCTCCTCTAGCTCTCCACAAAGTTACGAAGTGTTTGGGTGGTTGGAGAGGGAGATCTAGGAGGTTGAAGCTTTCATTAATGGCTAGAAGAGAGAGTGCGCAAAGCTTAGCATTTATGAGATAGGGGAAGGGCTTTAAATACCCCTTCCCCAATCTAGCCGTTGAGAAGCCCACGCAGCACCGGAGGCTCCGGTGTTTCCACCGGAGGCTCCTGTGGTCTTCACTCGTACGCGCCAACGTGGCACCTTTTCTCCTCCCTAATATCTTCAGTAGCGAAGGCTCCGGTGGTGTGAGCGGAGGTTCCGCCCACCAGAGGTACACTGGAGGTTCCGCTGCAGTCTCCGCTCTTATGCACCCGAAGGTGGTTTCAGCGGAGGCGCCACCGGAGGCCAGCCCGCCTGTATCGCAATGGAAGCAGCAGAGGCTCCGGTGGATTGTGCGGAGGTTCCGCCACCGGAGGTCCACCGGAGGTTCCGCTTCCACCTCCGCTCGCATGCACCCGAAGCCCTTTTTAGCGGAGGCGGCACCGGAGGCGCACCGGAGGCTAGCGCTGGGATCAGCTGGGAAAAACGCACGGGGCGGAGGTTCCGGTGGTTTCACCGGAGCCTTCGCTGCTTGCAAAAACAGCTTCCCGGCTTTGTCTCTTCGGGCCCTTTCCTTTATAATAAATCCTGTAACCCTTTGAGAATGTATATTTGAAGAACCTGGGCATTTTCATAGATATCAAATAAAACCTACAAATGCTCTAAATAGATATTAGTCTGATAGTTATTTTGTCATCAATTATCAAAATGGAAGATGATCTTTCATTCTCTCCCTTTTTGGTAATTGATGACAACATAACCATTTGCATAGCTAGAACACGAACAACATGGACGGAGCTCCCTAGAGATATGCTCCCTTCATGTTAAGAGAATTAAACAAGGGAGATATCTAAACACACATAGTAGGGAGCACATAACATGTGATAGAATTAAGGTACTAGGTTCACAAGCTCACACAATGCATAACGAAGTTCACATCAAACAATAGTTAAACAAACAAAGTTTTCAAATAACCAACTCTCTCAAGCAAGACGAAGCCAATCGAAAACACGGCTTGAGAGAGAATTCATGCAAATGCCCCAACGCTCCTAAGTAGATATCTCTCCCCCTTTGGCATCAAGATACCAAAACAGGGAGAAGACCGATGCTAATGCCCCAAGGATCACTCGGAGGAGGTTTCCATGCTAGGAGGACGGGAGCGACGGCGAGAGCTGGTGACTTCTTCTCCAGGTTCCTCATCAGACCACTCAATGATTTTTTTCCTTTGGAGTCCCTGGCTTGCCACTTGTCCCAATTGGTGATGCTATCCTGAATCAGAGAATCCACGGTTTCCCCACCATCACGACGAAGTTGTCTCTCTGCCTGTGTTGCCTTGTGGTGCTTAAGTTCCTTGTCATAATGAAGTTCCCACTGATGCTGCTCGATCTTCTTGTTCACTCGTAACACTTTCTTGAGAGCCATAGTCATCCATTTGAAGGCATTGTCAGAAGGAGGCGGGCGAGAGGGCCCAGCTTCTTCTTCTTCGTCAACAATGACCCGTGGCTTGGCCTTGCCTTTGCGAGCATCCGGAGTGGGATGCACAACAGGATCAGTATGGTCCTTGATAAGAAGTTGTTTCTCCGTGTGTGGGATCCAATGGGTGTCATCAAGAGGATCTTCCGGGAACTTGTTCTCCCACACATGCAAGATGATCTTCATAATGAAAGGCCCAAAACAAGCATTCTTCCTTTGCACAATGACATTCCATAATTCATTCCAGAGATAATCGAGCACGTCAAGTTTGTGAGTCATACCGGAGAGCCGCTTCTCATGAGTAAGGAGCATGAGGTTCTTGAGGAAGCCTTGTATCTCATCAATGTTGCCCGCCTTGGGGTTGATAGTCTGTCGATAGATGCGAAGCATAATGTCATAGGTGGGATAGAGGCCCTTGACAAAACCAACGGCAAACTTCTTCCAGTGATAGAGAGGTTTAAGTTGATCCTTGGATATGGAGGAGGCATTGGGCGTGTGCACACGGAACCACTCACCGTCATACTCATGGCCACCAGCAAAAGGTCCATGATCCGGGTAGCCACCAAGAAGAACGCCAACCTCGGACCACTTGATAGTGAGCTTATGTCCCTTTGTCATCCAAATGAGGTGACGCTCAGTTTGATTGGCAAGATGCACTGTGGCCAAGAACTCGCAGACCAATCCCTCATCATAGTCTTGTTGCACTTGCATAATGCGAGCAAGACTGAAGGCATCAATAATTCCTAGGGCTTCTCCAATGTAGTCGGGATTCCTCTCCTTATGACCAAAGTTGATAGCATGTTGAGGGACAACATTTTCCTTGGGCTTCCTCATAAGGATCTCATGATAGATTAGAGCTTGAAACACGGTGTGGAATCTTGTGTCCTGACCCCGAAACTGTGGCATCAAACGATCTCGGTCAACAATGTACGGGTTCTCGCGGCGAGTTTCCAAGAACACACCCTCGGATAATTGAGAGGCGGATTTCTCCTTTCACGGCAATCTCTTCTCCGGGGCGGGGAACCTTGGCTTGCGCTTGGGTTGAGAGGGATCCAGAGTCTGTTCAATCTCATCCACTCCTGGTGCCTTGCGACCGCCCATCGACTTGGTGCGAGGGCCCTTGCCCTTGGAACCGGATGCATCTATGAAAGAAATATAGAGAGAAAAGAACGATGAAGAGATAATGCTCAAGTTTATACGACGCACAAATCCAAGAAACAAAGATATGGGGAAATATTAGAGATGAATAACAACGAGGTAGGGCATATGAACCAAATCCATCCTATGAACCGAGGTAATTCATGCCTAATACTCACAATCTATGTTTGTAGGGTTTGTACTCGTGGTTTGCTACTCCAAAACCTAACTCCATACATCTAGATGTGAGAAAAATGTTGCTCCTAGTGCTTCTCCATCCGTCAACAAGATGGGAGAGAGAGAGAGAGCTACATACCCGCATCCATGGTGAGAAGTGAAGGAGGAACAAGAAACCGGAGTAGTCCAAGGCAGGGAGAAGGACCTCCTGGTGGTGGAGTGCTCTTCCTGGCGGCGGAGACGAAGGGGGCGGCGGAGGTTTGGAGGAGGAGGAGTGGGGGAGAGTATGGAAATGAGATCTAGGATCTCTTTGACCCGCTCGCCCTAACCTTATCCCCGCAGAATCGCAGCGGGCGGAGGCTTCGGTGCTTTCACCAGAGGTTCCGACCCCTGCCCATGCGGTGCGGTTCAGTACAGATCCGCTGGGAGAGATTTTCACACCATCGGAGGTACCGGTGGGCTCCGGTGGACAGGCGCAGCGGAGGCTCCGGTGGTTTCACAGGAGGTTCCGCTAGACCCAGACTCAGCACGCCAAGATCAGAATTACGAGAGCATTGAGATGGAAATGGTCTTTTGGGAAAAGGGAGCTTGGGTTGGATAGTTGTAACTGTCATACGAGAGACATTACTTGATGTGAGTTCGCAAGATGCAAAGGAGTAAAATCCGAACTCGCACAAGTTGTCAAGTGGGGAATAGTATGTGCGTGAAAGAGCCAAAATAAAATCAACTCCGTGAGTAGGAGGTCGGTGGTCGTGGCCACCATGTTTGAGTGTGTACTTTGGCACCGCGAAGATGTATCTTGGGTCCAAGAGTACTACTCACAATTAAGCACAGTGAGTCACAAAATGACTAGATATGCAATCAAGAATTGATTTCCGCATAATAAGAGGAGTGTACACTCATGAGTTGAGTGACGCTCCCCCTATGTCCATGCCTACATCCAAACCTAATAACACATATAATGAAGATAAGTATGCAAGGTTTCAAGTGAAGTTGGATGAATCTATGACATTTAGTTCATTCCTCAAAGCTCGAAATCTTGGTTCATCAAGGGCCTTCATGAACATATCGGCAAGTTGGTCCTTGGTTGACACATATGAGAGATCAATATCACCCTTCTCAACATGATCCCGAATAATGACAGATCTTAATGTGCTCCGTCTTGGAGTAAAGAACGGGGTTATAGGCGATCTTGATAGCACTCTCATCGTCACAAAGAAGAGGCACCTTGTCAAAATGAATACCATAATCCTTCAAGGTTTGCCTCATCCAAAGCAATTTGGCACAACAACTTGCCGCGGAGATATGCTCGGCCTCGGTGGTGGAGAAAGCAATGCAGTTTTGCTTCTTTGAAGACCAACACACTAAGGAGCAGCCAAGGAATTGGCAACCCCCGGATGTGGACTTACTATCCGTCTTATCTCTCGCATAATCCGCATCCGAATACCCGATGAGCTGAAAACTTGAACCCTTGGGATACCAAAGACCAAAATTTTGGGTATGAACTAAATATCGAAATATTTGTTTAACCGCTTCCAAATGACTTTGCCTCGGAGAGCTTGAAACCTTGCACATTTACCTACGCTATACATGATATCTGGTCTAGATGCACAAAGGTAAAGCAAAGAGCCAATCATGGAGCGGTATACCTTTTGATCTACCTCTTTACCGTTGGGGTCGGGTTTCAAGTCAAGGGTTGTGGACATGGGAGTCTTCATAGGCTTGGAATCATGCATATTGAATCTCTTGAGCATGTGTTGAGTGTATTTGGCTTGCTTGATGAAAGTTCCTTCATGATATTGGTTCACTTCAAAGCCAAGGAAATACTCCAATTCTCGGTCATGAGCTTGCAAAACTCTTCATTGAACAAAGTGTTAGTAGACCCAAAAATGATGTCATCCACATAGAGTTGGCATATGAACAAGTCACCTCCAACCGTCTTGGTAAAGAGGGTGGGATCGATTAAATCAACATTAAACCCATGATCCACTAGAAACTCTTTAAGGTGCTCATACCATGCACGTGGATCTTGTTTAAGTCCATAGAGTGTTGTATCGAGTTTGTAGACATAATCGGGGTGGTTGGGATCCTCGAAGCCCGGAGGTTGCTTGACAAATACTAACTCATTAATGGGACCATTTAGGAAAGCACTCTTAACATCCATTTGTTGTAACTTGAAATTATGATGAGATGCATAAGCAAGTAAGATGCGAATGGATTCAAGACGAGCTACGGGAGCAAAGGTTTCACCGAATCAACACCTTCGACTTGAGAAAACCCTTGAGACACCAATCTTGCCTTGTTGCGAATGACGATACCATCTTTATCTTGCTTGTTCTTGAACACCCATTTGGTGCCAATAACATTCTTGCAATCCTTGGGTCTTGGCACTAACTTCCAAACCTTGTTGCGCTCAAAGTTGTTGAGTTCATCATGCATGGCTTCAAGCCAATCTTGATCTTCGAGAGCTTCATAGACCTTCTTGGGCTCAATGAAGGAGAAAAAAGAATGAGCCTTGCTAAAATCCGCCAATTGCTTCCTAGTGACAACCCTTCCACGAACTTGCCCAAGTATCTTGTCCTCCGTGTGACCCACTCGTTCAAGATTCTCTAGCCTTCTCTTTGCTCTACGAGCTAGCATCTCCTCCAAAGATTCTTTGGATATTGCTTGAGAATGACCTTCTTCATCGGAGACATGTCCATCTTCATCTTGTCCTTGATCATTAATGGGTGAAGGATCACCACTAGGTTGAGCTCTCTCAACAATGATGGGACTTTGATCATGACTTTGATGAGAAGCTTGGCCTTGATCATTAGTTTGGCCTTGATTACTTGCTTGGCCTTTATCCTTAGCTTGAGGGATTGGTGCATCTTGTTGGGTAACTTGTGCATCAATTGGTCTAGTCAAAGGCTCCACTTCAGCGGGGGCATAGTTGTCGTGGGATAATCACGGCAGATGTTACCAGGGGTAACTGATCTTGGGGCAAGTCGACACAGGCGTTCGGGAGAGGGTTTAGCTCAAAGGAAGACATGATACAACTTGATCTGACAGCCGGCAATCGAAGTCGCCGGATCTCTACTCTCGATACAATAACTCGATTAGGGTTTACACTGGATACTCGATACCACTCGATATTGCTAAGGTTCTCAAATCTCTGTCTCAATCTATACCCGAGGGTCGGTTTATATAGTACCCGTACCCCCCTAACTTACTTTACAAGGCACACCCGGGTCCTACCCAGACACGGCGTGCTAACCCTAACTTTCCTTTACAACACCCATAATTCGGGTCACTAGGCCCACGAGCTTGGGCCTCCACAAACATCTTTATCCCTAGCCGTATCCTGCTCACTGTCTCTGGGCCGGGTTATTCCTCGGATCTTGGCATACCGGGTTAGCATCCCCCCATCAGTAGTCCCCAGAATAGCCTGGGCTTCACGGATCTCCTTGAAGCGCTTGCTATTCCTGAAAAGATATCAATCACACGGGCACATGGAAACCGAGTTAAGATGCTTTGATATTCTGCTAGGCCTTACTCCATGGAGGCCATGTAATAACCCGGACCTTTCTTCCAAACACTTAAGTTCAAATCCCCAGGCCCAGATCGCAATAAGAAATGCCAAGATCTCACACTTGACAACCAATCCTGTCATCACGGGCGAGCCCCTTCCTTCTTCTAACCCAATGCTTTGCCCAATGTTCTACACATATCTTGCGAAATCTTTGTAGATAACCATTACCCCGCGATTTCCGGTTTCTGGCCGTTGAGATAAGTTCACCCTTGCCTTATAAATAGCGCTTAGAGGGCAACCCTAAGCCCATCACCACGCCACAACTCCCCCTTTTCTTCCTTGCTCCTAACACCTTCACAGCACCACCGTGAGGAACTCGCGCCTGCTACCAACGCAGGATCAACAGCGGCCGCGCTCGTCCTCGAATCGTTTCGCGCCGCCACCAAGCGCCACCTTTAGACCTCTATTCCTCCCATTCGTGCCACGCCGCTCGTCGCCATCACACTGGGCCCCAATCTCCTCGGTAAGCTCTTCGCAGCCAATTAATTCAGCTTCGCAATTTTCAGTTCATCCAAGATCAGATCTAGGTCAACCCGCAAGCTATTTGTCCGATTGCCTCGAATTAGATTGATTCGGTGCTTGCAAAATACTTTAATCACCTGCCTGATAATCACAAATGATCCTCCAATCATTATTGATCACCAATTTCGCTTAAAAATTATCCGCGAACTTTTCCATCTAGATCCGTTCCTCCGCCGTTTTCCGCTTACTGCATTAACACCCGGAAAAACCCTCCTTTTCCAGCTATTTCATTTGCGATATAAATATGGGCAACCATCCGTCGTCCCCAAATACCTTTTCCTATGTAAGTGAGCAACAATTTCCATAAGTGTGCTCAATACCCGGACAGCTCTCAACTTCGTACCTTCTTGGTACCTTATACTCGGATATTCCAACATTCCCGGGTCTTATTTCATACATCTTTTTCTTTTTGTGTTTCGCAGGCTGACCCCATGGCTCCCAAGCGACAAGGAAAACATCCGGCTCAAGCAAGGACCACCCAAGCCATATCCGCCAACTGGGGGCGCTCCACAACCACTAAGGCCAAGTTAGACGAACTAACCGAGTTAGGCACCCTCCCCTCTCAGAAAGACATCCACTGGAGGGTGCCGGGTAACGAAACTCATCCCACTCCCGCAGAAGACGAGGTAATCTGCTTTGTAGAGCACGTGACCCGAGGATTTCGCCCTCCGGGTCACCCTTTCTTTAGGGAGGTCTTAGATCACTACGGACTCCGGGTGTTCGACATAGGGCCTAACTCTATGTTGAACATTACCCACTTCATAGTTCTATCTGAGTCGTATTTGTGCATGCCACCAAACCTGACTCTTTTCACTGAGTTATTCCAATGCAAACCGTGCCGCGAAAGCGGTGACGGGGCGCTTCTCACTTGCGGCGGGGTATCCATCCAACGCCGTAGGAATTCTTTAATGCCAACCCTCAACCTGCAATCCTGTGCCAAACATTGGCAGTTATCCTTTTTTTACTGTCGCGATACCTCCCCCGACAGCGAGAAGAAGCTGCCGGGTTACTCAGAGACCCCCCTCAAACCCTCCGAGTCTTTCAGTGCCTTCGCACCAGACTCGGACAGGGAAGCAATCCTTCCTGCACTAGCCAAAATAGCCATTCTCTCGGCCCAAGGCCTCCTAGGGCTCAATTTGATAAAGACATGGGTCGACTTCCGAATCCAACCTAATTCCATCCGCACCAAATTGATGTGCGAGTATTCGGGTCACACTACAGATGCACTTCGCTATTCCTCCAAAAGCTTTGCGACTGGTGACACTATCAAGACCATCAAGAGCCTCTTGGCAGAGAAGCTGGAGGTGATAAAGGGCATCTCCAGGTTACCTCCGTTTACTCGGGAAAATCCAGCTCCAACGGTAATACCCGGCACTCATAACTTGTCTCCACATTTCAACTCGATACTGCTTCTAAACCTTAACTTTATCTTTTTACTTTAGGCTGATGGCCCCTTCTGGAGAGTGGACCCACTCCCCCCCTCCAGAGACCCGGAGGAGGAGGACGAGACGACTGACGACAGCGAAGGTACTCACCCAGGATCTGCATACTTTTGCTTGTATTACTTTCCTTTCGTCTGTCTTTTTCCCAATGAATACACATCTGACTCGCAGGGCTGGAGGACGAAGGTGGAAACAACGAGGATGACCCGGAGAGAACCGAGTCTGACCCAGAGGCAACAGCCGGGGCCAAGAGGAAAAGCAGGGGGACAGTATCCAAGGTTCCTTTTTCCTCACTATCTTCTGAATCTTACTCCTTTGACGCCATGCGAAGACTTAACCATCAATTGTCAAATTCGCCGTGCTTGAAGGAATCTTTCCCCGCCAAGCGCAGGGTAACTCGGAGCTCCCCGGGTGAAGATCCCCTTAACCCGGGCATCTCCGCCCCTTTAGTCCCTCGTGGCAGTGCTCCTCCATCTCGTTCTTCCAACTCTCCTCAGCGCCACCCTTCTCCTAACCACCCACGTGCCGGGCAATTCCGGGTTCCATTAGTGGTTCCTGCGAATACCTCATCTACTTCAAGTGGCGAGCTCCCATCGGATTACACCGTAAATGCCGGGTAAGTTTTTGCCTTACTATTTCTTTTTGCCTCTAGCGAACTTTCATCCGAGACCCCATCATCATTAATAACTGCCTTTTTTTCATCTTTCTTTCAGTGCTCAGGTGACCGTCAGTGACCCGGAAAACACAGAAACGGATAACCTCCAGGTGAAGAAGCCGACTGACGACGCAGACGCCGCAACTGGTGGTGATGCGGCCACTAACCGGGAACAAGGCCCTCTGAACAATCCACTTTCCCAAACCGTCGGATCTCCTTCCTTATCGGAACCAGTAGACGAAGAGATAGAAATTCTAGATACAAAGATGGGCCCTCCCAACCCGGACACTCAGACTGTCCGGGTCTCCACTCCAAATGCAAGGGGAACCCCCCTACCAGATGATCAAGCTGCCGGCTCTTCCGGGACTCGCTCCGAGGAGTTAACTTTTGCCCAGATGCTAGAGACCCTGCGCGCCTTAAGGGCTAACGAGGAAAATATCTTGGGGTCTTTGATAACCAAACACGAGGTAAGTTTGATTAATGTTGCTTGTACCTTTGTCCAGTCCCCAAGTTCCGAGGGAGTTCATTCATGACTTGCTCGGTACTTTTATTATACCAATGACTGATAACCGTGCTCTTCTATCCGACTGACGCTTTTTAACGTCCACGCAGTCTTTCGTGACTCAATATGAGGAGAAACTTGCAGACGCCGCCAAGCTCATTGAGAAAGAGATATCTTTACGCGAAGCGGCCGAGACTGAAGCCAGAAGGAATAGGCAATTAATGAAGAAGTACCGAAGAAGGGCTCACCGAGCCGAAGACGACCTGACAAGCCTTTCTGTCGAAATTTCTGATACCTATCGTTCTTTGCTTGGTATGCGTCCTTCTCCGGGTTTATCCTTTTGACCAACAGCAAAAAATGCTTAGCTTATATATTCATTTTACTCCAGGCCCGGACGAAACCATGCCGGATGAGGATGATATTGCCAAGCTGAAGACCATGAAGAATGTTATCCGGCAGCTGTGTGCCGGAACCAGATGGATCTTGGAAGAGTTACGGTGGCCAGGTAGAGGACATGTTGACCTGAAGAGGATGCTGGACGCCTTTTCCACGATTCCTGAGTGGATTTGGCACTGGAAGCGCTCGTCCTGCCGGGTTGGAATGACCCGGGGGCTATCACTCGCCAAGGCTTACTTCCCCAAGCTCGATCTGGCAAAGCTCATGGGCGGCTTCCCCGAATTCAAGCTTGATGGTTCAAAATTCTCGCGGGAGGATTTTCAGGCTGTGCAGAAAGAGGTCCGCTACCCGGCTAGCGTGATCGCTGATGAACTGGACGTCAATACTCTTGTCCCTGCTTATGATGCTGCTGGTGTGGCAATTAAGTCAGATCTTCCCGAACCATATGACGTGATGGCTCGGTGGAAGGAGGAAGCTGCTGCGATAAGGGCGGAGGCTGCCAGGAAACAAGCTGAAGCCGGCTCTGCTCCTGCTGCCTCAACATCAGTCGTTCCGCCTCCTGCGGGAGCTGGCGCCGCCAATCCGAGTGTTGCTGCTACCACCAATGATGGCAAGGGTAAGGCCAAGATGGGCGCCGAGTGATATATGGTTTCCGATGCCTCTTCTTAAGCGTCAGTCGGTCGACATACTTTTTGAAACAGTCATTTTTTAGGCGGTGCGCCTGTGCACCTTTGATATTTTTTTTCACCAGTACTTTGTAATGTACATTAAGGTCTTGATATACTCGATGCCTGTTCCAACCTTTGTAAGTTTAAGCTCATCTGTTCTCGATATCTGGTTTTATTTATTGCTCCTTTTGTGAAAACTCAATTTCCGGGTCTCATGGGTATTGACAAGCGGATTTTGCTTCGAAGTCCCCAAGACTCGGATATTTGGATTTTTGCAACTATACAAGTAAGCCAGTTCTTTTCAAGATTTCAAGCTACCGGGCCCGGATTGCCGAGCCTAGGACACTTGATCTTGAAAAGGCAACAAAATACTTATTGCTATTTTCACAAAGATCCATGAGTTGTTTCACATCGGATTTGAAGTTATGCTTAATAGTCATTGAGTTTCCAGCTATTCAGCCTTGTACTCTGCATAACTTGTGGTTTAGATGACCCTTTTGACTGTCTTGTACTGTAAGCCGGCTTTCGCGTGGATACCATGTTGTTACATCAATACGAAGACGTAGCCAGCCAATCCCGGTCGGGTTTCACGACTAACTGCCATCGTAAGCGAACGAATCATGCCACTTTAATGCGAGTCACATCGAGCTTAAGTAAGAGTAGCCAAGAAATTTGGACTTCTTTGTCCGGTTATAAGATTGTAGCCGTACTCGTTTGCGAGTAATCGGCCCTTATAACTCATAGGCATCATGGCCGGGTCTTTGAGTTTGTAACTGTGCTATTTAAGCGATCAGCCCCCAAGACCTAGATATACGCATCGTACTGAGAATACATAACCTGATAACAACCATCTCTTTTCTTGATAACCATCTCTTTACTTGATATGAAAAACTGATAACAACCATCTCTTTTCTTGATAACCATCTCTTTACTTGATATGAAAAATGTAGGTCAGCAAGCCGCCTCATTAAAAACCCGTCCAGTCCCCAAAGGTGCCCTGGATAGGAAAAGAGTACGTCAGAAAACCTGCTGCCTATTACATCGTGCAATTCCAATTGCCAATATAGTCTTTACTAAGTATAATACGGACGCAGCTGAGCCACGTTCCATGGTCTATCTCTTTCTTGCATAGATGAAGTGGTGTGTGCGGTGTCATTGACTGTAGCCGACTCTTCCCTTGCATCTATCAAATAATATGATCCGTTATGTAGGCTCCGGCTTATGATAAATGGTCCTTCCCATGGTGGTGATAATTTGTGTTTTCCTTCGTTTGACTGTACCAGACGCAGTACCAAGTCTCCTTCCTGGAATACCCGGGTCTTCACACGCCGGCTATGATACCTCCGTAGATCTTGCTGATATATGGCTGATCTTTCCAGGGCTTGTTCTCTTTGTTCTTCTAACATATCTACGGCGTCCTGCCGGGTTTTTTCGTTCTCCACTTCGACGTAAGCTGATACTCTGGGCGAATCGTGAATAATATCACTTGGTAACACTGCTTCCGCACCATAGACCATGAAGAAGGGTGTCATCTGAGTGGATCTGTTAGGTGTAGTGTTGATGCCCCAAACCACAGACGGAAGTTCTTCGACCCATGCACCAGCAGCCCTAACACAGGGGACTCGCAATCGTGGTTTTAACCCACGAAGCAATTCTTGGTTTGCTCTCTCCACTTGCCCATTGGCCTGCGGGTGAGCCACTGATGCAACATCAAGCCGGATGCCATTGTTGCCACAGAATTTCTCCATCTCGCCAAGAGACATGTTAGTTCCGTTGTCGGTGATTATGCTGTGGGGATACCCAAACCGGTAGATAATCCTTTTCAGGAACTTGACTGCTGTAGCCGCTTCGCAATTAGTAACTGGCATAACCTCAACCCACTTGGTAAACTTGTCAATGGCCACCAAAAGATGTGTCTTCTTGCATGGTGACATATGGAAGGGACCAACCATGTCCATACCCCAGACGGCGAACGGCCAAGTTAATGGGATGGTCCGTAATTCCATAGCCGGTACGTGTGTTTGGCGAGCGTACCTTTGACATCCGTCACATCTTGCTACCAAACGTTCGGCATCCGATAGAGCCGTAAGCCAGAAAAATCCGTGTCGATAAGCTTTAGCCACCAGAGACCTTGTAGATGCATGATGCCCACAGTCGCCTTCGTGTATTTCCTTGAGAATCTGTCGGCCTTCTTCTGGCGCTACGCAGCGCAAGAAGACTCCTGTTGCGCTTCTCTTGTATAATTCTCCATTGATGATAGAATACCCCTTTGCTCGCCTGAGGATTTGTCTTGCTAATACCTCCTGTTCTGGTAACTCGCCCCGTGATAGGTAGGCCAGGTATGGCTCTGTCCACTCGGGAATGGCGTGTACTGTGGCCACGTACTCCAAATCCGGGTCTTGATTTGCCAGTTCTTCCTCAGACTCGGTTTTAACTGATGGTCGCCACAACTCGTCCAGGAACACATTAGGTGGAACCGGCTCTCTACGCGAGCCGAGTCTGGCGAGTGCGTCTGCTGCCTCGTTTTTTCTTCTGTCTATGTGCTCTACCTCATACCCGGAAAAGCACCCGGCAACCCTGTCGACTTCCCTGCGGTATGCTGCCATAGTTGCATCCTTTCTGTCCCAAGTTCCCGACACCTGTTGTACCACAAGATCCGAATCTCCGAAGCATCGTATTCTTTTAATGTTCATTTCCTTGGCTACCTTTAAACCATGCAACAGGGCCTCATACTCGGCCACGTTGTTTGAGCAATCAAAGTGAATTTGCAGTACGTAACTCAATTTGTCTCCCTTGGGCGATGTCAGCACTACTCCAGCTCCTGATCCCTCATATTGCTTTGACCCATCGAAGTGCATGGTCCATGACTCGGATTTTGGAACTGTGGTAGCCATACCTGTATGTGTCCAGTCGTTAACGAAATCAATTAAAGCTTGGGACTTGATTGCTGACCTGGGTTCGTAGTTTATGTGATAATCTCCCATCTCTATTGCCCACTTGACTATTCTTCCTGTCGCGTCCGAGTTTCTGATAATATCCGACATTGGTATTGAGCTGACCACCGTTATAGGATGTTCTTGGAAATACGGCTTCAACTTCCTGCTGGCCATGAAGACTCCGAACACCAACTTTTGCCAATGTGGATAGCGCTGCTTTGCTTCTGATAATACTTCACTGGCGTAATAAACCGGCCTCTGAACCGGGTAACCCTTCCCGTCCTCTTTGCGTTCCACGACCACCACTGCGCTAACGGCTCGGGGGCCAGCTGCCACGTATAGCAACATAGGCTCTTTAGGACCCGGCGCCGCTAGTACTGGTGCTTCAGATAATTGCTTCTTTAGTGCTTCAAACGCTTCATCTGCCTCTTCGTCCCATACGAATTTATCCGATTTTCGCAAGAGCCGATACAAGGGTATTGCTTTTTCTCCGAGTCTAGATATGAACCGGCTCAAGGCTGCTACACAGCCCGTGAGCTTTTGAACATGCTTCAAGTTCTCCGGCTTTTTCAAACTCTGGATTGCCTTGATTTTATCTGGATTTGCCTCAATTCCTCTCTCGGAAACTATGAAGCCGAGTAATTTCCCAGCCGGAACTCCGAATACGCACTTCGTTGGATTAAGCTTCATCTGGTACCTCCTCAGGTTTTTGAATGTCTCCTTTAGATCATCGATAAATGTCTCCGCCTTCCTGGTCTTGATGACCACGTCATCCACATAAGCATGGACGTTACGTCCGATTTGGTCCTCAAAGCACTTTTGAATACACCGTTGGTAAGTTGCGCCAGCGTTCTTCAACCCAAATGTCATAGTTTTATAACAAAAGGCCCCAAACGGGGTTATGAATGATGTTTTCTCCCAATCCTCCCTTTTGAGCTTAATCTGATGATACCCGGAATATGCATCCAGGAAGCATAACAGATCGCTTCCAGCTACTGCGTCTATAATCTGATCTATCCTTGGGAGCGCGAACGGATCCTTTGGGCAATGCTTGTTAAGACTAGTGAAGTCAATGCACATCCTCCACTCGTTGGTCTTTTTCATCACCAGAACCGGGTTAGCCAACCAATCCGGATGAAATACTTCCATGATAAAGCCGGCTGCCAGTAGCCGAGCGATTTCTTCGCCTATAGCTTTCCTTCTTTCCTCATTCATTTTCCTCAAACCTTGCTTCACGGGCCTGGACTTGGGATCCACATGCAAACTGTGCTCAGCCAATTCTGTAGGGATACCCGGCATGTCGCTGGGTGTCCAGGCAAACACATCTGCATTCGAGCGAATGAACTCCACGAGCGCTCCCTCCTGCTCTTTTCCCAGGTTAGACCCTATGGTAAACTGCTTAGTAGAATCCCCTTCGACAAAATCTATCTTCTTGGTGTCTTGCGCTGCCTTGAATTTTGCTCTCTCATCCTCAGTATTCGGCTTTTTCAAGGCTGTTCTATCGTCCGGGTTTACTTGAGATCGGTAATATTCGAGCTCTTCCTTCCTGCATGCCTGCTCGGCCATAACTGAATCTCCTTCGTCACACTCGGCCGCTATATCCCGGTTCCCATGTATAGTGATGGTCCGTTTAGGACCCGGGATTTTCAGCTGCAAATACACGTAGCACGGCCTAGCCATGAATTGGGCGTAAGCCGGCCTCCCCAACAGCGCGTGGTAAGGACTGCGCAACTTGACCACCTCGAACGTGAGCCACTCCACTCGATAATTATCCGTCGATTCCCCAAAAGCAACTTCCAAGGTGATCCTTCCCTTGGGGCTCGCCGAGTGACCCGGTACGATCCCGTGAAAGATTGTTGAACTTTTCTGCAGCTGGGACTCTTTGAGACTCATCCGTAAGAAGGTCTCCCAATAAAGGATGTTGATGCTACTTCCACCGTCCATCAGGACCTTCTTCAGCTCGTAACCATTAACCTGTGGAGCAACCACCAACGCCAAGACTCCTGGACGCTCCACCTTTTCCGGATGATCTCTTCTACTCCACGTTATCTCTTGTTCTGCCCATCTAAGATACCCCGGCGCGGCTGATGAAACCGAATTTGCCGCTTGCTTTGATGTCTCTTTGCTCCTGCTAGAAGTTCCTGTAGTATGCACATGATATTGTCCTTTTAAGTTAGTCGTTCGTACCGTGTCGACGAAGATATTGATCCGGCCGACCGTCAATACAAATCCGGACTCGAGGCGATCCGATTCTGGCCCCCAGCCGGGATCGTCCACCAACTTTTCTTCTTCGTGGTCGATGTAGATTTCGCCAATGACAAGACCCTCCATGTCCTTCCGAGCTTCTCCCGTGATGTAAACACCTTTGGACGCAGGCCCCACGGTGGGCGCCAACTGTCGTGGGATAATCACGGCAGATGTTACCAGGGGTAACTGATCTTGGGGCAAGTCGACACAGGCGTTCGGGAGAGGGTTTAGCCCAAAGGAAGACATGATACAACTTGATCTGACAGCCGGCAATCGAAGTCGCCGGATCTCTACTCTCGATACAATAACTCGATTAGGGTTTACACTGGATACTCGATACCACTCGATATTGCTAAGGTTCTCAAATCTCTGTCTCAATCTATACCCGAGGGTCGGTTTATATAGTACCCGTACCCCCCTAACTTACTTTACAAGGCACACCCGGGTCCTACCTAGACACGGCGTGCTAACCCTAACTTTCCTTTACAACACCCATAATTCGGGTCACTAGGCCCACGAGCTTGGGCCTCCACAAACATCTTTATCCCTAGCCGTATCCTGCTCACTGTCTCTGGGCCGGGTTATTCCTCGGATCTTGGCATACCGGGTTAGCATCCCCCCATCAATAGTCCTTCTCCCTCCGTCATCCGGTAACACTCAATGGGAATTATTTCACCAATCCCCATTATTCTCATGATGATGGGAGGAATTGCATCACCTACAACACCATGATCTATACGCCCCCCTTGGGAGCCGTTATCCTCATCAAACACCATGTTTATAGCTTCTTCAACTTGTCTGGTGGACTTGCTGTAGACTCTATAGGCGTGAGCGTTTGTGGCATAGCCAACAAAGATACCCTCATAAGAATTGTTCTCAAACTTTGACAAACGTTTACCTTTCTTGCGAATGAAGCACTTGCAACCGAAGACCTTGAAGTAAGATAAGTCTGGTTTCTTGCCCCTGAGAATATCATAAGGAGTCTTCTTCAAGATCTTGTGGAGATATAACCAGTTGGTAGCATGAAACTCGGTGGAGACGACTTCTTCCCAGAAGTTATAAGGAGAAGAGAACTCCGCAATCATGGTCCTAGCCGCATCCATCAAAGTCCGGTTCTTTCTTTACGCAACACCATTTTGTTGAGGGGTATAGGGAGTGGAATATTGATGAGAAATGCCCTCTTCACTAAGAAAAACCCTCAACGGTATAGTTCTTGAACTCCGAGCCATTATTACTCTGGATGGCCAATATGGAAGCATTGTGTTGGCGCTCCACTAGAATGATGAACTCGATGACTCGCTTTTGAGTCTCACTCTTACTTTTGAAGAAATACACCCAACAATATCTTGAATAATAATCCATGATCACCAAACAATACTTCTTTCCTCTGAGACTATCATAGGATAGTGGACCAAAGAGATCTAAGTGAATGAGCTCGAGAATTCTTGTGGTGGAGATATTAGTCTTGGTTGGGTGAAGTTCTCCATGTTGCTTTCCAAAGGCGCAAGAACTACACACACGATCTTTAGCAAACTTATCCTTGGTTAGTCCTAGAACAGGGTTGCCACTTTGAAGGTCATGCAACATTCTCATATTGGTGTGGGCTAACCGACGATGCCAAAGCCACCCCACATCAACTTTAGCCATTAGGCATATCGCTGCACACGTGTCTCCTTTAGAGAAGTCCACTACATACATGTCATTCTCGACAAACTCAACAAAAGCTACTTTAAGAGTTGTTTCCCAAGTGACAATCACATTCTCTTTATTAAAGAAAGAGGTAAAACCACAATTTGCATGTTGAAGAACGGACATCAAGTTATAACCAAGGGAGTCAACAAGGAGAACGTTCTCAATTGATAAATCATTTGAGATGGCCACCTTGCCTCGTCCCAATACCTGAAGTTCGGAATTATCACAAATATTGATGCATTTGAGATGAGGAATGGAGGTTCAAGATTACTCATTGCGTCATTGCTTCCGGTCATATGTTGGGATGCACCACTATCCACTGTCCATCTGCCCAATCCGGAAGCACTTCCCTACAAGAGATCAATTTCTTGATTTACGTACCCATCCTTCAATGGGTCCTATTTGTTAGTAACAAGGGTCTTAGGAACGCAAATAGTACAATGATAATCATCACCATAAGAAGTACCAACGTATTTAATATAAACATGACCATCTCTAGATTTCATGAGAACATAAGAGGGGTTATATTTTCCGGCAAAGTCGTTGTGGGTGATGCTCCCCCTAGAGGTATCACCACCCACCACGGCGTTGGTCTCCTTCTCCTTGGTCACCTCTCCATATTTCACAAAGACAAAATTACGAGAGGAAGAGGTGACCTTCTTGGTTTTTTTCTTTGACTTGGCAACAAAGCCAAGCCCTTCCTTCCCTTTCTTAGCTCCTTGAGAGCTTATGACGTCATTGAGAATTTTCTCTTTTCCTACAATGTTAGTAGTGGTACAATAGGTAGGCATGATAATAGTGCTATTAGAGGAAGATGTCACTTGCTTATTAGATTGTTGAGGTAGAAGCTTATTTCGAGACGTGGTGAGTTTGTCATGGATTTCTTTAAGAGACGTGAACTCCTTTTCTAGTTTTCCATGACGCTCAACAAGTTTCTCATAAGCTGTTCCTAGCTTCAACTCTTCTTCTTCAAAGATTTTAAGTAAAGCAAGAGATTTTTCATTATCCTTCCTAAGTTTGGAAACACTAATGGCATAAGTCTCCTCTAGACTAGATAGTCTCTCTTCAAGAGAGGCTCTCATGGATCTCTCTTTCTCAAAAGCTTCTACAAGCTCATTGTCATTGTTCTCATGGCCACCACCATAGATCTCCAAAGTCATGATGATCTCTTCCTTCTCATCTATGAGAGAGTTAGCATCATCAAGTTGCCTTAAGAGGGCATTTACCTTTTCTTTGGTTTCACCTTCAAGACTACATAACGAAGAGCCTAGATTCTTGGCCTCCTCATCATCAACAATGTTTTCAACACAATCCAATAATGAGGGAGAACTAGTAGCAATAGACTTGGAGGTGGAAGATATTACCGCGGTGGCTTTTGCAATGAGACATGTAGATCAGATCAATGCCTTCTCATTGGAAGATTCAAATAGAGAGACCGATGAAGAGTAAGACATAGCTATGGCTACGTGGGCCACACCTACGACTTCATCTTCTCCTTCATCTCCGGAGTAGTATGTTTTTAATGTGGGCCCTTCTTGAACATATAGAGCCCTTGGGACTCGTCTAGCAAGATTCTTGTTTTGTGGTGCTTTGTTCTTGTCCTTGCAAACAAGCTTCCCTTCATTCTCTTCTCCTGGCTCAAAAGGACACTCCTTGACGAAGTGATTTGCACTTCCACAATTGAAGCAAGTCCTTGGCCGCTCCCCCTTCTTCTTGTAGATTGTCGAGACATCGTAGTAGTTTTCATAGACGGGGGTGCCATGAGACTACGGTAGAGACGTGGGGTAACGGGATCGCGTGGTAGACAGTAAACACAGGATTTACCCTGGTTCGGTACGTCGCGACAGTACGACGTGCCTACTCCTGCACTTCTCACTAATCAGGACTAAAGCCTGGAAACAGGATTACAATGTGAGGTTTAGATCTAAGCTATTCGACGAGGATGGACTTCTCGGCGAGTTAGCCTAGAGCTTCTCCGTTATTCCTCTGTTTGTTTATCTCCCGTCCGGCTTTATATAATAGCCAGATTAGGGCTTACAGAATAGGAAACCTAGAAGACTACATGTCGCAATAACTTGGAAAGTAAGGAATCCGTCTTCTCCTCCAAGCCAGATCACACGGGCCGTGATCCGGGTTCTTCTAGAATCCGGCTTCTACGCGTCAGGTTACTGGGCCGCCCAATGAACCATAGCCCACTACCACTTGGGCCACCCTGGTAACCAGGCACTTTCACTACCATCTTATATACCCCTATACGGTATATATCCGACAGTAGCCCCCAAGAAGGATTAAAACTCTGATTTGCCGTCTTCCGTCAAATGTGCTTTGTCCGAGAAATTTCAATCAGCAGTCTTGATTCTTCTTATTCTTCTTCGTTTGAAAGAGATGGTAACGTGAAACCCGGAATCCTGAAAATCCGGCTTTTCTCTCACGATCCTTCGTGGAGAAGGAACTTCTTACGTCAGCGCACTTAACCATGCTGACGTAAGGGACGTTTGGGTTTTACTCGGAAAACCCAGAAACATATCTCTGACAGATTCTCGCGGGAAACGAGGAGATAACCATCATTACCCTGTCGTTTCATTTCCCGGATTTTCCGGCGAGTGACACGCGTTGATCATCCAACGGTCAAAATAGCTGTTGGCACGTATCTTGACGGATTTCTAGCTATAAATAGCCGTCTTCGTCCTCGTCAAAAACCTTCCGCACTCTCACTGTCACGCCATTGCCGCGCATCAGCTCCCGAGCGAAGAACCATCCCGAGCACGCGAACGCACCCAGAGCCCCAGCGCAACGCGCCGCCACCAAATGGCAACCTCGCCGTCGTCCCCTGCTCGCTCCACCGCGCTCACCGTCGACGACATCATCAACGAACTGGATCCACAACTCGAATCCCCCAAGCACGCCGGCGACGAGCCGGAAAAGACCGCGGCCTCTGCGGCGGGCGGAGGAAATCCTTCCGCTGCCGCGAACGCTGCGGGATCGAGCTCCGCGCCTCCCTCGCCGTCCGCTCCCGAGACGGCGGAGGAGAAGATCCAATCCCGTGACGATGAGCACTTCGCTACCGGAGCCAACGAAGACACAGAGTTTGTCGGCAATTGGAGTCCGAGTAATACTCCTCTCGTCCTTCTTCGGCGGATGTCAAAGGAGGGATTAATAGTTAAAGGCAAATGGCGGAACCCGGAAGGTGAACCTGAGCCCAAGCCAAGAGACGGAGAACGCGTCCTCCTTACCTCTCATATCGCGAGAGGTATGGGTTTCCCTCCTTCCGCCTTTTTTCTAGACATCCTTAAATTTTATGGCGTTCAACCACACAACCTCTCTCTGAATTCCATCCTTTATTTAGCCAGTTTCCAAGCCCTTTTCGAAGGATATCTCGGGATAACCCCTAATCTAGATTTCTGGCAATATTGTTTTGAGGTAAAACATAACATCACAGATGGTATTTCGCCTATCTGTGGAACTATATCTTTCACCCTCAGGAATTTTAGAGAGGACTGGTATCCCAAGATAAAAATGTCGGAACCTGTCCAATCTTGGCTAGGTTCTTTCTTTTATCATCAGGACATTCCATTCCCAGGCAAAGAAACCGGGGTTCCTCCATTTGTTAATTCTGCCGCCACTCCTCGTGAAAGTTGGACAGCTGCAGCAGTGGAAAATTTGCCAGAAAACCTGATGAAGATAAAGAGGTGCATCGCCAAACTTACTTCCTCTCAGCCTTCTTTGACTGGGAAGGATACCGTTTTGTGTTGGTTCGGACGTCGTATCCAACCTCTCTCTTTTCGTTCCCGGCTCCTTTGCGAATACCAAGGACCAGAAGATAGCATAAGAGGAACAGATAAGGCTTATACCAAAAATGATTTTATAAAACGACTTCACTAACTGGTCGCCACCAGCAGTCAGATTGAAGAAAATCTGGCAATTTATCACGTGGAGAATCTGGCCCCTAAGGTATTTATACTTTCCTTGCTTCCAGTTTTCTTCAGATTGGCTTCTTTTTCTGACTTTCGGCATAACGTGAATTCTTTCTTAGTTCAATGAACTTGAAGGAGCTGATCTTGCTTCCGACATCGAGCTTAGCAAATTACATGCTAGCTTTTATAATGATCGGAAACGTAAAAAACAGGCGGCTTTTGGCAATACGGTGACTGTTGACGGAATTCCTATTGCCACATCCAGGTATTTTACTGGAGCCTCCCTAATCGTCATTCTCCTTCAATTCTTCGAGATTTTTAACTCTCGGATACTCTTCTTTCAGTCTTGCCCCAACTCCTCTGAAGACAAAGAGGCTGAAGAAACATAAGACTGCTATCAAAGAAGAATCTTCTTCTGCGACCATGGGCCTGAGGGGTAGAACGGAAACACAGACGGGTGGAAATCTCCGGTCATCTGCTGGAAACGAACCCATCTCCAATTTGGACAGTAACATCCGGATAAAGGAAGAACAGTTCGACGACCTTGGATATATTCGTCCGGAGGCTAAAAAATTCTTCGCTCCTGCCCCTCTAATTCGTCCTTGGCCACAAGGCGGATTAGTTGTTCGCAATGATATTATATTTTCCCCTCGCCAGGTCATACAAGATGGCCTTCATCACGTTGGGATTCTTTTCTCGGAATATGCCAAAGAATTCAACGAGACCTTGGCCGACTTGCGAGAAATGAGCCAGGTGATACTTCTAGCCCCCAAGCATTAAGTTGAAAACCTGAATTCTTCTTAATGTTTCTTTGTATGCTTGTTCATACTTAAGCATTTGGCTTTCATTTCCGTGTTCAGCATTCCGCAGATGCCGTAAACTTGGAAGTTTTTAAGAAGCTTAATCTCAAGAATAGAGAAGTAAAAACCCTTCAATCTATTATTGAGTTGAAAAGCAACGAGCTGGCGTCATCTCAGCTACAATTATCTGAAACAACAGGTATTTATTCTCTGCAGTTTTTATCCGGATAACATTTTTCCCGAATTTTCATAAACTCGAAATGTTTTTGTGTCCTCTAGCTGCTTTAGCAAAATCCAAAGAAGTAGCGAAGGACGCTATCAATGCATCTCGGCTCCGTGCAGGAAACTCGAACCTTCGCAAGGAGCTTATGAAAGTTCAAGAAGACCTGGAAGCCAGTAATCTGGCCCTTGGGATTGCTCAATCCAAGGCTTCTTTGCAGGCGGCGGAAGATAAATCTATTATCCATGATTTGGAAAGTATGCTATTCCCGCGCATGAAATAAGGCACCGAAATTGATAAGGTTCTTGGTAAGTTAGTTCCTTTTACCAATTTCTCCATGTCTTATTTCCCGTATTTTGTGGCCTAAACTTTTTTGGTTGCTTTTGTCATCAAAACAGGGAATATTCCAGGAATTTCTCGGATTGAGAAAATCCGAGCTTTTGGGGAAGTATGGAATGCAATCAGAAATGCAGGAATGCAATTGATTAACAAATTCCTTCCCACGAGTACTATAGAATTCTCGGAAGTTTACAAACTTCCGGGTGCCATCATGGAAGTTGCGGGATCAAAGGAATCCATCCTACGCTCCGCTGCACGAGGTGGTGCGCGCATGGCCCTAGGCCTTATGCGTCTGCATTATCCTGATGCGAAGTCTTGGCGCGTGTCATCTGGTGTCCCTCAAGGGTATACAGAAAATCAGTGAACCGCCATCTTTGATGAAGTCAAAGGTCACGCCACCAAGATTGCTTCCATGGTTAACATTTCTATCACTTATCCAGAAGAAGAGGTTCCCGCAGTCCCCGAAGATGAAAGCAGCGAGGAAGACTCGGATGTTTGAAGGACTGCACTTAACCTGGATAGTGGATTTGTATAATAGGAGCGCTATTTTTACAATGTAATTCATATTGTAACGCTTCTATTTCGTTTGTCAAAACAAGAACAACTCCGCCTTTTGCAGCTTTGAATTATGAAATTCCTTGCAAGATTGTCGGGTTTAATTATTCCTTTATCTTCTAAGTTCTCTGGCATATGTGTTTTGACTGTCTTTAGTGTTTGAAATGGCTCGATAGCATTATGAATCGTCATGTCGAGTAACTGGGTATAACCAATCAGCTAAAACTCAGAAACATGGATCATACTAAAGGCATTTTTACTAACTAGTTCCAGTGACCCAACATACACTCGATCAGATAATGCTTAGAGATTTGTAAGGAACTTTCTTGAAACTTGGGCACGCAGGCACAATCCGAGTTTCCTTTAGCCATTATCAGGCTGAAATCATTCAGTTTTTTAACGCCGAGCACGCAGGCATAATTCGGGTTAACATTGAGTATTTTGTAAGATCATTGGGAAATAGATAAGGTGGAATCATGCTTTGTACTATAGTGAACTTGTAAAAACATGGATATCAGAATTCCAATGACTTTATTTCATGATCTCAAAAGATGTTTACATAGATATTGAACTAAGTATAGAAGGGACGTAACTGCTGGATGCTCCAAGGCCTCTTTGTCTCTCCTAGCTCATCATCTATCTTTCTCTTTCTTTTGCGATTCGGTTTCTCGGGATCATCTTCCGTATCTCGAATGTCAACAAGATAGTACGATCCATTTTTCATGGCTTTACTTATGACAAATGGCCCTTCCCATACCGGGGCTAATTTATGCTTCCTTTGCTGCACCAACCTCAGCACTAGGTCACCTTCTTTAAAAGAGCGATGCCTGATTTTCCGACTATGGTAACGTCGCAAACCTTGCTGGTAAATGGCGGATCTTTGAAGCACAAGCTCTCGTTCCTCTTCTAGGAGATCAACGGCATCCTGTCGTGCTTCTTCGGCATCTAATTCGTCGAAATCTTGCACTCTTGGACTATCATGGATCATGTATGTTGGGAGAATAGCTTCCGCGCCGTAAACTAGAAAAAACGGGGTTTGTCCAGTCGACCTATTTGGCGTCGTTCTTATACTCCAAATCACAGAAGGTAGCTCTTCTACCCATGCTCCGGCCGCTCTATGAAGAGGAGTTTCGAGTCTTGGGCGTATTCCTTGCAGGATTGAGCTATTCATTCGCTCAACCTGTCCATTGGATTGCGGGTGTGCCACAGATGCTAGATCTAGGCGAATTCCCGTTTGTCGGTAATATCTTGCCAACTCTCCGATGGAGAAATTTGTCCCGTTATCGGTTATTATGCTGTGTGGCATACCGTATCTCATCACCAGGTCGATGATGAAATTTCTAGCAGTTGCACCATCCAGCTTTTTGATGGGTTTGGCCTCCACCCATTTTGTGTACTTATCCACTGCTACTAGCAAATGAGTAAGTCCGCCTCTTGCAGTTTTGAACGGTCCCATCATATCTAGCCCCCAGACCGCAAACGGCCACGTAATGGGGATAGTTTTAAGAGCTTGGGCCGGCAAATTAGTCTGTTTGGCGTAATATTGACACCCTGCACATGTATTAACTATGTGTTCAGCGTCTGTCTTGGCTGTTAGCCAGAAAAACCCCGCTCGGAATGTTTTCTTAACGATGCTTTTTGATTGAGTGTGATGTCCGCAATCTCCGGCGTGGATTTCTTCCAGTATTTCTCTTCCTTCTTCTGGTGAAATACACCGCAAAAAGATTTCGGAAGTACTGCACTTATACATGTAGTTATCAATTACCGTGTATCCTTTGCATCGACGCTGTATTTGTCTTTTCAAGACTTCATCTGCTTCTTCCGGGTACTTCTGATTAACTAAGAAGTTTAAATACGGAATCGTCCAATCTGGTTTAACGAGCATAACTTCAATGGATTCAGAAACCAGGGGATAATCAACATCTCCACCCTTTATGGATGGCTCATGCAAGTGCTGAACAAATACCCCTGGTGGTAGAGTTTTTACCCTTTCTGATCCCATGCGGGCTAACGCATCCGCGTTCCAGTTTTCCTCCCTTTTGATGTGGAGTACCTCGAACCCAAAGAAACAAATGGCGAATTCGTCCACCGTTCTTCTGTATTCGGCCATTATAGGGCTTTTTGCGTCCCAAGTTTGGTTAAGCTGATGCTGTACCAAATCCGAGTCTCCATAGCACAAGATGCGCTTTACTCCTATTTCCTTTGCAATTTGCAAGCCATGAAGCAGAGCTTCGTATTCTGCCACATTATTACTGGCGTTGAAGTGTATTTGTAATACGTATTCCATTGTATCGCCTTTTGGGGATTTCAAAACTACGCCAGCTCCAGCGCCCTCCTTCATCTTGGATCCGTCAAAGTGCATGATCCAATACTCGGACTCCGGCATTGGTGTTTTCTCCATTGCTTCCGTCCAGTCGGCGACAAAGTCTGCCAAAACCTGGGATTTTATTGCCGTCCTTGGCTGGTACTTAATGTCAAAAGCTGCTAGCTCGATGCCCCATTTGGCTACCCGGCCAGTTGCCTCCGCATTGTTTATTATATCCCCTAGTGGTGCTTTACATACCACTGTTATGGAATGCCCTTGGAAGTAATGGCGCAGTTTTCTAGATGCGAAAAATACACCATATGCCAGTTTCTGATAATGCGGGTACCTTTGTTTGGATTCGGAGAAAACTTCACTTATGTAATATACCGGATGCTGATCTGGTATGCTTTGCTCATCCTTCTTCTGTTCCACAACAATTACGGCACTAATAACCCGGTTTGTAGCCGTAAGGTACAATAACATGGGTTCTTCGTCTTTTGGGGATGCCAAAATCGGAGCATTCATCAAAGTTTCCTTTAGTTGGGTTAACGCTGCATCGGCCTCTTCTGTCCATTCAAATTTGTCGGATTTCTTCAGCAACTTGTAGAGTGGTAGGGCTTTATCCCCCAGCCTGCTAATAAATCTGCTGACGGCAGCGGCGGAACCCGTCAATCTTTGGACATCTTTTACGCACGTAGGCTTCGAGATGTTCAAGATGGCTTTTATCTTTTCCGGGTTAACTTCTATTCCTCTATGAGAAACGATAAAACCCAGAAGTTTTCCTGAGGGAACCCCGAATACACACTTAGATGGATTTAACTTCATTTTGTAAGTGCGCAAGTTTTCGAAAGTTTCTCGCAAATCTTCAAGGAGTGTATCTTTTTCCTTGGTTACGACAGCAATGTCGTCCACATAAACATGGACATTTTTGCCAATCTGACTATGCAAGCAACGTTGCATGCAACGCTGGTAGGTTGCACCTGCGTTCTTCAGGTCAAATGGCATGGTTACGTAATAATACGTCCCATACGGGGTTATAAAAGAAGTCTTAATTTGATCTTCCTTTTTCATGCGTATTTGGTGGTACCCGGAGTATGCATCCAAAAAGCACAAAAGCTCAGAGTCTGCGGTGGCATCTATTATTTGATCGATTCGCGGTAACGCAAACCTATCTTTTGGACACAATTTGTTCAAACCTGTGTAATCTATACACATTCTAAGAGCAGTAGTGTCTTTCTTCGGTACTAATACCGGATTTGCGGACCATTCAGTGTGGATTACTTCCTGGATGAAATCCGCTGCTAAAAGCCAGATAATTTCCTTGCCAATAGCCTTCCGTCTTCTTCCGTCAAATCGACGGAGACCTTGTTTAAACGGTTTTGATCCTGGAATCACCTTGAGTTGGTGCTCAGCAAGTTCCCTGGGTACGCCTGGCATGTCAGCTGGACACCAGGCAAAAATATCCCAGTTCGCACGGAGGAACTTGATGAGCTCGCCTTCCTATTTTTCGGTCATCCCAGTCCCTACAACGACGAATTTTCTCGGATCTTTGGGATCTAGGATTACCTGTCTTGTATTCTCGGACGCCTTGAAGCTGTCTGTTGGCTTCCGGGTTTCTTTTCCTGCCGGCATTTCTGTTGGCGATACCTCCTTGGCTAATTCCTTCAATTCTTCCTTGTCTATGACTCTCTGAGCGCAAAGGGCGTTTTCTTTCTCCAACTCATTTGCTAGCTTAAAGTCACCAGCTATGGTGATTACTCCTCCTTTGGGTCCCGGCATCTTCAGCTTGTTATAAATATAACAGGATCTTGCCATGAATTTGGCGAAAGCTGGACGTCCGAGTATTGCGTGATACACGCTTTCGAACGGCACTACTTCGAAGGATACTTTTTCCTGCCGGAAGTGATCTTTATCTCCGAAGGTGACATCTAGGGAAATTTCTCCTAGGGATCGTGCTTGTCTGCCAGGAACAATGCCGTGGAAGCGTATGTTGCTGTAATTGAGCTGGGACTCGGAAATCTTCAGATGCTTCAGTGTATCCAAGTACATTATGTTAATGCTGGATCCTCCATCCATCAGCACTCTTCTTAGCCTAGTGTTCTGGACAATAGGGCTTACGACAAGAGCTTGTGTGCCGGGTTCAGGGATGTTCCCGGGATGATCAGACTGATCCCAGGTAATTGGTGTGTTGGAGTATTTCAAGAATTTCGGGGTTGCCGGAACAACCGCGTTTATTTCTCGAAGTGTTCTTTTGGCCACCTTTGCTGACGGAGTTGCTAGAAATGTTAGCATTGCTTCTCCATCAACTCTCGGAAATTTGGGTTCGCCCTTTCGCTGCTATTCCTAGATTTTTTCATCAGTGTCTGATGCACTGTCTTCTTTGTCAGCTTCTGGCTTTTGTTTAGCAGGTTTCCTCTTGGAACCCTTCCCCTTACTTCCGGATCCTGCACTGCCTTTCATGTGCTTATTCAGCCGGCATTGCGCGTTTGTATGGGTGGGTTTCCCAAATTGGGAATGGTGGACACAGGGTTCCGACTTAATCCTCTCCCATTCCTCTGGAGTGTAATTGATTGGATCTGGGCTGCGTCCTTTCCACTTATTCTCTTTTTCGCTTCCAAAGGCTATGTTGACTTCCTTGGGTTTCGTCGTTGTTTCTGGAGTTCCCTTTTTGTCAGAACGAGGAGTTTTCTTAGCAAGTATCAGTGTATCGATATTGCCTCCTCTTGCTCTGATGTCGTCTTCGGCTGCAGCGTGCTCATTGGCGGTACAAGTACGGGTTTTAGGCCATTGACGAAAGCATGCATTGCTTGTACGTCAGTTACTCTAGAACAACTATTCTTCATTGCTGTCCATCTGGAGATGAAATCCACGTATGGTTCATCCTCGAATTGGGTGCAACGGTTCAGCTGGTTGATGCTATTCGGGCGTTTGTATGTTCCCCGGAAATGCTGAGTAAATACTCTAGCCATATCATCCCAGTTGTCGACAGTTCTTGATGGTAATCCATTGATCCAATCTCTGGCTCCGTCCAGTAACATTAGGGGAAGAAACTTGACGGCTTCCAGGTCTGTCCCATTGTTGATTTGGACGGCTGTATAATAGTCGGAGAGCCAGGTGTCCGGGTTTGTGCTACCGGTATATTTTTGGTAGGTTGGACCAACTTTGGCGAAGCCAGAATGCACGGTTATCCTTCGGATCCTGTCAGTGAAACACTTAGGACCAAAGTATAGATCATCCTTTTCCGCTCTATCAATGTGTGCGGAATATCTTCCGGCTGAATGGACAGAAGGGGATCTACTCCTTTCTTTTCCATTGTTGCGCGGGCGCGCTTTTCCGGGATTGTACCTATCTCTTCCATGGTCACGTCCTTTTGGATTAGGCGGAGTCCTGCTCCTGTTCCTTTCTTTATCCTTAGGGGGTGTCCGGGATCTCTCACGCCTGTGAGGTGTATCGTATCTTCCGGCTTTCTCAGCTGGGTTTCTCGGAGGTGGCATTATTTTGCCGTCATTCCGGTATTTTTCTTCCCGATCGTGGGGTTTAAGTCCACCTTTCGGGGGATGGGATCCGGTTCGGGACGCTTCATCCCTATTGTCGGGGTTTTTCTTGTCTTTTCTCGGATCCCCTTTTTTATCCTTTGAATTATCTGAATCTCCGGGTTCTTCCGGTCCAGGTGCTCCAGCGGCGCAAGTAGCTGTTTTGCATAGGGCAGAGTTATCCTGTAGTCTTCCTGACCGCTCTTGGGCCCGCTGTTGTTGTTGCAATGCTTTTCCTAGAAAAGCATACACCCCTTGAAGTTTTTCACCATTGGAGTACAGATCATTGTTCAGGATGGCGAATTCTGCTTCCGCGTTTTCTGCTGAGGTTTTATAAATTGGTTCGCCTCTGGCATCTTTGCTGTTTACCTGTTTTTGCCAAGATGGGTTGTGAAACCTTTCTTTTGGCGGCAGTACTTCCGGTCTCACGATTCCGGGTAACCTTGTAGGTTTAATGCCAGATCTATTCTTTCTCTCGTACTCCTCTATTTCTTCCTTCATGAGCTTAATGTCATCCTGGGTTTTTTGGAGGTGTTGCCGAGATCTGAGTAGATGTTGCTGTTGCCTTTGGAAAGCTTGTCTCCTGGCTTCCAGCATCTCAGGGGGTTCATTTGCTCCCACTGGCGTTTGCAACAGCTCTTGCTCTTCCTGTTCCGTCATTGGTGGAACAAGGATTTCTTTGATTTTCTTCTCCGCAACTTTTGTTCCGCTAGCATCTCCTACTTCCAGGTTTTCATCGGCTTGATCAGCTGATTTTTTCTTCCGGATTTTGTATTGGAGTTTCTTAGCAGCACGATGTTTTTTCTTGGAAGAGGGAGGTTTTTTGACAGGCTCGTCTTCTGTCAATTCCTTAACATTGGGAAATACCGGAGAAGTTTCTCCGTCTTCTCTCTCTTCCTCTGGCGGAGGGGTTTTAGGGCTTTCCTGGCTGCCGGCATCCGTGGTATCAGCTGGTTTTTCCATTAGCACTTCATGGAATCCCTCTTGAAAAGATTTAACTTTCCTTTCGAAGGCGTCCGCATCTTCGTCTTCGGAATCAAAATCCTCTGATCCTGTTTCCGACTCTAATCTCGCCTCAATGGCGGCAATCACGGATTCTGCTTCCGAGTTCACCGTTTCGTTAACGGATGTCGGATCTTCCGCCTGTATGACGGGTGTCGGGTCTTCCGTTGCCGTGACGGGTGTGTTTTTGTCTGCCTCTTGCACGGGGTTTACATCATCCGTGTTTTCGGCGACTTCGGACTGCACCATGCCGATAAAGTGTGTGTCACTTTTTTGTCGGCGATCCGAGCAGAATCCGGCATCATAGTCATCCTCGACTGGGTATAGGGCGGGTGGGATAAATTTGCTTCCAGCGCAAAACTCCATTGCTTCTGCAGTTAGTCCGATAAAGATGTTAGCAGATCCTATCGGTAACATGCAGGCACTTACCAGGTTGTTTTGCGCCGGTATGTAAGATCCGTTGTCGAGGAAGCGTCCGACATCATCGTTGAATTCCAAGCTTCCGACAGTGATTGATCTTCCAATTCCGCCAAGTATCCCAGATCGGAACTTCACGCCTGACGTCGTTTGCCCCACGGTGGGCGCCAACTGTCGAGACATCGTAGTAGTTTTCATAGATGGGGGTGCCATGAGACTACGGTAGAGACGTGGGGTAACGAGATCGCGTGGTAGACAGTAAACACAGGATTTACCCAGGTTCGGTACGTCGCGACAGTACGACGTGTCTACTCCTGCACTTCTCACTAATCAGGACTAAAGCCTGGAAACAGGATTACAATGTGATGTTTAGATCTAAGCTATTCGACGAGGATGGACTTCTCGGCGAGTTGGCCTAGAGCTTCTCCGTTATTCCTCTGTTTGTTTATCTCCCGTCCGGCTTTATATAATAGCCGGATTAGGGCTTACAGAATAGGAAACCTAGAAGACTACATGTCGCAATAACTTGGAAAGTAAGGAATCCGTCTTCTCCTCCAAGCCAGATCACACGGGCCGTGATCCGGGTTCTTCTAGAATCCGGCTTCTATGTGTTAGGTTACTGGGCCGCCCAATGAACCACAGCCCACTACCACTTGGGCCACCCTGGTAACCAGGCACTTTCACTACCATCTTATATACCCCTATACGGTATATATCCGACATAGATCTCGTTTCTTGAAGTTCTAGGAGCACTGGCCTTGTGAGCCTCCCATATCTTCCAATAGCCATGCATGGCAAGAGTGATGCACTTATGAGCACCCTTGTATCTGTCTTCATAATCCTCATCATCTTCATCCACTTCTTCTATCCAGGCCCGGACCCACCGTTGTGCCAACTGTGTGGCCCGCATATGGACCAGAAATTTTAGGGGCCAAATATTCGTATATATGCTGTATACAGTTCATTGAGTCTGAATGATTTCCGAACGAGCACACGTCTCTGCGATCGAGCGCTGCTCTCCTTTTTGTGGGCTTCGCTGCGAGAATGGGCCTCTTGACCACTTGCTGGGCCTCCCGAGCACGTCCTTCTGTCCATCTAATCGATAGCTGTAAGCTCGTAAGAACCGGAAATAGTTCTAAAAAGCAAAAGGAATCGGAAACCACACATGCACGCACACCATTCACGCACACCATCACGATCGGATCAAACGAGCACGGCGTACGTCCCTGCGATCGGAAACCAGGGCCGGAAACAAGCAGCTCTCGCGACGTAGGCAATCTGCCGCTCCGCCTAGGCGCCTACTTCCGCAATTTCAAGCAGTTTCAGCGCGCAAAATCAATTGCATCGAGAGACGACGCGGTCGGCGATAAACAATTTCCAATTTCCTCGATTCGCCGATTGTAGGTAGACTGCTCGCTAGTAAGAATTATTTCGGATCGGTTCTCCATGAGTTAGACGGTTTGTCTAATTGCCAAACTTTAGCGAATAATCTCCCGTTGATATATGATGTTGTATCACTATTCATCTTTCGTATCTTATGTTAATGATATATATTTGACTCATTATGGGCAAAAAGAGTTTGATTATCAGAAGCGCAAGAGAAAAACAAAAGAAACCGGTATGATTCTTTTTTTTTTTGAGATAAAGCAAATATAGTGGCCTATGAGTTGGCTAATGATTGCTTTTTAAATAAGGTGTCGTGTAATGGGGTTGATAAACCCCTAATTTTCTGCTAAACTCTCTTCGAACGATATAACTTTTGATTGAATTTGGAGCAGCAAGTTTCGATATACTATTTTCCTTATCGCGATATCTACGAGGACTGTAAGGTTTTAATGAGCCGTCTTGCTAGCTATTATTCTTCATATATTATCAATTGTTATGTAAAATATTGTGTCAAAAACATTATAATTTTTATTATGTCAATTTTTCATATGAGATAGGGGCCCGTTTTAGATTTTCGCACAGGGCCCCATATTTTGTCGGCCCGGCCCTGCTTCTATCCGAGCAATCACCTTAGACTTCAAGGCGAGGTTGTGAGACTTTCCAACTCCTCTTGAGCGAGCGGGAGCATCATCCGCGCTCCGCGCTCTTGTGAGATAGGGATATGGCTATGAACTCACTCAGAACACCAATGGAGTTGATAGAGTTGTAATCTGATCTTCTTCGAATACTAGTAGATAGGTTCTTCTCAAAAGGTGTTATGACCTTGACAAACTTCCTCTTGATCCACTCATCGGAGATTTTCTCTTTTCCAAAATCGCTCAATTTATTGCCAAGGGTGACATTCCTTGGGACTGTCATCTTCAAGCATAACGAAGTTCTCAGACTTGTCAAGAGCTACATCATACTTGGAGGATTGGATGCTAGCATTTTCTTGAAACAAGATGTCAAGTTTATCCCAAGTCTCCTTGGCGGTCTTGATACCGCGGATGTGTTCATGATGTTCTCTTGGGAGAGCCTTTTGGATAGTGACAAGAGCGGTCTTGTTGAGTTGAAATTCAACGTCTTCGCTTGGAGTCAAGTTGCTTGAATCGTGAGGGTGAAATCCATGGAGAACACTTCTCCACAAGGGGGTGCAAGATCCTGAAATATGAGATTCCATACCGAACTTCCAAGAAGAGAATTCGTTAGTGTTAAGCATGGGAAGAAGTCCAACATTTAGAATGTGTGGCATTGTAGCAATGGGATGAATAGAGTCATAGTTGGGAGGTGGTGGAACTTTTGAGTTAGACCCCGAACCGTTAGCCGTTTGATACTTGGAGCCTTCATAGCTCCCACCACTCTTAGCCTTTTTATCGGCTTTTGCCTTGGCTAAAGCAATGTTAGCTTCCATTTCGGCGATGTCCGGAATGGAATCATCATCCGAGCTAACATCTTCGACGGTGAGAGGTTGTTCCTCGGACTCCTTGGTTTTACCCATCATGGCCTCCAACATCTTCTTTATGCTAGAAACCTCTGAACCAACACTAGAGCTAACCTTGGACAATTCGGTTTGGATGGTTCCAACCGTTTCTTGTAGGTTAGTTATAACGTTGGCCATTTTGGCGAATTCCGCATTAGAACCGTCGGGGTCACCTTCATTGACCATTATACTCTTAGGCGGTTAAGCCCTTAGCAAGAGCCGAGGCTCTAGTACCAATTGAAAGTGCACTATGGTCAACTAGAGTGAGGGTGAATAGGTTGACTACCAATTTTTATTCTTTTCCTTTAGTTATGGCTAAAGAAAATAAAACAAGGTTCTCTAGATGTGCAACTAGGTGAGCAACCTATGTGATACAAGATAATATACGCAATGGAAGTAAAACAAAAGGTAGCAAGATAAACCACAAGTTTAAACAAGGAGACAAGGATATGTTTCATGTAGTTCTTTCTCAAGAGAAGTACGTCTACGTTGGAGAGGTGGGGAGCCACTAGGCACTCAATAGCACGGTTGTGCACACCTTATTCTCCTTGAGCTTCTCCGGCGAGGGAGATTCTCGTTTCCACTATGAGGTCGACTTGAAGGCGTTGACCAAAACTTTACACGAGGTTGAGTTCACTCCAAAAGATGGATGGAGGCTCTCAACTAATCCGAAGCTTTTTTGCAACAAGGTGGAAGCTACAAGCACAAGATCTACTAAGGTTTCTAGGCCTCAAGTAGGATTCTAAATCAACTAGCATGTGGTGGATGGATTTGAAATTTCTTTGGTGGAATCACGGATCTAGGTCTCCTCTAGCTCTCCACAAAGTTACGGAGTGTTTGGGTGGTTGGAGAGGGAGATCTAGTGTAACGGCCGAGGTTTTCCCCAGATAGAATTTGTTTGTTTGTTTCGTTTTTCGCATCATGGCATCATGCATTGCATCCTATTTTGAAACAACTATTTTCCTTCACAAATGTCAAATCAACTAAATTGCAGAAACTTCCATTTTGTTTGAGCTCTTCTATTATTCCCTAAATCCATTTTTTGTTGTTTTCTGAAAATAATAAAAATACAAATGAAAAAAAAACGTTTGGGCTTGCCAAGCCAAACCGGCCCAGCATTTTAGCCTAGACCAAACCCTAAGCCACCCCGTACCCATCCCCACACCCAGGCACACACACGCACACGATGCTAGAGAAGGGGATCGAACCCCAACCCATCTCCTGCCTCCTCCCGTCGAGCGCCGCCAGGGGGGCGAGCCCAGCGATCCCGTCTGCCCCCCAACCTCTTCCTCAACCGGTTCCCCCTCGCCTCCCTTCCAATCGCTCGCCATGGCCAGGAGGCCATGCCCCGCCGCCGTCGCCTCCTCCTCCCGGGCGCCTTACCTCTACTCAAGTCGGCCGCCTTCGACAACGGCCTTCCCCCGAACGCCCTCGTTGACACCGTCCTCTCTGCCGCGGCTGGCCCAGACACTGCCTCCCCCGTCGCAGCCGCTCCGATATCCCTCCTCAGCCGCCTCCTGGCCTCCCTCTCCCGCGCCGGCCACACCAGCGCGGCCACCGACGCCTACACCCACATGGTCGCCCGCGGCATTGTCCCGGACGTCAAGTCACGCACCGACCTGCTCATCGCCACCGCGCGTAGCTCGTCGGCCGTCGAAGCGCTTGCACTATTCAAGGAGATGCGAGCGAGGGGAGACCGCGTGGACGCGTGGATGTTCGACGCCCTGATGCGTGCCTGTGTCAAAGAAGGGATGCACGAGGATGCCATCAGGCTGTTCGATGAAATGTCTGGCGCTGAGATCCAGCCCGACCAGCGCGTGTACGCGCTCGTAATCGCGGCACTGTGCAAACTGCGTGACGCCAACCGCTTGCTGCTCCTTCTCGGGGAGATGAAGGAGGCTGGTTTCGGGACGTCGGACTTCACGTACACCTCTGTGGTGGATGTGCTCGTGAAGGCAGGGAGGATGGAGGAGGCTCTGCGGGTGAAGGACGAGATGCTGACAAGGGCGTCCACCTCTCTGTTGCTGCCCGTCTCCGACAGAGCTCCACCACCCTCGACGAACTGCATGTCGGGGCGCTGGACCCCTTCCACCACCGGCTCGCTGCAGCCATGGGGCGCCCTCGCGCGATGTCGTGCACATGTTCGATGAAATGCCGCAACGGTTCGACGTCGTGGATTAGTAGTGCCCCTGCTCTGTGTGCCGCAGCGGTGACCTTGTTCGTGTGCCGCTGCCGTCCAAGAGCTTCGCCCGCTGCTGCTCAAGAGCTTCTCCGCCGCCGTCTGTGCCATCGATCAGTGAGAAATTGCCTCGATCGTGTCCGCTTGTGTTGGCCTCCTTCGTGAGAGCCGTGAAGCCCGTGACCGCCAAGATCGCCACCAACCCCGAAGGCCATAGACGACGTCGATGGAACCTCGAGGATACTCAGAGTTGAAGAGTACCACTACTTCCACTACGGAACGAGAATGCCCACAAGACTACTTCCCCTACTACGCCAACTACCACGGCGACTTGAGAACAACGGATATGATGTTGCGATTCCACCACAACTACGACCCCGGAACAACTACTTCCTCGACGTTGACTTCCTCTACGCACCGACGACACCGGCGTTATCCGAAGACCCTCTTTCTAACGTGCGAACCCAAACCCCCAATCATAACCCCTATATGCGTATTTTTCTAAATGCCATCTATTTTGTAAATGTCAAATCATTCATGTGTTGCATTGCATTTTATGGGTGCGGGTAATAGTAATATCATCTAATATTTAAATATGGAATGAGTTGGAATAATTAAATATTGTTCCGGTTCCATTTAAAATTGCATAGCTCATCTTTATGTTATCTCGCCATGTTAACTCAACGCTTAATATTGATGGGTAGATAAATAACTCGAACCTCCTAAATTAGATGTTGGGCTTCCGGCTCAATTTAAATTGATTTAATTGCATAAATCATAACTAATTCATTTTAACTCCAAATTTGAAAAAATAAAATATGTTTTCCAATCAAAATTCTCTAAACTTTGCAAATATCAACTTTGTTTTCTGTTTTAAATAAATTAAATTGCTGAAAACAACTATTTCTTAATTAATGCATTTAAAATTGTCAATTTAATAACTTGCTCATCTAAAATCCAAATTCCACAAATGAAATATGTATTCCATCTAAAATTTTGTGTTCTTTTCAAATATAAATTTTGTTATCTGTTTTTGAATATTTAAAATTGGTGAAAACAACAAATGTTTGTTTAAATCATTTAAAATGCCAAAGTTCATAACTTAACAAATAAAATTCCAAACTTGGTAAACAACATATCAAACTGAAGCTATTGTTGTTTTCTTATTGTTTTCATCATCCATGCATCATTCTAATCAACTTTCACTTGATGGTTATTTGTAGATCATTTAATTCAACATTAATTCATGGGCTTTTCCATATGCAATCCAAATTGCATATGGGCCCATTTAAATATGTTTACCATGTCAACTAGTTTATCTTTGATGCATCCTTAAACTTGTCATGCATCCATATCTTGATCATGCTGGATCTTTTGCCGTAGTAGTAATTGTTGCATCCGGTGTTGTTCTAGTTCGTTGCTTCTTCGCGGATAGGACGTTGAGATGATGTGAGCAACGACAAGTTCTGCGGATATACCTCTACTTGTTGGATTCCAGGCAAGTATACTCACTTGCTGCCTATGGCTGCCTTTCATCACTTGTTACCGATTCTTCCCGTTGCCTTTATTCTAGCCTTATGATTCGATGCTTGTGTCTCGATCCTATCATATGTTTACCTTGCAACCATGATATAGCCTTCCTTCCACTTCCTATTACCTGTTGTTTGTTTACCCTGTTGGCCTCGTGTCGTAGTTGCATGCTTAGTGTTGTTTGCGCTCAAGTCTTGTTGTCCGTCTTATCACCTGTTTAGTTTGATAGTTGGGTTTCAACTTAATCAACAACATGTTAATGTTTTGGGTAATAATAATTTGATGATAAGGCACCGGCAGGAGGCCCGGCGTGGGTTTGAGACCTGCTAGTGTCGACCTTAATTAGGAAAAGGGTCTTGTCCTCCGATCCATGATGAGCGCACTAACCGCATGTGGGAAGCGAGTATGGGCGCCCCCCGCAATTTTGATTCGATTCGCATCTCGTCCAAATCGCCACACTTAGTTCGGGCTTTCCATTTGATGCATGCATATGCAGGTGCGAGCCCTTGGCGCGAGGGTGGAACTTTTGTAGTCGGCATTTAGGGCGGCGTGGTCTTCCAGTGCTATGAGGGTCCCCCTTTTCTTCGTGGGGGCTCGATTAGCCGCGCACGCACAGCACGTGGTTCTTTGGGCTTGATGCGAAGAAGAGTTGGGTTGTGTTGAGTGGCCTGCTTGGTGGGTTTGCTCCCCGCCTGGCGGGTCATTCTTACGTGTACGGCCAAATTGGTGCATCTCTGCAGGGTTAAATCTTCTCGAGAAGCCGTGTTGTCCGCGGTTATGGATGACTTGGTGAAAGTGCTGGCTAACAAGTACTCAGAAAACTTACACCTAACGATGATAACTTGACTAGTAATATAGATTACCTCCACCATAAAAATGAATGTCATCTTAATCAACCGTGTGAGTTTCCTTGGGTTGCTTCCTTAGTAGGGGGTAACATTGGATGGGTATTGTTTGGTGAGTAGTTGTAGTTGGTTCGGATACGCTCTCTTATCCCTTTCTATTAGCCGGATATTGTAGCGCGTCTCTGTAGTTAGTTAGTGCAGCCCGCTGCCGCTTCTTTGCAATAATCCCTTCCTTTCCGTTGAACCCAAAGTATTTGTATCTTATGATGATTGGTTATGCTGGTATCTTGTGAGTATGGTTTATCCAGTTACCAGTACTTAACCGTACTGACCCACGAATCCATTTCGTGGCTTCATATTCCACATTGCAGTCAACAGGTTTGAAGTCTGACGACGTTAGCTTGGGAATCCCTCCGGCTTGGCCTGGGCAGGGATTGGACGCCATCGGTTATCTTCAGGACTCTTAGTCCAATTTGTATCTTGTCCGTAGTCGGACACTATGTTGTTTCTTCCGCTGTTATTTGGATCTTTGTATTGTATCAGTTGTATCCTTGACTCATTTGAGACGTCTTGTATATACCTCCTCTGTTGTTGTTGTGGATTATTCGTGAACTGTTGTAATGTTATCACAAGTGGCAACCTGAAATCGGTTATTATGTGGATTTTGGCAGAAATGCTGAAATCTGCATAGTGCCCGATCCCGGGGCGTCACATCTAGGAGGTTGAAGCTTTCATTAATGGCTAGGAGAGAGAGTGGGAAAAGCTTAGCATTTGTGAGGTAGGGGAAGGGCTTTAAATAACCCTTCCCCAATCTGTCCGTTGAGCAGCCCACGCAGCACCGGAGGCTCCGGTGGTCTTCACTCATACGCGCCAACGTGGCACCTTTTCTCCCCCTGGTATCTTCAGTACCGGAGGCTCCGGTGGTGTGAGCGGAGGTTCCGCCCACCGGAGGTACGCCGGAGGTTCTGCTGCATCCTCCGCTCTTATGCACCCGAAGGTGGTTTCATCGGAGGTTGCACCGGATGCGCCACCGGAGGCCAGCCCGCCTGTATTGCAATGGAACAGCAGAGGCTTCGGTGGATTGTGCGGAGGGTGCGCCCAGCGGATGTCCACCGAAGGTTCCGCTTCCACCTCCGCTCGCATGCACCCGAAGCCCTTTTTAGCGGAGGTGGCACCGGAGGCTGGCGTTGGGATCAGCTGGGAAAAACGCACGGGGCGGAGGTTCCGGTGGTTTCACCTGAGCCTCCGCTGCTTGCAAAAACAGCTTCCCAGCTTTGTCTCTTCGAGCCCTTTCCTTTAGAATAAATCATGTAACCCTTTGAGAATGTATATTTGAAGAATATGGGCATTTTCATAGATATCAAATAAAACCTGCAAATTCTCTAAATAGATATTAGTCCGATAGTTATGTTATCAGCAATTATCAAAACGGAAGATGATGTTTCAGAGGGAATGTCCACAGCCATACCCCTATCCCAACAAAAACTAGTGGGTGAAATGATTGGGTGGACCGATAAAAAGGACATGTGGGGGATGCTTCCATCGTTTCCCCCCTTCAACAGCCTCCCAGCGTGTCGGGTTTGGTCTGAGTTTGTCGACGCTATTGTGAGATGCTGGAGCGCTAGGGGCGTGGCTGGGCCTTTTTCGCCGCTTTTCTTTTGCTAAAGTAAAAAAAAAGGTAGCCTAGGGGCGTTAGGGAGGGGGGTGATGCTCTAAAGAGGTATGGCAATGTAGATATATAAGCCGAGGCATTGTGTTTGGTTGCACATACATGTGTAGCATGAGAAGTGTCAGGCTTTGTTGTTGCATTCTTTATCGCCGAGAGATTAGAGTTCAATTTTATGCGACCCGTTCGTTTTGAGCTACCAGTAATCAAGCACGCATTTTCACATGATGTTTGAAAATGCACCCATTTTTCCATATAATAGAAAAGTATTACTACTCATGGGAGATGTTCTTCTCTCTGTCTTATACCTAGCCATAAGTCGGACCGGGTTGGGCTTCGAGCCGGACCTAAAAAAGCCCGGAGGAGAAAACTCGGGCTCAGATCAGGCCAGGCCTAGTTTTCATGCCCAAGCCCGGCCCATTAGTAGAAAAGTACATCGAGGCTCGAGCCGGGCCTCTTGTCTAAAACGCCAAAATACAAAACCTAAACATGACCCAGCCTGCTATTGGGCTCAAAACTCAAGCCTAGACCCGGCCCATGGGCAAGCCCGCCGAGTTTAGGCCCAGGAATTTTGGCTGGAGTTTCCCTTGCATACATTATCCCTACCCCCTCGTGTTGAAGCTCAACAGGTGCTACGGCAAAACGATCGACGCCCATCTACATGAAGCTGGCGAAACAAGCAGCCAACCTAAACCTCGACACATATAGCTGTCATTAGTACTGTGTTTACTACTCCCTCCGTCCTGGTGTATAGGGCACATGTAACAATTCTCTAGTCCCTAGGTATTCATTCTCTAGTCCCGGCTGTCGTCACCTCACCGGGACAGGCCGGGGGTGGAGCCTCCCGCTCGCCGGGTCTCTCCGGGGCAGAGGACCTCAGGTCCTCGGGATGCCAGGGGGCCCCCGACCGAGGCCACCCACGCCAAGGCTGGGCGCACAGCTCGGGCATGCAACCAAGGGACAGATCCCCAAGGCGGGGCAGGGGTGGTCGGCCCCAGGGCCAGCGCCACCACTCTCCTCCTCGGCCGGTCTCTCCCGGGGCTCGCGCGCGTGAGCCAGAGCTGAGGGCTCAGCTCCTCCATCTCCATGGCGGTCACCGGGTGGAGTCCCGCGCCTCGGGCCAAGGGAGTTGGCGTGATGGGCCTCGGGGCAGAGGGGCGGATGAGACGGCGCGGGACGCACGTGGCGAGGGTCGTGCGTGATCTCCCCACCGTGTGTCGAGCAGCGCACGGTTGGTGGATCCGTTGGCTCCGCCCAAGAAGAAGAAAAAGAAGAAGAAGTCCAAGAGCAGGCGGAATGTGGGCGCGGCGGGTGAGGGTGGTGTGGTGTCTCCTAGGGAGGTGCCGGTGGTTGAGATACCTAGTGGTGTCTCCCGTGCGAATGCGCCTAGGGCTACGCCAGATCCTCATCCACGGGTGCCACTTACGCTGCTGGGTCACGGCATCGACACAGGTTTCTACTACATTGACATGGGAGGCATCAAACTCTCCGCTCCTGAGTTCTTGGCCGTGGTGACGGTCCTCCCGGACCCAGAGAGGTCTCCGTCCGTGGTGATATCGGTGGTGTCGATTCGAGCGGAGTTCCTTCTCCTCGAGCCTGAGGCCCCGTGGGTGGTGACCGAGCTCTCGCCGTCTGAGTTTGCTGTCGAGTACCCCTCTGTAGGCCTTCTCAAGGCCCTATCTTGGGGGGAGTCGATTACACTCTCTGGCTGCAACATCAAGGTCTCCAACGAGAAGTCCTCCATCGACCCGACCGCGTTGCCTGCTCTGGTCCATGTCTGGATCCGGATCCATGGGATCCCCATGGAGGCAAAGACCATGCACATCATCGACTAGATCGCGCAGGCTGTGGGGCGCCTTGTGGAGGTGGACGAGGCCTCGCTGCCGGGTCGTGGCCCTGCCCGCCTCCGCATGTTGGTCCCGGACATCTCCAAGCTGGAGGGCACTCTACCCCCGTTCTAATTCGATGGGGTGGACAAGCCCCTCTCGGTGGAGGTGGAGCAGGAGGGTGACCAGCCTAGGATCTCTCCCCCGCCTCCGCGTCGATCGCCGTTCCCGTACCACGACAGCTCCTCTGAGGACGAGGATTCCTCGGGGGACGACTCTGACTCGGGCCCTAGGGACGTGGCCCCGACTCCGGTGGCCTCGGCGCCTGGGCCTGGGATGGCTGCGCCGACTGGGGTGATTGCTCAGGTTGCTACTGTGGCTCAGGCATCTTCGCCTGTGCCGTCTCTTTCAGCCCCGTCCGCTGCTCCTATGAGTGCGCCGGCTAGGCTGGTCTTGGTGGACGTCTCTCGTCAGGTCTCGCAGCGTTCTATGGGTCCTTTGCTCTCACAGTATGGTTCCAACCTCTATAAGGGCCCAGGTTCCCTGGATCTGGCTGGTCTTGTGGTGAATGCCCTCCAAGGCGCGATCTCTCCCCAGTCTGGCGCGGAGGCGGCAGACTCTGGCGGGGCGAGCATGGAGGTTGCTGCCCCGGACTCGCTGCGATCCCCGGGGGTTGAAATTGGGACCTGGTTCCCATTTAAACAATGGTTAGGTTAACCTAACCTAAATAAGAACCCAATGGTCCTAATGGTTAATCTAAAAATCCTTTAGGTTATTTAGGTTCGATCCAAGTTAAGCAAAGGTTATCTCGTCTCGAACCTAATCCTGTACCTATACATGTTAACCGAGTGATGCTTCCGCGTGCGGAAGAGCCGTTTGGCCTCATGCGCCTTCTTCTCTAGTGATATCGTCTCGCGTTTTCTGGCCGGCCGGTGGAGGCACCTCCCCGCATGCGACTCCGCGCCTCTGTGCAAGAGCTAGCACCTAATCGCCCCATGGTCACTGCCAATGCCTTCATGGACGCTACCGAGACGGTTTGTTGTGGATGCGGTGGAAGACACGTTGTGACTGCTTGCCATGGATGCGGTGAGGCCACATAGATGTTTCCTAATGTTTGTCGTGTTGCTTCACTTCACATACTACTAGTGCTGAGCGGAGGAGGATCAACTCTCTTTCTGATTTTTCGGTGGCAATATTGGGAGTTGGGGACGCGGTTTTTATTTTTACCGGTCAATTATTATAGTTGGTGATTGTTAAAAAGTTAATGAAAATATTATATACTTGTAATTACGTAATATTTGCCACATAGCAAAGTACCATCATTGCATAATGTTAAAAAATGGTTCGAATCTTAATAACCAACGGTTAACCATTTATAACCTTAATAACCTAATGGTTAAACTATTTGGTCCCTTTACACAAATTGTTAATTAGGTTCGAAACCAAAAAAATAAATGGTTAACCAAATCCCAACGTGACCGGGGGTGGTCTGCTACACCCGCTCGCCAGGGACCCCTCCTACTCCACCCCAGGGGTCCCCGGCGCGCCTTCCAGCGACTCCTGCCCCTGACACATGTGCCCTGGGTACGGTCGTCACCACCACTCCCGTGCCTGGGGTCACTACACGCCGCAGTGCGCGACTGGCGGGGCCAGGTCGGGGGCGGAGCTCGTCGAGCCGACGATGACCGAGGTGGCGGCCCACCGACAGGCGGCTGGCTGCCTGGAGTCTGGTACGTCTCGGCCTTCCTCATCCCGCACTTCTCCTACCTCCCTATCGTCTGGTTCTAGATTTTCGGTGCTCGATTCGGTCGAGGCTACGCACTTGGAGCAGGTGGCTCTCGACTGTGGCGTGGTTTTCCGGGGTGAGCGTGGCCCCCGGTTGGAACAAATTGAGGCGATTAGAGCGAAGGAGATTTACGAGGGGGCCCTTGCGGCTGTTCGTGCCCAATTCGAGCGTGACCGTCCAGGGCCCCAGGATCCCGCTGGAACTGGGCATGAGGCCCCTGGGTCGGGCAGTGAAACCCCTCCTTCGCAGCTCAGCATGGCCGTTGCCGTGGCTACCTCCCAGCCTGGGAGGAAGCGGGGGCGACCACCGAAGGATGCGTCCATGCCCTCAACCTCTGGTAGGGCCCGACAGGTCCCCCGTAAGGGGACACACTCCGCCGGTTCCCAATGACTCTCTCTCTCTCTCTTGGGCTAGAATATGCGGGGGTTCGGGCAGGACAGTCGACGCCGGCAGCTAGTGGAGTATATTAGGGACGAGGATCCAGATATTGTGGGCATTCAGGAGACGATTTGCTAAGACTTCTCGATTGCCGAGCTAGAGAGTCTGAGTCCCCATAAGCTTGCTTGGCAATGGCTACCGGCGACGGGTCGGTCGGGATCCTTCTTGGTTCTAAGGAGGACACCTTTGAGGTTGAGGATATGGACCGCGGGGAGTTCTTTTTGAGCATGTTGCTCACCCAGAGACAGAATAACCTCCGTTGGGAGGTTATTATTGTCTATGGGCCCGCGGATCATCAGAACCCCCCGGAGTTCTTAGACTAACTCAGGGCGAAGGTGGAGCGCTGCCTCGTCCCGGTTGTAGTGACTGGGGACTTTAATCTGATCTGGTCTCCCCTCGATAAGAGTTCGACAAATGTTGACTTCCCGAGGATGCGCATGTTCAATGATTTCATTGCTGACATGGCGTTCATCGAAGTTGAGGGGTTGGTTCTAGGTACACGTGGACTAATAACCAGGCGGATCCGGTGCGCTCGGTTCTAGACTGCGTCTTGGTCTCGGCGGACTGGGAAGCGGCGTTCCCATTGTGTAACCTTCGGGCCGTCACCACGGTGGGGTCGGACCACTGCCCCCTGATCCTGTCAACGGGGGGAGGGGGGTGTGGTCCCGCCTAGGCCGAACCGGTTCCACTTTGAGGACTTCTTGTTGGATCAACCGGGCTTTGTGGAGACGGTTAGGCTGAAGTGGCTCTCCTTGGCGACCCCCCCCCCGCGGGTGTATAATGCGGTGGATGTTTGGCACTTTTGTGCTAAGAGTTCTCGCCAATTATGCGGGAGTGGGGGGCTAACCGGGGGGCAGAACTCCGGCGGCACAAAGCTGCCCTACTAGGCCAGATCCAGCTCCTTGACATGGCGGCGGATGCAGGGGGATGAGTGCAGATGGGTGGGGCCAGAGGTACGCTCTAGAGGCCTCCCTTATGGAGGTCTACAAAGGGGAGGAGGTGTCCTGGCGCCAGCGTAGTCGGCAGAACTGGATCCTTAAAGGGGACTCCAATACTGCCTACTTCCACGACATCGCTAATGGGCGCGGGCGGAGGTGCTCTATCCCACTTCTGTGGGCTGATGGCGTCTTGCTGGAGGCGGCCGTGGACATTTCCGACCATATTTACTCCTTTTATAAGGGGTTATTCACGTCTACCCCGCGGTCTGGGGTGGCGTTGTTGACAGACCTGTGGCCCGAGGGGGCTCTGGTTACCTCAGCGGAGAATGAGCGGTTGCTGCTCTCGTTCCTCCCCGAGGAGGTGCGTGAGGCGGTCATGGATATGCGTACGTGCTCGGCCCCGGGGCCGAATGGTCTCCCGGTTTCCTTGTTTAAAAAGTTCTGGGAGACTATCCAGGCGGTCGTCTTGCCGATGTTCCGGGAGTTTTATATTGGGACTCTTGTTATGTCACGCCTAAACTATGGCGTGATAAATCTGATCCCCAAGATTCCTGGGGCAACGGACATTCGACAGTTTAGGCCCATCATGGTGATTAATGTTATTCAGAGGATCTTCTTGAAGCTGTGTGCAAGGCGCCTAGCCCCGGTGGCTGAGTGCCTGACTCACCCCTTCCAGTCCGCATTCCGTAAGGGACGGTTCATCCACGATGGGATTTTAGCCGTGCATGAGATAGTCCACGAGGTGAAGGTGCGCCGTCATAAAGGCGTGTTTCTGAAATTAGACTTTCAGAAAGCCTATGATCGCTTGGACTGGTCGTTCTCCGTCAGGTCATGCAACGGAGGGGCTTTGATGACCGGTTCATTTCGTGGGTTATGCAACACGTCATGAGTGGCAATACCGCGATTAACATTAATGGGGACATTGGTCCCTACTTTAGGATCTCGTGTGGGGTGAGGCAGGGGGATCCTATATCCCCCATCCTCTTTGACCTTGCAGTGGACGCTCTGGCGGCTATCCTGGATAAAGCCAAGGCAGCATGCCACATCGCCGGGGTGGTTGGCCACCTCATCCCGGGTGGGGGTGTCACTCACTTACAGTACGCGGACGATACCATGATTATGGTTGAGGGCTCAGGGTTGGATATTGTCAACCTCAAGTTCCTCCTTTTATGTTTTGAGGCTATGTCTGACCTCAAGATTAATTTTGACAAAAGCGAGGTCATAGTCCTTGGCTATCCCCCGGAGGAGCAACAGCGGATAGCGGATAACCTTAATTGCAAGTTGTCCGCCTTCCCGGTTACTTATCTGGGGGTCCTGTTGAGCGACTCTAGGATCCTCGTTAGGGACTTGGAGCCGTTGATGGGGAAGGTTAGGCGGAAGGTGGAACCATGGTGCAGGCGCTTCACCTCCAAGGGGAGTAAGTCCGTGCTTATCGGGTCCTGTCTTTCGAGTATTCCACCATATATGATGGGATTATACTCCCCGCCGGATGGGGTTCATGCGGCCTTTGATAAGGATCTGTCCCGCTTCTTCTGGCAGGATGGTAATGGGCGTAAAAAATACCACATGGTTAAGTGGGCTGACATTTGTGCCCCCAAGGACATGGGGGCATAGGTCTTGTGGCGTCCCGTAAAATGAATGTGGAGCTTCAGCTGAAATGGGTCTGGCACATTCTGCGGGACGAGGGGGCCTTTGGCTCCAGTCATTAAAGCTAAATAATTACAGGGGAGCCCTCTCCTAGCCTGTGAGAGACAGGATGGATCCCTTTTCTGGAGGTCTATCCAGTCTCTTAAGCAGGACATTAGGAAAGGAGCCCGGTTTGCCCTGGGGGATGGACGGGGCATTATGTTCTGGCTTGACCCGTGGCTTCGAGCGAGGCCACTTCGAATGAAGTTCCCGAGACTCTTTGCGATTTGCGCGGACCCATCCTTAGTGGTGGCTACGGCATTTCGGCAGGGGTCTTGGGATATTGCGTTTCGACGCACCTTTGGTCCGGCCGAGGCAGGGGAGTGGACGGAGTTGCTGGGCGCGCTTCCTGCTACTGTGCCGGGGGGTCCTGACCAGGTGTCCTGGTCATTGGCCTCGTCTGGGACTTTCACGGTTAAGTCGGCCTACTGTTCCCTGTTTGTTGCGCCCACGAGGCCGTGGGCCTCCCCCTTTGGAAGGCCCCGCTTCCCCTGAAGATTAAGATATTTGTGTGGCAGTTACTGCGGGATAGCCTACCCTCTGGGATTGAGGTGGCCAAACGCCGGGGACCCGGGGATGGATTATGTCCACTCTGTAGGACCCCTGAATCGAGTACGCACATATTCTTTGTGTGTCCTGCTGCCCGGTTTCTGTGGAACTTCGTGCGAGAGGTCTTGGGTCTGGCATGGCATGCCTCGGACCTTGGTGAGTTCCTAGAAACCCGGGACCACCATGCAGGAGGAGGCAGGCGTCTCTTCTGGCTGGTGTTTGCGGCGATGGCGTGGTCGCTGTGGACGATCCGTGATAAGATGGTGGAGAATATCTCTTGAGACGGGCTTCTGACTCAGTCTTCAATTTCTTGGCTTTCTTGCAGCAGTGGCACCCGTTGTGTAGGCAGCGGGACAGGGCGCGGCTGGACGACTCCCTCGACAGACTCCTCGTAGTCGCGCGTCGCCTCTCCGCTTCGGCGTCGCCCTGAGCCGCCGCTCTGGGCTATGGCGTCCTCTCTACCCACACCACCCCCCTCGCCCATTCTGTAACGCGTGTGTGTTTTTTCTTTCTGTTGGGCTGTATTGTGCTATAGCCCCAGCCTTTTGTGGGTGTGTTGTATCGGTGACTTTGTAAACTCTTGCGGTCGGTTGCTTTATTTATAAAGCGGGGCGAAAGCCTATTTCGGGCGGTATTCATTCACTGGGGCTTGAATATTACATACATTGGTGGGAAGGGTGGGGAGAGGCAACTACGCACTAATTAGAATAGAATTAATGCAAAATATGCATAATAGATGGGATTGCATGTTTTTGATATTGTGTCATGCAAACCAGGACGGAACGAGTACTGGTGCTCGAAACAAATGTCGAGGGTGTCTGAGTAGTTCAAAAACGAGTTTTGTATGGATACGTCAGGGCTATTGCGCTGGTGTCGATATGCGGTGATGGATCAGTAGGAGCCACCGATACGAACCGGGCTTAGCACGTGTATTCGCATGGACAATGAACTGATGTTTTTATAAAGGAAAACTTGGTACTACGAAGGTGATCATATTGTACCGGTCACAGTTCAGCTATGGGACTGACTGAGTTCTCCGTGATGGACGGCCCTTGTTCGGGAAAGTGTCGGTGATGGATCCGTAGGAGCGACCGACATGAGTAGGTCAAGGTGTCCGGTGTCTGAACGGGTCAAAGAGCTCTGCTCTTCTGGAGCCTGTGTGGTTCTGGTCGAGGCTGTCGATGTCGGTGTACCCCTCTTAAGAGTGTAAAAGTGTGAATTTCACCCCT